>LR749775.1:645984-724523 GCA_902729485.2 Mus minutoides
AGCCTTATTCTTATAACCTCAATTGTCAATATATACAACATCAAAGTGTTAAAGATTATAAAACACTTATTTTAATTTTATATAATTTAAAACAAAATGAATAAATAATTTCTCGGTATATTGGTAGGATGGACAGTGAATGAATGTATGTATGTATGTATGTATGTATGTATGTATGTTTATAAATGCATTTATCCAATATCAGACCTACAAGCTTTAGGCTACATAACATGATGAAAAAAAAACCAAGCTGTCTCACTCACGACATTGTCTCATTCTACTAGGATATCAGTTTATATTGGATGCTCCGAAAGTTTGCTGAATAAATGATGAATCAAGTAAATCTTTCTAGATCTAGGTTTCATCTACAATTTATTTTTTTTATTTGCTTGAAATTGTGTTTATTTAATCTAACTTGAATTGTGACAATGGTGAATTTAAACACAATTGCTAACTACCATGAAAGGTAATTAAAGGATATAGGTAATTCTAAACATGTTCTAGACTTTTGATGAGGGGCCTAATTTACACTTAAAGACTGTTCTTGTATAACGAGTAAATCTCTACATTTTCTTTGCTAACTGACAAAACTAAAAACATAAATTTAATCTATATACATATACATGTATACATATATATGTATATATGTATGATCTTTAGATTTTAAGTGCTTCTGTTATCTGTGGTGCACATGAATATACATATATATGAATTGTAATTGCACACTCAATTTCCTTAAATCTTTGCTCATCAAGGACTTTGACTACTCAATAAATTGGAGAAAAATAAATTGGAGAAAAAGTGTTATATATATATATATATATATATATATATATATATATATCCTTTTGAAAATGAATAAATGATTTCTAGATATATTGGTAGGATGGACAGTGCATGCAAATATATATATATTTGCATTATCCTCATCAAATATATAGGGCTTTAGTAATGACTGAGTGGTTAAGATCACTCTTTGTACTAGCAGAGAACTCAAATTCAATTCCTGCACCAACACACCAACAATGGTTCAGAATCCATTGCAATTCTATTTCCAGAAGATCTGACATCCTTCCATGATCCTCTTGGGCATCTGGCATGCAACGGTACACATGCATACATGCAAGCAAAAACACTAGTTTACAACAAAAACAAAACAAAATAATAAAAAAAATAAAAAAAATGTTAAAAATTATTTGCTTTAAAAAATATATTTAATTTTGAATTTTATGACTAATTCCATCTTGAGTAGATTGCACTTCTGATATGCAACTTATGTCCTTCTTACCCACTTTGCTTCTCATATATTTGCTTATTACTACCATAAAGACCCAAACTAAAGACTGCTGTAAGATTCAGGTTTTTCTTTTAAAGTCTAAGACATGGAAAGTTTTCATTAGGATTTAAGCACTGCTTCTGCTATCTGTAGTATACTATAAATATTTCATTCTTTATTGTACAATATTCCCAACATATATTTTTAAACTTTGTTTTCTTTCTGGGATAACTGTGGTGGAGTGAGAGAGGGTTTTGAGAAAGATTCACTAATATCTGCATGTAAAAAATTCCCTTTCTTTGTTTTTGACATAGTGCATTTTCTAGCATCATATCCTGGCTTAAAATTCACTTGTCACCATATTGAGCTTCCTTACCAATGCTTCATTTCTACAGTTTGCATTTATTTTGTTACTTTTCCTCCTCTTCCTACTGCCTCAATGTACTCTATTGGCAAGAATTCATTCTTTTAAGATATGCTGTCACCCCTTTACATCATCCTAAGTAATTGTTTCATGTGAATAAAGTATACATTCATTCCAAAAATATCCTTTTTATTAGATCACCAAGTGTCTAGCAATGTCTTTTTCTCACTGCAGTGGTTTTGAAGTTCCAGCATCTGTATCTGCTTTTTTTTCTTCCAACTGTTCCTTTAAAGGTTTGATATAAATATTATCTCTTTAGCCTTGTATATTGCATTTCTATCTTGACATGTGCTGCTTCATATATCATCTCAACATCTGTCATCTCTCTTGCTAGAATATGGTCCCCATATACAGTGTTTATGTTACACTGATTACCAATAAGCTCCATACTGAAGGTGCATTACTGTAAGTTTTCAGACTATGGTTTCAAATCTTCAAGATCCATGTCGAGTTTCATGATAATACTGGGATTTATAATCTGAACTCTTATTCACTCATACATAAGAGAAGTTTTCTGACACTGTAATTTTCATTTCTTTCATTCCAGAGAGTTCACTCCTCTGTACTATCCATGATCTGACTCTCTGACATAGCAACACACTGAATAAAGAATACATATACGATTGTCTCTTTCTTGTTCCAAAATTGTCATTAAGAGTTGTGCAAAACATACAATAATGTCATGTATTTTGTGACTTAAAATATGGAAATGTTTCATAAAATATCTGTCAGTGTATACACAATTCATCATGGCTACTTGGGTACTTTCCTTAGCTCCTCCATTGGGGGCCCTGTGTTGCATCTAATAGATGACTGTGAGCATTTTAAACACACTTATAAGTGTTACACTTATAAGTGTACTAATTTAATTTCAGAGTATAGTGAATGTTGATGACTACACCCCAGATAAGCTATAACACTTTGCACAGTGCTATTCCTGAAGAGTACAGGGTCATAAGGCTTATGCATTTGAGCCTCACTCATTAGAGTATCACCTAGAACAATGAGTGGTGAAGAAATCTTGAAAATTCAAACTGAACTATCGAACTTATGATATATTCAGTAATAGAGACATTGAGTATATTAGCAAGATCATAGATACTCTTATATTTATCTTTTAGAATAATACTAAGTATATGGTAATCTACCATTAAAATGTTTTTTTTTGTTTTTTTTTTGGAAAAGAATGTTATTGTTTTCATTGAGTAAAAGCACATCTGAGTTAAAATGAATTGGCATCTAAAAATGACTCATGACATTGAATAAATTATAAGCAAGTACTTGATTATCAGTTTTGTGTAAAGGAGGGTGAGCCATGACAACTTACATGTACATTTCTATTTTATATTAGATATTTTTTTCATTTACATTTCAAATGCTAGCCCCAAAGCCCCCTATGCCCTCGCCCTGAACTGTTCCCCCACCCACCCACTCCCACTTCCTGGCCCTGGCATTCCCCTGTACTGGGGCATATGATCTTTGCAAGACCAAGGGTCTCTCCTCCCATTGATGGCTGACTAGGCCATCCTCTGCTACATATGCAACTAGAGACACAGCTCTGGGGGGTACTGGTTAGTTCATATTGTTGTTCCTCCTATAGGGTTGCAGACCCCTTCAGTTCCTTGGGTACTTTCTCTAGCTCCTCCATTGGGGGCCCTGTGTTGCATCTAATAGATAACTGTGAGCATTTCTAAATTTTTCAAAAACATACATTTAAAACATTAAAAAAACTTGAAACTGAGTGAAATTCAATGACTTTTATTTCCTTTCATTGAAACCAGATTTTTCCCCCTCATAACTATATAGTAATTACTGTTCACCTCCTGTACCCCTCTCAGTTCCTCCCTGCATGCCTTTTCAACTGGATGCATTCCTTGTCTGTCAGTTATTAGAAAACAAATAGGCAAGTCACACATTTTCTTATTTATTTATTTATTTATTTATTTATTTATTTATTTATTTATTCATTCACTTTAAATACTGTTTGCAGCTCCTCATACAAGGCTCTTCCCTTTATCCTTCCTCCCCTCACATCTAAGAAGGGAGCAGCCACACTGAGTACCACCTCTCTTGGAACCTCATGTCAATGCAGGACTAGTCACATCCTTTCCCACAGAGGTCAGACAAGATAGCCCAGTTATGGAGGGGAGTAGGATCCATAGGTAGGCAACAGAGTCAGGGTAAGTCCCACTGGAGATCTTGGAGGACCCGCATGAAGACTGAGCTTCACATTAACTACCTATGTGCGGGGACTCTGGGTCCAGCCGTTGTATGCTCTTTGGTTGGTGGTTCAGTCACTTGGAAACCCCAAGGGTCCAAGTTCGTTGACTCTGTTAGTCTTCTTGTGAACCTTCTATCCCCTCTGGGTTCCTCAATTCTTCCCCCAAACTTTCCACAAGACTTCCTGAGCTCAGTCTAATGTTCGACTGTGGGTATCCATCTGTTTCAATCAGCTGTTGAGCAGAGCCTCTCAGAGGACGGTTATGTCAGGCTCCTGTCTGTGAATTCAGGCTAACAGATACACATTTCAACCCAGCACTCCAGAGTCAGAGCCAGGAGGATCTCTGAGCTTGAGGGCAGTCTAGTCTACATAGTGAGTACCAGGACAGCAAGGACTATATGGAGTTAGAGAAACCACAAAATGAAAACAAAACAAAACAACAACAACCAAAACAAGAACAGGCTTCTGAGAGATAATAATAAAATATAATAATATAATAAAAATAATAAGATGAAACAGAAAGTAAGTACTAGAATGAGACAAAAGAGAAGGAAAAGAGTTTAAGAGCAGGCACAGGAAACAGACCCACTTCTTTGTACACTCAGGAATCCCATAAAAACCACTAAACTGGAAGACATAGTATATATATACAAAGGACCTGGTGCAGACCCATGCACCAGGTATAGAGGTTTTAAAAATGTTTTTTTTTTTTTAAGCTGGCTCTTCAAATGTTAATAAAGACATTATTGAAGAAAATGTTATCAAAATAATTCTCAAATTTGCACCTGACAGCACTCCAGTTATCATAATGAAAATTAAACTTGAAGAAATCATGCATAATATTAAAGAAAATTGATGAAGAACATTTTTAGTTGTGTAAAAGAGAATAATGAGTGCTTTTCTTCTGGAGTCACTTTTCAGCATCATTTTGCAAACATTAATATATAACACTTTGAGTTTTCATGTATATGCATATCTATATAGTAATCTCAAATCTAATTATAATCCAATTTAGAAATAGTGGCTAAGGATTACACCTAAATAGAACAATGTTTCTAGTATCATGAGAGTCCAATGGTTTTATTAAATTATTTTTATTAATTTTACTGTATAAAATGAAATGCAGATTTTTGTTGGCAATAAACTTTGCAATTTATTTCTTGGAAGCTCAGGATGCTGATGTGCTGTATCACAGAACTGTAGCAATGCCATTAACCTTTAACTTAAAACTGAGCTAAAAATAGTATTTTAATCCACAGTTCTTTTGTCTCTTTCACAATTTTATTGGTTTTAAACAAGCTTCAAATGGTACAGAAATAATGATCTTTTTCTTTACATTTACTTTTGAAATAAGTTTCTTCTAAATGGTTTCAGAAGTTCAATACTGCATTGTAACTTTATCTAAGGCTTAATAATTGCACATTTTATATGTAAAATACTGTTTATTCCTTTCAAAATTCAAATCTGCCAATGTCACCCTGGTGACAACTAGTCTCTAAGTGACTCACTGTTCCACCACTTAGAAAAGTTCTGAGTCTCTTTCCCTCTCTGGTGGCATTTTTTTTGTCATTAAAGATAACTCTTAATCTCACTGTCAAATATAATGAAATTGGTCAGTGCAGCCTCTTGACACGTTAGCCCTACCTAGATACAGATACTAGCATTATTTTTTAAGACATTAAAACAACTGTAATAAAATATTATTCAGCAAATATTACCCAGGCATAAGACAAAAATAATATTCCCAAATATTGTATTGCCTAAAGTCTGCCCTAACACAAAGAATGCACTGGGTAGTTTAACATATGTCGGTGACCAGTTGCTCTGGAGTTTCTGTCAGACCCAGAGCGTAAACAGCTGTTTTCCAATTCTTTCAGGAAATTTATTTTACAGGCTTGATCACCAAAAGGATAAGGAAAGTAATGCTGCTATCTGGAATCTGTAAGACTTCCCTGTGTATCTTTATTTCAGATCTACCAGGTTCTTAGAAAGGACTGAGAGAATTAAATAGAGTACAGGTCTTTCAGATCCTTCTCCCATCATATTCGGTATGTCTTCTTACACCCCACACATACCTCCAATGATTTTCCCGTCAAAAAAATTCACAATGGCTGAGAGAGTGCCATAGTTTCTCTGGAATTATGTACCCAAGATTCTTTGACTGCAAAGTGTTTTTGTTTTCAATCCAACCCTTTGTCCTTACTCTGCTCAATATTTAGAAGGAGGCTCAGTAAGTGTATTGTGAATCACTTTTCTTTTAACACCTTAATCACCTCTGGTGCTCATTGTCCATAGTTTCCCAGAAACCAGAAAAATAACATCCATGTCCTGTTATTCTGTGAAAGTTCACCAAGGGCTTCCTGTGCTTAACTCATGAAGTTTCACAACAGTCAGTGACAATATTTAACAAATATAATCGTCGGTACCAAGGTCTTATTTTTTTTTTATATAATGTGTTTATATAAAGATAAAGAGAAGAGGTGGTGAGGTATGGGGGAAAGGGATGTCTCAGCAGGCCCATGCCAAGGCACCCCGTCTTCCTGAGGGACCAGCCACATGGAGGTATAATATAGAATAGAGTTTTTCAGGGCATGGCGAGGGGAGTTAAGCGGGTAGTAGAGGCAGCGAGGGTGGAGGGGAGGGGAGGGGAGAGGAGGGAAGAGGACAGAAGAGGAGAGGAGGGGAGAGGAGGGAAGAGGAGAGGAGAGGAGAGGACAGGACAGGACAAAGTAGAAGCCAACCATGAGCACATGGAGAGAGGACAGAAAGGAATGGGGAAGGGTCGAGTGGACAGAGAGGGAGCAAGAGAGCAAGGAGGGGGCAAACAGCCCCTTTTATAGTGGGTCAGGCTTACCTGATTCGTCAGGTAACTGTGGGGTGGAGCTTAGACAGAATGCTAACAATAAAAACCAGACTATTGGGCTTTCCCAAACTATTCTCCATACTACTGTTTTCTGTGAGACCAAGATCCCAACATTCTCACAAAGCATCACAAATTCTTTACTGTCAGTGCTTCTTTAAAACAACATCAACATCTCCTCTGATTTCCTGTATTTGTGAAACGGAAAACCCATCCTGTTCTTGTTGCTATGTGAAATCGTTTATGCCATCCCATTCTTCTTGTTACCATTTTTAAGCTAGCTTATACCAAACCTTTCTTCATGTTGCCATATGAAATCTAGCTTATATTATTCTTCCTGAGTAAAATTTCTACTAGGAAGGCCTCATGAATGGCAAAGTGTTTTTTCATTAGCTGATTCCCTACCTTTCACGTAGGCCATTTTTATGTCTCTTGTTCGAGAACCTTCTACATGTCAAAGCTATTTACGAATATTATTTTACATGACTTGGTAAGTTGTGATACAAGTCTTCCTCTGTCTTGGTGCATATGCACTTGCCACAGTTGCTTTCTCACAATGCAGTAAATTTTAAATTTACTATACATATTATAGTAATTCACCCTTTGGTTTTTCCTTAAACAAACAAACAAAAAGATTTAGTTACTTATTAAAAGCTTTTGTGTATTAGGGATTTGTATGCAGAAAATAGTCTAATTTCATCATGTTAAATGTAACTATCTGGCTGCAAACTCAGAACATGTGGATTCTATAATTTTTTTTTTTTCCTGGCGTGCAAGATTCCCACATTTGATTCATCCAAAGATAAATGCTGATCCTAAAATAATCACTCTGGTGTATTTAAATTTATGAATAAATTGGTTTAATTTAAAATATGTAGGCTTTACTTTTGGAGAAGAATTTAAACTTTCAAATGCTTTGTGTAACATTTTTAAGTTAAATACACAACATATAAAGGTAAGAAACATGACCAAACTTCCTAAAAAAGGCCATATCCCATCAGATAATTGAGTTTTTAATGTGTAGATATTCTTTTAATTCAGCAAGCCTACACGGTACTTAAACCTCCAGAAATTCTGTGATGTTAATCTTTTATGATAGCAATTAGTTTCCAGGATTTCTCAATTTACAATCTGACTAATGCTATTGCCTAAGCTTTAGGTGGTTCCTGTTAAACAGACAGGAAGGTTAATCAGAAGTTTGTCAGAGCCAAAGGATGTTGAGAAACTGGAATATTTTGAGATACATTGTCTAAACAGGATCATAGAAAGATGAAAAGGATTACTAAATTCTAAACCTCAAAAGTTTTCTGATAGCTGCTTTTCTAAACATTGGGATTAAAAGTTGAAAATACTTTCAGAAACAAGAATGCAAACACATACTTAGACAAATCCTTATCTTTTTAGAAAACTTCAACAATGTTGCAGCCTTTTGGTAATAAATACACTAAGAAACATATTTCTGTGAGAGTCAACCTTTTTATACAAACAAAAATTAACTTATTTTTAATTCTTGGGCCATCTACATATCTAGTTTTATATTTTAAATTGCTGTCATGAATACATTTAAATATGCAAGTTAAAATAGCAATGTCTAAAATGTCTTTAAATAAACAGTTTAAAAGAAACACTTTAGATGAATATTTTGCACTTGAATATAAACACAAAAAGTCTCAAAGACTTCTTTAAAAACCAAACACAAAATCTTACATGGAACAGGCCTTACAAATAATTATTATATAAAATGCAAATTATATCCATTTTATTAAGCATTTCTTTTCATTTTTTTCTATATAATTTTATTTGCTTAAGATGTCATATGCTGTCACAATTAAAGCATGCATATAAATATAAGTAAACATGAATATTTTTACCAATTTTATTAGTTGCATCTTACAGGGTTTGCGGACTCCTACTAAGTTGAATACCTTTTTCTTTACTATAAGTGAAGGTATTTTGATGCCAGTGTTGTATATCCTTAGGAGAACATAACAAACAAGACCATTTTGTGTTATTATGTAGCAACCAGATAGTGACAGCAGGAAGAAGTAGCAGAATACTAACAATTGAAAAGAATCTGGGTTAGGGTTTGTTATTAATCTTGTCCTGTTACTTTTTTTCTTTAACTCTGTTTTTTAAAAAAATCTATGCCCATGCCCTAAAGTTATTAAGTTACTCTGTTGAGTTAAATATGTGAGAATTGGATGTTACCTTATTTTGTCTAGCAACCAGCAGTATTCTTGGAGAATTATAGTTGCAAGTTTAGTGATGGTCATCATTCAGAAGACCTTGCTAGACCTCCCATGGTGATATATGCCTTTAATTCCAATACACAGGAGGCAGAGGCAGGCAGATCTCTGAGTTTGAGGTTAGCCCTGTCTACAGAGAGCTCCAAAACAGCCAGGGCTACACAGTGAAAACCTGTAAGAAAAGAAAGAGGGGAAGGAAGGAAGGAAAGAAGGAAGGAAGGAAGGAATGAAGGAAGGAAAGAAGGAAGGAAAGAAGGAAGGAAGGAAGGACCAGTTTGCTTACATTATTTTTGAGATTTATATTGCTTAAGGAAGAAAAGTAGAACCTACGCTTTGGCCCTGGTTTTGTTGACAGAGTCTTGATGGACACCACGGGACCGCAGCTGCTCATTTTCCCCTTACATATTTCACCATCTCCCTTCCCCAGGTGTTGCTGCCATCACTACCTTTCCCTTCCTTCCCTTTCCTCATGGCAAGACGCATGGAAGAAGAGTGCTGTTAAGGCCTCTCCATTAATCAACAGGTATGGCGGTCCTCAGCTGCCCCCGCTCTGAGCTTCCCACTGATGGTCTAGCTATTGCTTTTACACATAAAAGACACGATTATCCACTACACAGAGCTTGGAAGGAGGAAAGGACTGTTGGAACCAGTTTCTCTTTACATTTCCCACCTATGACACATTGCAATATTTCTTCCAATTTGTAGAACTTTCCCCCTTGAATGCTGCATATAGAATAATTACTGATAATGTTCTCAAAAAGGTGTTACATCCAACCAGTTGAAGAGATGTGTTTTTGTTTTTATCAGTATGTCATTTTAAGCATTCTCTAAATACTTACTGATACAATATTTTTTTAAAAATCTCTTAGAGATTGAACTCCCAACCAAAGATCATACATGGACTGGACCTAGCGCCCTCCCCCCAACACACATATATGACAGATATGCAGTTCAGTTCTTGAGGGTCCCAAACAACTGGATCAGGGGAGATCCCAAAAGCTGTTGCCTATCTGTGTAATATGTTTTTCTAGCTGGGCTGCCTTGTCTGGCCTCAGTGGGAGAGGAAGCACCTAAACCTACAGAGACTTGATGTGCCAGGGTGGGCAGCTACTCAGAGGGGGCCTCTGCCTTCTTAAAGGAGAATGGGATGGGGGCATGGGTAAAGGGATTGTGGAAAGGGGAGTCAGGAATGGGGGCAGTGATCATGAAATAAAAATTCTTTGTAGATTTTAATTCTGAATTTAGTCTTCCTTGCATTTTAGAAGCATGGTACAAGTGGCATATTTTGCAACCCCTATCACTGAGTTATAAAAACTTAGGTTTAAGCCAGTTCACATATATCTGGATTTTCATCCAAACTGCCAATCTGATGTTAAACACAATGCATGGTAATTACTCGTGGAAAAACTTTTGTGAACTCATCTGGTAGCCTTTGAGGAAGATTGAAGAGGTTGTTGTGTCCAAGCTATCCCAAGATACCCTTTAATTCAGAGTATTACATTTTGAAAGGAACTGGACCCTCAGGGCACAATCTAGCAGAGTCATGACTAATAAAACATGAATTCTCAGTGATCCATGGGCAAACCCCTCCCCTCCCTCCGTCCTCTTGATTTCCTCTTCCACTGGTGAAACCAGTCTTTCTGGCTCCTGCAGGGGCTTGCTGCGGAGATCCTAAGGCTCCTCATTTTGTCTTGTGACTTTTTCTGGCTCTATAAGACATGTGACTACAATACTGCCTTTGGGCTAGGAAGACTGTTGGCAGATGTCTTTAAACAAAACTTAGTGTGCCTTGAGTACAATTGTGTGGGAGAAATGTGTGTGCAGTCCTCAGAGCAGATGTATATTAACCAAACAAATCGCTTTTACTTATATACCTTTAGCTGCAGTTCAAAGACAATAAAGAATCTCTCTACTGTATCTAAATATGTTGAAATGTCATTAAACCTGAAAAGGCAATGAATCTCAGACAAGATGATTAATCTTCAATTAGTAACATACAGCTTCCTATCAAGTGATCACTGCTTGATTACACATCAGAAGGCCTCTCGCCAATGTTTCTATTTTTTATGTTTAGTGGTTTGGGCCTGAATGCAACAAATTCTCCTGCCATCACATCTGACTCAACAGATTTGAGTTGCTCATGCCCACAGGTATTTGTGTAGTTGGAGTGTTACATGTGAAGAATATTTCACCAATCCCTGTTTGAAAAACATGCAGTTACAGCCTATTTAGAGGTTCCTGTGTCAGAATTTTGGCCTCCATTTTCTTACAAATTTAACCACATCAATGCATTGCTTTTAAATGTGTTGATCAGTGTATAATAGGTGTGAGCCCTGAGGATTGGTGATGTCAAATGTAGCAAGGTCACTAGCAATGTGTTGAGTGAGACATGTCTAGGTTCTGATGCATCTCATGCCATGTAGATACTCATTCACAGTGACCTCTCAATTTATAGTGGACAGAGCTTCACATAGCTCTTGATGTGTGCATCTTTACTGTGCATGTTGAATGAATGTTTACAGAGCAGTCATCCCCCCCACATAAAGATGGAATTTTATCCACACTTACATTTCTATTTCTATATACTACTGCTTCTTTTATATTTTCTTTTATATTCCATATAGCTTGTGGCTTTGGGGTATTACTAATTTCTAAGGTTATTCAATATAATTTTCCCAGAGGAACAATCCATATATGCCTTCAGGTTTAAAATCTATAATATTTAAAAATGTATACAATTTTCACACATACTAATTCATTATTCATTTCCACAAGATTTACTAAATACAGTAATCGAAAATAAATCAGCATTCTTATATCCTAAGTATACAAAAAGTTTAAGAAAAGAGGCAGGCAGATTTCTGAGTTCGAGGCCAGCCTGGTCTACAGAGTGAGTTCCAGGACAGCCAGGGCAACTGAACAAACTTTACAATAATATGGAATAATATTGTGTAGTAAAAATCAATATGACCAGAAAAGAGAACCTTATTTATGAATTGGTTCTTCTTTATTAAACAGCCTTTATGCTAATATAGCTGGGATAAACTTCTAGGCATACTATGTTGCATTAACTTAAGTATATCATACTCTTTAATATCTACTTTTGTGGCAACAGTACTTCTCAGTGTGTGATAGGGCCAAATACATTAATTTGGGATTATTCATTTTTCAATGAAAGAGGTGGTTCCAAGAGAATATATTTAAGATAGGACTTAATGGAGAAGCAATGTCCATGTGAAAATATCCCACCTGACCACATTCTGCCAAGAAGTCCAAACTGGATAATTATCAGTTCCGATCTAGAGATCAGTTTGTGTCTTTTTTCTTTATGTGAACTGGCAGGTGCATAGGATACATGATCTTTTATGTTTTTGTCTTATTCCTCATGGAATTTTTAAAGTGGAGAGGTCAACAAAGTCAATGTTAGTACAAAATGCTGGCATGTTCCACATCCATCTGGAAGACTTTTGCCTGTGTGCATGAGGAATCTCCATGACACAAAATGTAAAGGAGGCTCACTCTAGTATAATTTAGTTGTCCACGTTCTTTCTCCCTCCCTTCTTTCTTTCTTTCCTGTTTCTCAGTCCCTTCACTCCTCACCACTCCTCCGTAAGGTAGAGCTGAAATCTACCCTTTAGCTACAATCTGTTTATCAGCATTTCCTTTGGGAAAAGGAAAGCTAAATGCTACTTCTTTTCCAAATGAAAGTATTTTCAGACTTAAATTCAAGCTGATATGATGTGAAAATGTCTAAATGTTTATTTATCTCTGTATATTCATTCATTCCTGGCTTATAGCACAGCCTTTTAATTTTTCCATTACTTGGTTGCAAATACTTTTCATGTTCTAGGTATTATACTTTCCCCCTTTATATCAGAACACTTTTTTCATAAAACAAGAAATTCATGATGGTTTACCCCCCCCCCTTCTTTTTTACTACTACTACTTAATCTGTTTGAAGAGTCTAGAAATTACCTTGATATCTCTTCAGACTTGAAAGGGAAACACAGTTCAGAATGATTCATGACTTGAACAGGTTTTTACATAAGAATGTGGGTCTTGACAGTAGGCAATATATAAATAGAATAAATATGGGTATAAAGTAGATTTAGAAACAAAAAGCACTTTGGAAGATCTTATTCTTTATTATAGTGAATCTTTACCAAAATTCTAGCAAATTCAGCAGTAAAAAGATATTATTAAATTAATGATAATGCCAGTAGAGAAAAAGAAAAAAAATTCTCTGAGTTCAAGTTATTGACTTAACTGACTATATGAGATCATCTGTAACAATAAGTTTCACAGAGGTCAAACTAGAGCAAAACAAGAATAAAAAAACTGGGTAAGGCATGTGCTGTCAGAGCTGTACAAATAAAAGCTACTACAAAGTAAATTCTTCACTTATGCGCACTCTTGCTTAATGCCAAATTGCTGTCAATGTCCCTTGGCGAGTTCTATTTATGAGCAGATTACAACACACTCTCAGAGGCCCTGCACATCTAACTCTCAGTGAGTGCCGACACAGAATATATGGTCTTTCTGGAGCTGTGAAATTTAATTAATTTGCTGGCAGAGTACAGTTTTCATGCCACATGCCTTTGCCCTGACCCTGCTCGGGACTTCCATTTTCAAATGTGCTTTATATATTGTAAACCTATATCATCTTAATGAAACTTTTCCACATGGTAATTTCAGTGCTTGACTTAATTTTCTCAAAAGCTCCAGCGCCTACATAAATTCTTTTTTGCTGTAATACTAACTGTCATTTGCTAAGTTGCATGAATATATGCATGCCCCCCTCCAATTTTTGATATTCAGATCTCAAAGCATTGCTCTTTAGGTATCACATTAAATATAAGATTCTTAGGTAAATTTTAAAACAACAAGAAACCCCTATCTTTGTCTCTCACTTCTATTTCAGGTAAATGTCATGTGCAATGTATTTAATATCTTCCACTTGCTACCATAAAGAGCAATATGGACCAAGGGTGCTATTGATTCATCATCCCTACAAATTCTCACCTACTGCATAAGCCTAAGTCTCTTGAAGGACAACCCCTTCAATATTATTTCTGCTTTTATAACATACTGAAGTCTAGGGAGTTTAGAAATTGGTATTTTGCTCTAGCTTTGACAATAAACAGACAGAAGTACGATCAGTCATCTGTAAAATAGAGAGGCTAAGCTAGTTAAGAATGACTGTCAGTGAGACAAAGAATTTTACTTTTATTTCTAAAGCTATACGCTTGAGAGTGATTCGGGAACTTGTTTTTACTCTGTGATATGGAATAATATGATCATGCATCTAATAACATCACTTCGCCACAGTTTTGCTTCGTAAATTTTCACAGCATTTATGAATAAAGGAAATATACTCATTGCTATAATTTTAAATTGTTGCATTTTACTATTGGAAATGTATGTATGCATGAATGTACATAAACATGCATTCATATATGTGTGTGTTATGTATTTAGATGTGAGTGTTACTGGTCACTGGAGAGGGTCTCCTCTGGGTTCCATATGTTAATGGGGAAATCAGAGTCCAGTCCTGGGGTTCTTGGTTTTTTTGTGTTTTGTTTTTTGAGACAGGGTTTCTCTGTATAGCCCTGGCTGTCCTGGAGCTCACTTTGTAGGCCAGGCTGGCCTCGAACTCAGAAATCCACCTGCCTCTGCCTCCGGAGTTCTGGGATTAAAAGCATGTGCAAACCACGCCCGGCCAGTCCTGGGGTTCTTAATGCAAGAATGCAAGAAAGAAAGAAAAAAATCTAGAGGACAGTTTTATTAGAGTTCAGAAGAAATACCCCAGGGCAAGCAAGATGTAAATCTCAGCAGCTGCCAGGGGGTGGGGGGTGGGGCGGAGATGGAGAGGGGTAGAGAGAAAAATCATCATGACATTTATATACAGCCACATGACAGACAGCAGCCACGTGTGGGTGACAAGGGCTTTAAGAAAGGAAGGAAGAGAAGGAAGAGAAGGAAGGATGGAAATAAAGAAGAAAGGAAGGAGAGGGAGGGAGGGAAGGCAGGAAGGCAGGTAGAAAGGATTATTTTGTAAACTCATTAGCCAGTGAGAGAAGTCTTAGCAAATATCCTAAATCTTTGATTTTGAATGTAATGCAGTAGGACACTACAAGTAAAGATCTTACTTTCAGCTGAAGCTTTCTTTTGCATGAATGAAATACATAGCTTCATAGCTTGGGTCAGCAAGATGAAATAGGAAAGCAGATAGACATTTCTGTGCACAAGAAACAAAACACTGTGTGGCATGGCCTGCTGCTTTACTGGAAGAACATGGAGGATGGTTGGCTGTTTGCAAAGTTTGAAAAAACAAAAATTCGTTATAATCTATATTTGACCTCTTTTATAGAAGTGAAACTTGTAAGGGGAAAAAAAAGAGTAGCTCAACCTAGAATCATGAGCTGCCTAAGAAGAGCTTGCCACCACCACTCCTTACCTCTGGACACATTGGAATGCAGTGCCCTTCTCTTTGAGTTTATAGCAAACAAAACAGAGACAGTCACTGAAGATTCCCAGATAAACATTAAGAAGACATAACCATCATTATTTGTGCTTGTCTGTCCCTCTAATCAGCACAGCAGACATCAACCAAACAAACAGAACGTCTTGTAAAGAAAACTCTTAGCACAGATGCATTAGCTGATTGCAGTAGGATATCAGTTAATTGAAGGGGATGGCGGATGCTCTTAGATGAGAGGACTGCACATTGTTCAGGGTTTTAATGATTTGCATCCTTTCTTGGATATACTGGATGAAAAGCCAGTGGGTTGAAGTAATGAAGTAATATATATATATATATATATATATATATATATATATATATATATATTCAAAGCAAGAGAGAAATGGGGACTAAACCTTGGTATCCTATGAAAATTCAAAAAAAAAAAAAAAAAGAAAAAAAAAGTTCAATCCAGTTCAATATTTATAGTCAAAATAAAGAGGAGGTTGGGAAGGGAAATAGTTTTGTGAGGGTGGTTTACATTACATTTTTTCCAATAATGACTCCAACAATATTTCTTTATATTTTAATTGGCTATCAAATAAAAAGTTTGTATTTGGTATGTCTTTAAATATATGAATTAAATGGGTTTTGGGTTTTGCCTCTGTCATGTATAATAAGGTATCTTCTATAACATGTCTTTTCTAGTACACTGAAATTCTAGTTTCTCATATAAATGAAAAAAACAAGGTAAAGTTAAGCTCCTTCTGCCCACTGAGGTGGATAATTCTGTGTTAGCTTCAGGGTGAGCGAGAGAAAGAAGCAGGGCTCAAAAATTAAGGATATGTATTGAGTCACTTAAAATTAAAATTCTGACTATCTCTCAGAAATTGAAGACAGGAAGTGAGTATTATTGTGTGAGAGGACAAGATGAAGAAGGTAGAATAAAACCAGGAGAACAAGTGTCATGTGCTTGCAAAGAGAAAGGGAGGGGGGAAGAAGCTTCAAGAAGCTTCAATGATTTTAATGCAGTCTGTTTAATGCTGTTAGGTAGCCTGCTTGTATTTTACAGAATAAGGCAAGCAGGTAAAGTGAAAGCAGAAAATTAGGAGTCCTGAGAGTAGAAGAAAAAGCCAAGGTGTCTCACATGATAAATTGAATTGATACAGTCAGACTGAAATAGGCAGCATAGCTAATGAACGTTGTCTGTCCATATATCATATCAACTACATATCAAACGAATCTCTGCACTGCCTTTAACATCGGCTGAAGAGTGCCAATACAATAGGATTCCATGGAAAACACACATGTGTGTTTGTGTATGTTTACAACCTTTACAAACTTTAAAAGGAAACTCAGAAAATAAAGAGTGTAATGTTTTGCAATATCTTGTTTAATGAGTCCATTTTAATTTGGGGAAGAGTATAGTGTTTTTATCATAAATTATACCTTTCTGTTGTTGGCAATATTTTGACAGAATAAAGTTGATTGTGGATTGTGAAATGGTTCATAAGTTAAAATTTCAATTTTTGGACATCATAATATATTTAAAGGTTATAATGCTTATTCTTTATATTTTCAGAGATTTTAAAATCATCGCTAACCTAACTAAGAAAAAGTAAATCCTATATTTTTATACTAATAACCACTTTTTTTGAAGTTCTCATTAGAATGTGCAGAGTTCAAACTCATTCATCATTAAAGAATAATTAAAATAAAATTATTAAGTAATAAAACCTAAAAGTACATAACTAATGTACAATAAGGTATGCTTTATACATAACTATCTTTTCTTCTACCTTTAATGGTAGTACATATAAAATAGTAGGAAAGTACACTTTAAAGAGCAACTTCAAGACTGTGTGACCTTTTGTGGTAATAAAAGAAGGCATTTTCTTGAATTTATTGCATGAATCTCAAAGCACTAGATAACCCAAACAAGGTGGTTCCAAACTGAAGTACTGAGTCATGTGTAAAACATACTAGCATTGCACTTACAAGTTCATATGCATTTAGCTTTTACTTTCAATTAAGGTTTATTTATGAGATTTCTAATGAGAAACTGTTTTTTGAAATTTTGTCATAAATTGAGGGCCACTTAAAGGAGCATTTTAGTGAAATGATGTCCTTTCTCTTAAAGGCAAGTGTTTATTCTAAATACCCATGGGTGTTCAAAGTGGTATGTGCTAAGGGAAGATGTAATATACCTCACCATTACTCACCATTAATTATTAATTAATGATTAATTATTTTCTGAGCTTTCCTGAATGTTACTGTCAGGGTTGTAAATTATGTTGTCTTATGTGATGAGTTACTTTTTTTTTTTTGAAGTAGAATTAGAAAACATAACCTAGTTGTTTTTCTTTTTCTTTTTTCCTGAGTATTTTTTAGGAAGAGAATAACCATCAACCCTCAGCAATTCTTAGACTACCTAACTTCCCATGATCAAGTCACATAGAACCACCACTCCAGCAGTTGCATCAAGCATTACCATTGTAATGTATAGGTTAATTTCTCCCAGTTAATTCACAACCTCAAATTGATTGTCACTGTGCATGGATAAGTTTTGTTCTTATGATAATGGCTCCTACATTCTCCTACATATTTAATATGGTTGGGTCTCATTTCTTACATGGGAACATTCATAAAATACTGTGTTGCCGACAATTCTTTTAAATAATGAGTTTCAGTCATATAAACTTCATAAAATCATTTAAATAGGCTTACAAAAGCACCATGGGACATTGGCAACATAAAGCTCAAAGAATTTAAAATTCTGGAAGGGGAAAAATCTGTTTTACAAATCTTATTCGTGAGGCTTTCTCAAATTAATCAACCCTTTTTTTAATCATTAAATATTTGACCTGCAAATTATATCAAAAGCTGCAATGTGTGTATTTGCATATCTATGTATACATGCAGGTATTTGTACATATATACAATAGTTCCTAATTGAAAGTAGAAAAACAATCTGGTAAATATTATAGATTCCTGAAATATATTTACATCTAACACTTTAGCAACAATCTTGAATTCGTATTAATGTTTATTTTATTAATGTTTATTTTGCCCAGTTTGTCTCTACTTTGGGGGAATTGGAATGAGTTTGGTTAAGCTACCACCAGGAATAGACATCTTGTAGAACACATTGTGATACCACCACAGTTCAAGTAAGCCACACCTTGTCCTACAATTTCGTCATGTATCTGTCTTTGACAGGATAGAAACCTAGGAACTAGTTTCAGGGCATGAACAGAAAGGACAGGTGCTGCTCAAGTCCTGGGGTACTACTGAGTCCCTCATGGACCACAAAACTAAGTTACGGTTAAATAATCGTGTTTGGGACATGAATCTACTTCATTAAAAATAATATGCCTACTGATTAAACTTATGTATTTTGCTTAAAACTTTTGAGTTTCCTGTTTGTTTTGGAATATGGTGGCATTAAAAACTCTTGCAGCAAACTCTCTGATCCTCTGGATCTTGCAACCATTCTGCCTCCTGCTCTTCAATAGTCTCTGAGGCTCAGCAGAAGTTGTTTTGTAGATCCAACAGTTGGGACTGGCTTCCACAGCTTTATATATTTGATTGGCTCTGGTAATTATTTTGTTTGAGTGTTTATTTTACTTTAACTCATATCCATGCTATTTTTTCCTGCAAAGGCTTGGACCCTGATTTTAAACCTGTAAGACATGTACCGATATTAATTAGTTCACATCTTATTACATTCAGTTCACTAATTGTTCATTTTAGTTGTTTTATATCAAACATGATTTTCAATTTTTTTTGTTTTTAACAGTTGTTTTTAAAATATAATCATGTTTATTTTAAGTGTGTGCAATTTACATAGAATAATGAAATATAAGTATATTCTTTGATGAATATTTATATCTATATCAGCCAATTCTAACTTAAAACTTGGAGATGAATTAGTTTTGTATCAATCAAATCATGCAAACATATTAATTAAATAATCGTTATTTTCACAACCATTATTATATGATCTATTTCAAGTTAATGGCTAATTATGTAGAACATGAATTTGATTCTTTTACTTTCCTGCAAATCACAGTGAATCATTTATATTAAAAATTTGCTTTATGTTTGTTTGAACAGATTATTAAAATACTCTTCAGGCTTCTACGTTTTTCTAAATTTGTTCTCTTCAGAGATTATAGATGATAAGTAAAATGACTTGTTCATGGAATTATAAGCATTCAGCTCTCAAGACAAGTGCTGCCTAGAGAGGCTGAAGTTCTAAAAAAGTTAAAGTAGATTTATAAGTGGGGCAGGAGGGGGAATGTATTGGAAAAAAGACTTAGTGGTATAGTACCTAGCTTCGATAAGCAAGACAATAATATGCAAGGAAGGGGTGGTAAGAAGAAAGGAAGAGATGGAGGAGAAGAAGGCAAAACAAAAAAGAAAAAAAAAAGTACCCAAGGAGCTGAAGGGGTCTTCAACCCTATAGGTGGAAGAATAACATGAACTAACTAGTACCCCCTGAGCTCATGTCTCTAGCTGCATATATAGAAGAGGATGGCCTAGTTGGCCATCATTGGGAAGAGAGACCCCTTGGTCATGCAGACTTTATATGCCCCAGTACAGGGGAACGCCAGGGCCAAGATGTGGGAGCGGGTGGGTAGGGGAGTAGGGCCGGGAGGGGGGAGGGTATAGGGAACTTTCTGGATAACACTTGAAATGTAAATGAAGAAATTATCTAATAAAAGTTGGAAAGAAATGTTTTCCTAAATTTGTAAGTGTTCCTCGTCAAATTATTACAGATAAATTACTTTCTATAGCTGGTTAGGATAGCCAGTCTCATCTAAAAGTATTTCTCTAGCTGAAAATGTTCCCTGTCCTGGAATTTTTTTCATGCTAATTAATCTTCAGCATGTACAAAATGATTTAGGTAGCTAACTTGCCCTCATTAAACATGGTCTGCTCTTTCTGACCACTAACATTATAACTCCTCAGCCTTCCCAAACAGTAGCTGTTTAAATCAAAGGATTTTCATTGTGGATCACTGACTGTGACTGGCTAGGCCTAAGGGATGAAAAACAGTCTACAGGTAATTGTAAAACCTTATTCTACAATCAGCATATATTCTTGCAAAGCCTAAATTACATCTCAGTCCTTCAAACTTGGAGGCTCACATGCTTAAATGTCTCCAGTAAATTAAAAGGAACGTTATACTTTCGCCTTCCATAAAAGTGTTTAGGATAAAAACACATCCCTTTGATTTTTCTGATTACTCATCAAGGATCATTTTCATTGTTTTGTGGGCAGGATTTAGTATCCATGAAGTGTTCTGGGGAAGATTTAATGTGTTGCCTCTAAAATGTGAAGTAGCAGTTTTTATGAAAAAGGGAAAGTTTAGGAACATTTAGGTAGCAATAAATAGAAATACACTTAAGACGTTCTCTTTTGTTTGTGCTCTGTTGAAGAGAAGGGTACATGAATGGAGTACTCAAGCATTTTTTCTGGTTTGTTTCCAATTGTAAAGAGAAGTTATAAGTAGACCAACACATCCAGACTCATCAACATTAGTGGAGAGGCTCCATTTCCTAGTTGTTAGTTGACAACTGTTTTTACCTAATTCATCAATTTGGGCACAGCAACTCCCTTTTGTCAATGGTTAGGAGTTCACTATGTTAAGATTTTGTTTTGCTAAAAGAAGAAAGTAAAGTTACCTTGAAAAATGCATCAAAGTACTGTTAAAGTAGAATGAAAATTTAAATATCAAAACTATTTTCAAGGACAAAATCCTATTATGCTTGTGAGAGAATCTTATTCAGTGAGCAGAACATCAAAATAAAAATGAGGGATGGCCACTTATACCCTTCTTAGGAAATGAATTAGAGTCTTCATTTACAGTAGATTCTTTGCCTCTACTTCCATGTTGCAAAAATCTGGAGTTGTGCTAAAGCTCTTAGTATCCTATCGAGGTTTAAAGACTTCCTCCTATGTACTAATATTTAAACAATTAGGCAGTGAAAGCAGGCATGTCAGCACAGGCCTTTCATTACAAGTATGAATGAAACTGGTAGATCTCTGAGTTTGAGGCCATCCTGGTCTACTAAGTAAGTTCCAGGACAGCCAGAGCTACACAAAGAAACCCTGTCTCAGAAAATCAAAAAATAAATGAAATAAACACATAAAATAGAAACTAGGTAATACAAATAAAATGTAGACATTCAATATAAATAAAAACAACTTACTTCAAAGTTATCTTAATTTTAAAGGTGATTTCAGTCCATTTAAAGATCTTGGCTAACATGGTGACAAGAATATGACAGGATGGGAGAACAGTGACTGGCCCTGACAAAAGGAAGGAAAAACTGCCGTAAACACAATTGATTTTTATCCTCTTGGTTTTTCACTGTGTGTGAATTGTAATTTCAGATTGTACTTTGGAAACTAATCATGAAAGAGCCTGATAGATTGCTGCAGATGTTTTCTCAAATCGGGACAAATAGGACTTCCGGCGAATGGAGAATCAAGCAATTCTTACTGTTGACAGAGTTCATTCAAAAGGATAGCCTGAATATTATATCTTCCCGACTTTGCTCTCGCTTCTTAAAATTATAGCTTATGCCTTTGAATGAAAACTATACAGACTGTAATAGGAGGGAAAAAAAAACACACAATTGTGTGTATTTTTAACAGGAGTAAACAGTGAGTTTCAGAGAGAAAACAGTGCAGTAAAGTGTCACAAACCCTACAACTCTTCTTATATATTTCAATTCCTTTTGGTACTTTATTCCTATGATATGCATTTCAAATATACGCTATATATTTCACTATATATTTTATGTAGCATATCCTCAGAACATTCTTCATGTATTTTTTTCTTTTTTTATTAGATATTTTCTTCATTTACATTTCAAATGCTATCACCAAAGCCCCCTATACACTCCCCCTGACTTGCTCCCCAACCCACCCACTCCCGCTTCCTGACCCAGGCATTCCCCTGTACTGGGACATATGATCTTCGCAAGACCAAGGGCCTGTCCTCCCATTGATGGCCAACTAGGCCATCCTCTGCTACATATGCAACTAGAGACTCAACTCTGGGGGGTACTGGTTAGGAACTTGGGGATCCATCCAATATACAGTTACCAAACCTAGACACTATTGTGGATGCTAACAAGTACTTGCTGACAGAAGCTTGTTATAGCTGTCTCTTGAAAGGATCTGCCAGTGCCTGACAAATACAGAAGGAGATGCTCACAACCATCCATTGGACTGAGCACAGGGTCTCCAAAGGAGTAGCTAGAGAAAGGACCCAAGGAGCTGAAGGGGTTTTCAACTCCATAAGAGGAACAACAATATGAACTAACCAGTACCCCCAGAACTCCCAGGGACTAAACTACCAACCAAAAAGTACACATGGAAGGACCTATGTCTCCAGCAGCATATGTAGCAGAGTATGACCTTGTGGGACATCAATGAGAGGAGAGACCCTTGGTCTTGTGAAAGGCCCCAGTATAGGGGAAAGCCAGAGCAGGGAAGTGGAAGTGGGTGTGTTAGTGAGCAGGGGAGAGGGGATGGAATGGGAGGTTTTCAGAGGGGAAATGAGGAAAGGGGATAAAATTTGAAATGTAAATAAAGAAAATATCTAATAAAAATAATACATAATAAAAAAAAGTTAACAAAAGAGAGGGGGTCTCCAAGATCCATCAAATGTTTGGCTGTGGAACTCTGCAGCTGTCTGAATCAACTGCTGTGTAGAGTCTCTCAGAGGACAGTCATGTCTGGTTGGCCTAGGTGGGAGCAGGCTTCCCTTGATATAGACGGAGATGTGGACTGGGGAGTAGGTGGCTGATTCTTGATTTTAGGTATAGATGTGGACCAGAAGGAAGCTGCAACTCTGAAAAAACAGTCAACTGAGCAACTCTTCTTATATTAGCATCCATAAATACCTCTTTCCAAGAATTTATGGGACAGATCATCAGTGAAATTGTAATCTCTCTTTTCCTTTATCATATTTTGTGTCTATCTCTGTCTGGGAATCTTTACTAAGAGTCTTTTGTTGCTAGTAATGCCCAAGAACAAAGAAGCATTTCAGCTTTAAAAGGCTGTTTTATGCCAGAGCGCAGAGCATATTTATGGCCAATGCCCATTCTCTGAGTCCTCTGCCCCCAGTGTAGGAGCTTGTAAAGTTTTTTGCATCTCACTTCTCTAACACATAAAGGATCCCTGCTTGCTCTCCGGGGTGCTGTGTACATTTCCTCTCCTTGAATCTATACCATTTCATACATGTAGCAAATTCCTAGGTATAAAAGAGCTTAGCTGTGTGCTCCCAGATGTGTGTGTGTGTGTGTGTGTGTGTGTGTGTGTGTGTGTGTGTGTGTGAGTCCAGGCCATTCTGTGAGTTTCTCAGGCACAGAAGTGCACAATGGAAAAGGCACCAAAAGAAAGAAAGTGAAGCAGGAGTTTTGTTTGGTTGTTATATTTAGATAAGCAATAGGTACCAATGATTGAGGAGGAGGTGGTTCAATTTATAAGTCATCTGTGCTTGAGAAGAAAGAAGGGGGAGGGGGCTGGGGGTGTTGAGGCAAGCAAGAAGGAAATCCTGTACTCCGGTGTGGAGGAGCTGAGTAATTAGATTTCTGGCTTGTGGTATAAATCTGTGCATATACACACATGTCTGCCTGAAGAGATAAATGGTTTGGTGAGCACTTCAGAGGCACTGTACTCTCTCTGAATTATGTGTTAATTAAAGTGATTATCACAGCAGTCTTGCTCCATTTTACACATGTGGAAACTGAGACTGGCACCTATACCTTTTGTCCTAGTTACTCCTGCGCTCTCCCACCCAGGTGGTCAGACAGGATTCTAAAGCCTGCGCTTCTATAGGAACCTCTCATGTTCCTGTGTCACACATATTTCCTGTACTGTGTTTTGTTAATGGCATCTCTCTCTACAAAAGATCTATTATGTTCCAGGTGTTTTATCGTAAATTATATAGTACAGAAGTGATAGTTTTGCTTTCTTCCTGGCACGAATAGAACTTCCTGTCAGTTGAATGATTCCTGTGGAAATACCAGCTTTTAACCCATTCTGTTGCATTTCCACTTTAAAACCATAACAAGCAATTTGCACTGTTTTCTAGATCATGTATTACTAGTAATTATATCAGTCCAGGTAAAGATTGGCACAGTATACTTGGGGTAGATACAGACCCTACATAAATGATAGCAAGCAGTTTTAAGAGATAAAAGTTCAGGAATTCACATGCTCCTTGCTCCCTTTGTCTACTTTGTGGGTCTTTCTTGTCTAAAGCATAATCTCCAAACAGAGGTAATGTTTCCTTCCAGCTCCAAACACAGCAGTCTGAGGCTTGACAAGGAAAATAGTGGATGAAAGGTTCTACACATTCCAATAGCGTAATTTTCTTAGTCTACTACAGAGTCCCTTAATGTTTAAGATGTCAGGCCTGAATGGCTTGAAATGCTTAGAGACATTTCTTGGCATAGGTGATTCAGAGGGACAGACATATAGGGCAGGCAAACAGAGTGGATTGGGTATTAAAGGAAGTTCCTGACCTTGAGTTTCTTAATGCAGTTTGAAAGTTAAGTGTCTTCCTAGACTCCGAATATTTAAGAATGCATTTACAGAGCCTGGCAGATGGCTCAGTGGGTAAAGTGAAGGTCACTAGCCCTTCAGCCTGATGGCTGAAGCAGTCTCTAGGACACACAATGTGCAAAGTGTTAACCAAATCATTTTCTGCCTTCTACTTGTGCACCATGGTACACAGCACATGTGTGCTCATGTGTGCATGTGTGTGTGTATGTGTGTGTATGTGTTTATGTGTGTATATGTATGTACATGCATGTACACACTCACACACAAATAAGTGACTACAATTTGCATATTTTTTGACTCAATGAAATAAGCACAATAAGAAACTACCAGTTAGATCTGTCAGCTTCAGCCTATAATTCTATTGTTTCGAAGACTGAGACTGGAGAATTGTCATGGGTTCTAGGGCTGCCTGGTGTACATAATAAGACCCTGTTTTAAACAAAAATAAATAAAAAAATGTGAGAGACAGAGACAGTGAGGCAGAGATCAACAGAGACTGAGACAGACAGAGAGAGGGAGAGACACACACACAGAGACACAGAGAGAGAGAGAGAGGAGGGAAAGAGAAAATCTAGCCCAGTTTATAGTCAGTTTTTAAGTCTGGTGAATCAAAACAAAAACCAGCTCCACTTAGACTGAAACCAAGGCTCCAATTACTTCATGAATTCTGGCAACAAAACAATAGGAAAAATCAGCACAAACACCTGCTGTGTGTTTATGTAAATCAAGCTCAGGCAGGATTGTTTCTTCAAGATTTCCCAGGTAACTGTGGCTCAGAAATTCCAGCTTTGCCCTTCCTACTGCACATCTGATCGGATCTTAAGATGTGTCCTTCACACACTTGTTAGAAGTCCAGTTTCCTTAGCCCCAAACTGTTCAAATCCAAATCTAGACTACTTTGTCCTTTCCCCACACCTCATCCAACATCCTCCAGAGTCATTAACAAACATTTAGGGCCAGAAACGTGACAAATGGCATGTCATAAATTGATTGTCTTCTTACTAGGACAGGTCTGTAGGACTCATATTAACCATGCATTCTCCATTAAGAAGAAAAAACATCCATCCATGTTTTAAATAAAAAGCTTCAAAGGTCATCTGAAAAGTAAAATATTGAAATGCTTTTATTTGTAATTTGGTTAACATTTATGGAAAAATCTAGTATGCCCTAGGTTATGTGATAAAAAAGAAGCCGGTTCTAACATATCTTCTAAAGAAAAGAGAATATCTTTATAATTACAATAAGTATTTGCCGAGTTGTCAGAAAATTCTTATTGAAATCAAGTGTGCCACTTTTTCTTATTCTGACTCTACTAGCTTATTTGCCATCTTAAAATATGTGGGCTCTGGTTGCTTTGGGAATGGGCTGCCTGGTTGTTAATTTATTTATGTTTTTATTTTACATCTTGTGGGCAGAATTGTTTTTTATACTCGGAGTCTGTTTCAAATCCAGCTCACCCCTATCATTTAACAATGAGATGAGAAAAAAGATCTTAGCTGGTTTGAACCTTTTTTGTTTGTTTTGTTTTTGTTTTTTTGAAAACTGAAATAGCATTTCTTCCATCTGAAATCTAATCATTTGCTTTTCTAGTGTAGGTCCACTGAACAGACTTGTAATGAGCATAAGTTTCCTTCAAAGGGTGAGGTCATCAACACTACCATAATGCCTAAACGATTTTATATAATTGTCCTTTACAACACAAACAAATTATCTCTGAAACTGGGTTCCACTTCACAGATCTTATTTTGCTCTTAAAACCACCGGCCACACCCACATCATCCCACACCCCAAGCTGCATGTTTCACTTGACCTATAATTACATAGGCAGGGCCAGCTATACTCTATCCCAACTATGCCACACCCAACAGAGATCCACACATTTGACAACATGCTTTCATATTCACCTTCAAGCAATCTGATTTCAATATATCTCTTGGCCCCTGATTTGGTTTATAGTTTTTGTAGCAGACACTTTCATTTTTACAAATCTATCATGACTATATTTTTAGATAAGAAATAAATACTTGGTGTTACTAAGCTTCATAATGAAATGATAAATAACTTTGCTGACGGATGAAAATATAGGGCCGAGGGAATAAGATAAATAGAAGCAAAATCTTTAGCCTTTGTAGGGATGGGTCATAAGACACAAATTAAATGCACATTAAATTTGCCAGTAAGTATACAATTGTGTAGTAGAGGCAAAATTCATAATCGAAAAAAAAAAAAAAAGATTTCAGAAGACAGAAAGATAATTATAGAGAGTCTGGGTTCAGCAGTAGCTGAATAGTTAGGGAAGACTGACAAGTATGTGAAGACAGAGCCAGGGCACAGCATGAACCTGCTTGGGAAGAGAAGAAAATTGCTCTGAGACTGAAAGCGTGTTATTTGGAAAGCTGTTTGGACCAAGGTGTTAGAATACACCTCTTGCGCCACTGGACCAAAAAACTTGGCTCCTGGTGTGAAAAGAGACGATGTGCAGTTTTCAAATGAAAAACTGCATTGTTGGAACCTTATGTAGCAATAATTATTATGAACTGGAATAATTACCAGTTTTAAAATAAAAAAAAAAAAACCAAGGGTTTACACTGAATGCATAAAATGCAGGTAGAACGGGTGGCATTAAGGATAGCAGAGCATTGCATGTGAGAAGGTAAATGTGACATCACTGTCCACATGTGACTCCAGGCATAGCCTAAGTAGACCAAGGTCACAATTTTGACCATTTTTTTCCCTCCCCAACTTCCCTGGATCCATTTGTTTCCAGGGTGTGCTTCAGGGTAGAAGTTTTATTATGTCCGATAGAATATATATCAATTTTGCCTTGAAAACAATTGCTCTGCAGTATTGAGTTACTTTCTAGGAAAGAACTAGACAACTGAGCAATGTACCTGGTCTAATGAGTGATTACTCTTTGAAAACTTTAAGGAAAAGTTGAGATCTACTGGCAAATGTTATCCTTTGAGTTTATTTCAATTTGTTTCCTTTTTATGGATGAAGCAAATCTCTTAATGGCCAGGAAAGGGGCAATGGCAGGAGCCATTCTAATGGGAGGTGTAGATTTGTGGCACATACCCAGTATCACCTTGCCAAGTAGCTTCTAAATTAATGAAGAAATAAATTAAAAAACACCATTTTCTCCTGCATTTTCCATGGTTTCTTCTCAATTCAGGTGTACACAAGTCAGATTTACTTACCTTTTATTTTTCCTTTTTTACTTATCTTCTCTCTCTCACTCCTCCTTGTCCTCTCCTCCCTCCACTTTCTCTTCCTCCTCCTCCTCTTTCTTCTTCTTCTTCTTGTTTTGTTGTGTTTTGTTTTGTTTTGTGTTTTGTTTTGTTTTGTTTTTCGACACAGGGTTTCTCTGTGTTTCCCTGGCTGTCCTGGAACTTACTTTGTAGACCATGCTGGCCTCAAACTCAGAAATCCACCTTCCTCTGCCTGCGATTAAAGCCATGCACCACCACGCTGGCTTCTTTCTTCGTTAAGATGGGAGTTTCTCTCTGATGACTACATATAGCTCAGTGGGTGTCTTGAAGAAGAAAAAGAAACAGAAATTCACCATAATGGCAGCAGTTCTGTACGAAAGTTGAAAACGTATTCAGGCATGCTCTATTTCATAACAGAAAGCCAGATACTTAATGAATTAAATTGTATAATAGAGACACAACCCTCCCATTTTTCTTGATAATGATAAGAAATAGTGGAAGCTGTCATGAGATGTGACTAACTAGAAACTACCACTTGTATGTTGGCTAAGTAAAAGACTAATCTTTTTCTCAAGCTAATTTAAGGTAATTAACCAACATTCAGGAGAGCCAAGACAAATTTCAGCATTTATAGTAAGTAGTATTTTAGACCCTATGTTGGAAATGATATCCCCTCTCGGTATTCTTTGTGGTCAGGCCATGTTTAGTATAACCACCATTCAAGAATTGCTGGAGTGTCTGTTAAATGATAATTTAAAGGGGGAGAGACAAAACTGGTAGAAGAGGCAAGTGGAAAGAAATTGTAACCACAGAAATGGAACGAAAAAAATGATCATGACTTAGATGCCAGAATTTCTTTCATAGTTACTGGTAGTAGACTAAATCAGATGCACAGGTTAGCATCTCTCCAGGCATTACAGTCATTGCATTAGAATTGCTGACACTTGAGCTGCTGCTCAGACTGACTGTAGAGATTCAGTGAATTCTAGTCTAGGTCAGAGGAGTGGGAACAGAGATGGGGAGAGAGGGAGAGAGAGAGAGAGAGAGAGAGAGAGAGAGAGAGAGAGAGAGAGAGAGATTTATAAAACTACTTAATAGTGAAATTTTCAATGTTTTCACAATTTTTGAATCATTTTTTTTTCCTTTTGTTACTAATACAGTATGAGCCCTTCCTTGGTCCATAGTAACTCTTTATTGGGCAAGACAGCTTTTACTTATCCGGAGAACGTTGTAATGTTCCAGGTGTTTTTCTTCACCTTAGGAAGGCCACTAAATGTTCAAGTGCCACTACCATATTCCCTGAAGATGTTACCTGCCCCATTTATATTATGTTTTAGCATGATTTTGTTAGAGAGAGAGAATTATTTTTCTTGAATTTGTGTGTTAGGTTTATTAGTTTATTATCATGAAGCTAGTTATTTATTCAATCATTTATTCATGCTCCTAGCATACTTTTAGCTCCTGAGCACATTTCTTTATGGTAACTGTTTAGAAGTAATCTTCTTACTGTGTTGACCATGTAGGAGAAATACCCTTTGTTCTGAAAGTGTAATTTGAAAAGTTTGTCAGTACTTAGTGTTTTTTTTTTTTAATTTGCCCTTCCCATTGCTACCTTAACCTGAGATGTTAGTCCACATAAGAATGTCAAAGTTCCCAAGGTTGCCATTAGCCTTTAACCCACCAACCCCTGCAGGTTTGTCCATTATTTTCTTCTTGTTCTGCTAAATTTCTACCTCTTTGGATGAGCATTTGTCTTCCTTAGGAAGAATTTGCAGCTTTCATTATGTAGTTATTTATAAATGCCTGCTGTCTCTTGAAAGTGGGGTTTTCTCTAGTCAAAAACTACAACTCAAATCAGAATGGTCTTTAAGATCAAAAGTCTCCAGAATTGAAGCTCACAGATCAACAAAGGATTTGTGCAAACTGCAAACTACAAGTTGTTTTATATCTAAGTAGAATGTGTATATTTAGAAGCCAGAAAATATGGTAGTATGAAAAAACCATTTGGTAGCTACTCACAAGATAACATCAGTAATTTTTCTTCTCCTTCCTGCCAGGATTTTAGAGACAAACCTCATTGAGAAATGGTAGTAAAACATTGTCCTGCTTGATCTCCAAGGTCAGCAAGTGAAAACGTTGTTTAGTTTCACTAGAAACATAGAGATAACTAGATAACTATTAAACTAAATACTTATCATAATGCTTTGACTTCATACTCACAATAAATTATTGAAATCTATGCTATGTTTATTTGATAACCGTAGTGTACTTTGAAATGTATTTGTATTTCCGAGGGCATGGTAGTGCATGCCATCAATCTCAGCAGAGGCAGGCAGACTTTGTACTAAAAACATAGAGAGTAGGTTCTATAGAGTAGGTTCTAATATATCCTAGAAAGCACAGAGAAACCATGCCCTTCTGCCACAAAGACCAACAAAACAACACCAATAATTATAATTAATGATTGTTTGAACAAATCAGTGAGTTTTAACATTAAAGACTTCAATCGAAATTAAAGCCGCAATAAACAAGCAAGTGTGTTGATGGATACAAGCTTTCTGTACATGAAATTGTTGAAAACATCCTAGTTAACATTCTACCCATTCTCATTTGCAATCCAAAGCTAGGGTCTCCCAAAGCAGTGTGAGGCTGCTGGTCTGTCACTCTTTGTATGGTTCTAAAACTTTTCTTCTTACTATCATTTTATAGAAATTACATTTAAGTGCCTCTGTCATTATTTTCCTGTCCTACTGACAATGCTCACCAAATAAATATTTGTCCTGTTGCTTTCCGAGAAGTGTTTCCTGATGTGTTTGGAAGTCAGAGGAGCACTAGCACCATTAACCAATGACTATAAACAAACTAATCTTTGGTAAGACAAATAAAATATTAGTCCTATTTCCTTTTCCCATTTGTTTTTGCTCCCTTCCTCCCTGCTGCTTGGAAAATTTTGATGTGTATTTTCATACATGTAAGAGGGTTGTAATGCATTAGGAACTTCTATCAAGTGTTTAGAATCTAAGACTCAACTGTGGTCAAAAATTATCTGAATTGTTTTTCAGAATGATGTGATTTCTGCCTCTCCCTTTCTTTAGAGAATACTGTTTTATATAGACCAGGGCTCTTTATTAGACTGGACAGCTTTCTAGCATTTACTCCTAGGGATCAGGTTCTCTGATCAACTTGGATTATATTTATTCAATTGCTATTGTCATTAAATGTTTTAAGGGCCTGAGAGATGGCCTAGCAAACAAGTGGATATTTTTATTGCAGAGGACTCTCGTTCAATTCCCAGCACAGACATGGCTGCTCATAACTCTGAATAAGTCCATTTCCAGGGGAATCTACCATCCTCTTCTGACCTCTGCAGGCAACTCAATTGCATGTAGTGCATAGACCTACAGGCAAAACACTCATACACAAAAATAAAATAAATGAAAAATGTATTTTTAAGAAATACAATTACCACTTTCTGTGTATGTCATTTTGAAATTAAGTACATTTGTCAGTTTCCATAGTAGAAGGCACTGTGTACAACTGGTGTTAGAATGCAAAGGTCTTTCCATCCACCTCAACCTCTCCAGCTGATTTCTTCCTTTCATATTCTGAAATTCCTTGATGGTTTTTGCCAAATATCATAGTGAACTGAAAATTATAGATATGGCCAAAGCAGTAGTTGGGGTGTTCTCCAACAGATGTACTTCCTTGGAATTCTGGGAATTAAGTAGTATTAAGTAGTTATGAGACTGAAACACCTATCATATCATCTGGGAGTTAATGAATGATTATGTCTCATTCTTGATGTGTTTGCTGCTTTTAAATTAAGGATGCCTATAACAAAATACTTCAAAGCCTTACAGGCTATGTGTGAATAGCTGCTTAAAATTATCTACCTTTTTTGATAAATAATATAATCTTGGCATTTATTGATGTAAAAATTTTGTTTTCTCTCAGTCAGTCAGGTCTGATTCCTTTCCAGAATTGCTAGTTCCTAAACTTGGCTTGGTTTCCTGAAGACTTGACCCGGAAAAAGATTTGCCTTTCCCAGTCTTTACTTTCTCATCATAGTAAGAAACTATTTACTAAGTGGTTCTCTACACTGAAATTTTATTAAAGAATTATTTTAAAGTCAGGATGTGTGATCCAAACACTTTGAAAGGCAGAGGCAGAAGGATATTATGACTAGAGGCTAGCCTGGACTACAGTGTAAGATTTTATCTCCCAGAATCACAGAACAAACAAAATATTTGACCAAGAATCATTTCTTTCCATATAGAAGAATCTTGCTCACTATTTGGTAGGCCATAGTGCCATGCTTTTAGTAGGTAAATTGCTCTTGAGTTGTTCATGTGTGTGTGTGCAAATATGTGTATGAGTATGGGTGTGTGTGTGTATGTGTGTGTGAGTCCCACATGAGTATGTATGAGTGTGTGCATGTGCGTTTGTGCACACATTTGTGTGTGTGCATGCATGCATGCATGGGTGTGTTGGTAGACCTTTGTGGGTATGTGCATGTATGAACACATGTGTGTTTGTGTCTTTTTTTAATGGAGTGTTTTAAGTTGATTAATGCTAAGAGTAAGTGGGAAAACAGGGATGTACCTTCAAGTATATTTTAGGTTCAAGTCTCTACTGGACTATGTAACCTCAGGTGAGCTACAAAATCTTTATGAACTGAGATTTTCTCACTAGAAAAATATTATATTAGGATTATAATAATTAAATCTTATTGTGTGTCTGAGTAACACCTAATGCAATATGGTTCTTTTATGTTAACAGTGTATTTAACAAACTACAAGAATTAATTAACATGCTATGGGTGTAAGTGATGGCTGAATATTGAATATATTTTCCTTCTTTGATAAATAATCAAACCTTATTGTTTATTGTACCTAAATAAAGGAATTGTCATAAATTTATTTTTGAATAGAGAGAAATTAATTACTATCTCTAATATTAGTTAAATTATTTCATTTTAAACAAAGTCACAAAGAAACAATTTCTAATAAAACAGTTGGCATGGGTTACAAAGAATGTCATCAGATAGCAGGACAAGTAATCTCTTAATAATTATTTTGAGACTACCTATTGTTAAAGTTTAACTTCAGACTGATCATATGTTTAACCACTTTTTCCAAATCTGAAAATTTTAAAGATGGGACTAGGCATGAAACGGTCAATATTATACATTCCACGGAAAGTCAGCTATCTGAAAGGTATTTTACAAATGGCTTACCTTTTGTAATGTAACCTGATAATTGAAAATAGATTGTCTCTTAATCACAGCAAAAAATCCTCTCACTCCTGAACATCATTCTTCTACAGGCTAATATGACACGCAATAAAAATTATTACCTTAGTAATTTCACAGTCTCCACAACTGCTGTCTACTCCTTCCCCTACCCTAGAAAGATGCTAGTGCTCTTGAAGAAGGAAGAATTGTTGAGTTTTCTTGTCATTTAGAACTTGTTATTTGAAGGTATTTGAGGACTTCGACAGCATGCATAAATCCCGTGTTAAATAATGCCAGAGATTATATAATAACATTTAAACTAGAACTTCCTAGAAAGAACACATACATTTTCCCTAGTATCATAATCTTTAACTCATTAGATCATTATTGAAATTAAGATATTATAATTAATATCCATTATTTTTCCACAAGAATAGATGTATATGTTAGGGAAGAGCACAAGATTTCTTTCCATGATTAATATAATTTATTCCAGAGAATGATATGGACAGAAAACTATACCTCAACATTTGTATCTAGTTTACTCATATGTAAGAAAATGAGGCTTGCAAGGAAAACAAATTATCATGTCACATCCAGAAATGAATAAATTTTAGGTATGAGTTTGAAAAAAAAATCCCAGTGCACGAGTTTAAAAATGTATATTTTATGAAAGTCCCAAAAATTTTAAATAATTTCAAAATTTATAAAAGTAAATTAATTCTGGTTGATTGTATATATAATGAACATTAATTTATATTAAAATATTAAATTGCTCATAATATAAACACTTTGTTTTTTTAGCCATAAAAATTTGAAAACAAAATAGGGATTTGATGGTTGAAAAAAAACCTATCCCCTTTTCTTACATCAGTGTCTTTACTCTTTGTAGATTATTATTAATGCAGTTATCATTTACAGGGTCAATCATATTTTATGAGACATTTCAAAGCCACAAAAAGTATCACAGTACTTGAAGGCTTTATTAAGTTTATTTACAGAGTATTAATGCTAGGAAAAATATTTAGATATCCAGAATTAAAATAGATTTGTTACAAGGAGAATGGATTTGATGGATAACAGAAGATTTGAGGTGAATAAAAAAGTCACGTTTCTTTTTCTATAATATTACTCTCTCACATTGAACTATGCAGTGCTGAGTAGCCAAGGTCAAGGCAAATATTTTACTTGAAATAAAATCAATTTTAGACAATAAAAGGCCTATATCCTATCAGCGAATAAAATATAACCTCTTTAAAGAGTCCCTTTTAAATTAGCAGAACTTATCAGTTTATGTATTATAATATAGTATCCAAGAATAATAAAAGTTTATAATTCACCTTCATATTAACCTTGCTTCTGAGTGGGAAGTCATATGCCAGGGTTGGTCTAAGATGAGCAACCTTTTGTTGCATAGCAGGTTTTGCTCATATTAAAAGGTAAACTTCATTTATTTTGGTCTAATTTTGAGATTGTCAGACTTCATACATCTTACACATTCGAGTATGCTAATCATGCTGGGCAGGTTGTATTTCATTTCTATAGGTACATAGACTCTATTGGTAAAAGGTTGTAACAATTGGGATGGGAAAAGTTTAATTATTTATAGTAAGTAGTACCTGGCGTTTATACTAATATACTCTTAAAAATTATTGTAAGCTGGGCGTGGTGGCGCATGCCTTTAATCCCAGCACTTGAGAGGCAGAGGCAGGCAGATTTCTGAGTTCGAGGCCAGCCTGGTCTACAGAGTGAGTTCCAGGACAGCCAGGACTACACAGAGGAACCCTGTCTCGAAACACCAAAAAAATATATATATATATTGTAAATGGTTTTATATGTTCCCACCATCAAAAACTGGGACTGGAGAGATGGCTCAAAGGTTAAAAGCACTTACTTCTTTTGCAAAGGAACCAGATTTGGATTTTTAGCACCAACATGGCAGCCTACAATCATTTGTCACTCCAGTTCCAGAGGACACAGGGATCTAATGCCCTTTTTAGAACTCAGTGGGTACCAGCTTGTACATGAAACACATACATAGCATTAGGTAAACCATACATATACATGTATATACATGACTTCAGAATAAAATAAATCTTATAAAATAGTAACTGTTTCAGGATTTAAGTATTAATTCTGAGGAACCTTTTATTATGTAGACATTTTTCAAAATCCATCTTCCATGAAAGCATGCATAATAGTAATGTATAAATTAAAAATTAATTATATAAAGAGAGGAGAAATGTTGGGAACAGTGGCACAGAGGGAACAGGAAGTGGAAGAAGGCTGAGGATAACACTTCTGCCTCATTCTTGGTTCCCTATCTTTTCCTTTCCTCTCAGACAGCACTCTTCCCATTGTTTCAGTGTTTCAGACTCCATATCCTCCTGTCTCAGACTTGAGATAGAGTGCTAGAATTTTAAGTGTGTACCTCTATGCCCGTCCTCCTCCTTGAAGTTATTTTACAAACATTTTCAGCAAACTGTCCTCTTCATTTTCCCTTCCAGTTTCCCTTATCTCCCTTTCTCACCCCACTTTTGCTAGCTGTTCCACTTGGGACCCGATGTTTCATCTTAAGAAGTTTGACCAGACCTATTCCCCTACTACTTCTCTCCCAGGATACAGAATTATGGTGGTCCTGGATCATGACACTGAGGCCTAGGTTCAACTACAGAACACACCTATCATGAGTCAAGTCTGATATACTATTTCACAACTTGAAACTCTCGGAGTAAAAATAAGACCAGTCGCATCATGTATAGAATACTCTGTAGCGATTCAGAGCGAGTTGGTTTCATTTTTCAGCTACTTGCCTAACCTTGGTGTATCTAACAGTTTTAGGAAACCCCTCTGCTCTTCCTAGCTTTGCTTATATGCTCTTTCACTTCCTCAAGACCTGACTTGGAGTCTCATAGTGCTGGGCGCAATTACTGCACAGTAATATGAACTTTGTGTTCTACCTTTTGGAAGTGATCAAATAAAATAATTTTATTGTTTTAACACTGAACCATGCAATTAGAATTTCAGACTCATCATATATTCTTTCTTCAAAATTTGCCTTTTCATTGGTAAAAAAAGAAAGTGACAACTGACCTCTTGATTCTTCGGATTAACCAAGCAAGAGCTGCCGGGACCTTCTAATGAATTGACTTTGCTCTTTATTCCTATATTAAACCAGAGCTACAGTTAAAATAATTTAGGAGAAAAGTCAAATATTTCATTCATACATACATATCTATGTCTCCACATGTGTGTTTGTTTGTGTGTGTGTGTGTGTGTGTGTGTGTGTGTGTGTGAAGAGAAAAGTTCAAGTAATTTATAGTAATGCTTCGTGGTTCTACTAATGTACTCTTTTTTAATGTACTTTTGAAAATTACTGAAAATAGTTTTACACGATGACACCAACAAAAGCTAGAACTGGAGAGATGGCTCAAAGATTAAAATCACTTACTTCTTTTGCAAAGGAACCAGTTTTTGTTTTTAGTATCAACATGGCAACCCAAAATCATGTGTTTCTCAAGTTCCAGACTATCCAAGGACCCAATGCTCTCTTTTGACATCCATGGACCCATATATATGCATATATATGTGTGTATATGTGTATATATGTGTGTACTTTCATTTTATATAACATAAATTATTTTATTTATTATTATTATTATTATTATTATTATTATTATTAATTAGACAAAACCTCAATGTCTGGCTCTGAATGGCATTGAACTCACTTTGTAGACCAGGTTGGGTTTGAATTTATAGAATTAGCTTACTTCTGCCTTCTGACTCCTACGATTGAAGTACTGTACCATCCTGCACTGCAAAGCAATTTTTTACATGGTATGTACCAGGAGCCAAATAATATGTGAACAAAGACGAAAGTCGAGATTCATGAAATTAAGAAAAGTTTATTATAGAGTCAGGGAATGAATCTTAACATTTAAGTTTTAACTCTACCCTTACATCTTCAATAAAGAGTTAACATTAATTTATAGAATGTAAATCAATAAACAAAGTGTTGCAGCAGCAACAGCAACAGCAAAGCACCTGTTTAGTTGCCAATGTTTGAAATCCTAAATCCTAACTCAATCTATATTTTCAAAAAGAAAAAGAAAACAAGTATTACCATGACAGAATCTAAAAACTAGGATAATAACTATTTTGTACTAAAAAAATTGGTACATAATCACTGATAGCTTTATTTTTTTTCCTAGAATTGTATTGGGTATAGTGTTTGGAGGGTTTCTAACCCCCTAAAATGTTAACAAATCTTTGTGTCTAAATGTACATGCTTTTGTAACAAATCAAGTGGCCATGATCAGTATGCATTTCTTGTAGAAAGAAAATGTAAGTGACATTTTGAAATATTTTAATTGCAAGTTCATAAGTGCTAGTGGATATGCCAAAATGAGAATTGTTCCTGAAACTAATTAACGTGGCTTCATTTATCAAAAACTCTAGAGCTGTTATAAATACTAATAATAATAGCATTGGATCAGGACATTTCTGTTTGTCTGTTGATAGTCAATACTGTCGTAGTGCCCCACACCATTGAATCGGAGTAATCTTTGTTTGACTTCAACAAAAATGTCCTAGACCTTCTGTACTGATGCTTCGTTATCTTTCATGTGTATCCATACTACTGATGTTGTGGATTTGAATCAAACAAATTTGGTCATTGTTTCCCAGAGTTGTGAAGTTGAAGGAATCAGTAAAACATATTCTAAGCACTACTACATCATCACTAATCTGCCAAATGCTAAATAAATGGCATTAACATCAATTAAATATGAGGAATAAAAGATGAGCTAAGGGTTGGGAATAGCATATGGGTCAATATTAATACAAATTCTTGCCCTGTAACTTGACTCTATATTAAAACAAATACCTCTAAGTTACAGAAGAGAATAACTACAAGGCCTTCATTTGTCATCTCTTAAGAATTCCAACATTTGGGGATCTAAGCCATGGGGATTGAGTTCTAGGATGAGTGAAAATGTGAAAAAGCATTGCATTAGGAATTCTAGATTGCTTCCCAAATTGCCCATGCCTTAGTAATTGCTTGTAAGCCATTTTACTTCTCTGATCCTTAGTTTTGTTTTATGGAGATACATGAGAGTAGGAGACACTAATGCTATGGATCTTTTCAGACAGCTCTAAGCATGATGCCGAGATTAGTAACATAACAGAGACACTGACTCAGAAAAGGAATGAAACATCAGAAGTATTTTATGGTTAGCAGTGTAGCCATAATCCTCTTGATAACCTTAAATTCATTCTGGTTTCCCATGATTCATCTCTGAAGACAAAGAGTTTACTTGCTTCTACAGTAATAATAACATTTTTTTTTCTGGTCAAATATGATGAAGATAGTTAGCCAAGAAAACTCAAGTAGAATTTGGCAAAGAAAAGTGGCACCTAGATTGTTTTAGAGGTCCAGAAAAGCTTATTCGAGTAAAAAGGTCGATGTGTCTTAAATGTGAGTTATACCTGGTTATGGCAGCCAATGTGCAAGATCAGCATTTCCATCAAAGCAACGGAAAGGTGCATCGTGCCAAAATTTTACATGTAGCCTTGTCTAGAAACTTGATTTGTCTCTGTGTTGAGCTCCAAACTGAGCTAATTATATATTGAACAGTGAGTTTCTTTTCAGGAAATGATGTGGCTCATGATGTTCAGCGCTGTCACTCCAAGGTAGATGGGTTCTAAAAGGAGATTAGACTTTAGCTATTTTAATATTGACTAAAATGGAAAGGGCATATATGGAAAGGGACAAAAACATCTCGGATGTTAGTAACATTTATTTATGAAACTAGCTTTGTGTCTTTGGAAAATTTCCCTAGTCCTCTGGCATTTCTTTTTCCTGTTCGTAAGAAAAATGACATAAGACCCTGACTCTAAAGCCGTGTCACAGTGAGATGCAAACAAAACATAGGGAAGCGTGCTAGTGCCCAGACAACAGACTCTTATCACCTTTTATCCGATTTACCTTAAACTTTTCTACACTTGAGGGCGAAAAAAACAAATTTTTCCTATCACAGTTTATGAAATTGTGGTGCATATTTGTTATGATGTCGGGCATGTGACTTGAGTAAGGCAGGCCCTCCAGGACTCCAGTTTGAGCTTAATTGAGACTGAGGGATTGAGCTAAATAAGGTTAAATACTCCACTCTTCTCTCATCAGCTTCTATTTCTTCTGTTCAGTTAGTATTAAAAGGACCACAGTAAAGAGATTTGCTACAATTTCCTGACCTGAGTCAGCTTACAATGGTTTTGATGTGCCAGGTCACAACCTGGGGATATGTTAATGACTGTGGACTTTTGAAAACAAAACATAGTTCTTTTTTTATGAATCAAATAGTTGACACAGGAGAATTGAATGGGTATTGCTTCCTCTCTCTTAAAATAAGAAAAACATGGACCACATATTTAGAACTTTAGGACTTGAGATTTTATTTCTGCTGTTGAATTTTAAATATGTAAGTTACATTTTCTTTGGCCTCCAATTGATTTCTCTTTGTAGGCTAAATGACAGCTACTGATTACATTAATATTCAAATCTGTCATGTCTTCCTAAGTGGTCATTTAATAAGAAGATCCTCTGTTCTTCCAAGAATAGAATTACTACTTTACCTCTTGTAAAGATGGTTTATAGATGTCAGGGATTTTCTTACAGTACATGGATATATATATATATATATATATATATATATATATATATATATACAGGCCATCAGTTAATTAAATATTTTACAGACATTGTAGCAAGTATGCAATGCTAGAACCACAAAATCTACAGGTGATACTCCTTTTAACCTGCCCCATTATGAAACAAAACAAAACAAACAAAAAAACAAACAACAACAAAAATTAAAATTGCATATTGAAATCTATTATGAAGATATGGTTGAATTGTGACAAAGGTAATCTTTGCTCAACCCACTTTTTAAAACCTAAAATTAAATTTTCTTGTAGCATAATAAGGTTGTGTTTGACAATTGCTTCATCTTTATGTGTAACATTAAATTACACTGAGATAGTTCAATGCTACAAAGAAATTACCACTGGCGTAAGTAATAGGTTAGACAAGGCTATAGGTTAGACATCCATGATTTTATTAGTGAGCACTCCAATCAATGTTATTCTTTTGCATGCCTAGAAAATATTTCCCTATTTCCTCAAAGACTCTCTAACAACTAGCAAATAAGCCAACACACAGTCCAAAAGTGAGAACTGTCCCTTCAAGTGAAAGTAGCATGCCTCCTACTTCCTGTTCACTTCCTCAGAATGTGACTGAATTAACTCACAGATCATCTAGGATTAGGAGAGATTAATAATTCTTAATTATTTTACCCCAAAACATGTATTTGGAAGGCTCTTTTTATCTGTTTACTTCTTCCTGCTATGTCTGTTCCTATAAAGGCACCCTCCTACCATCTCTAAGCTTCCCCATTAAGACGTTGATTATCTCTACAATTTCATTTAATAACTGTAAAATGTTGAGGATGTTATGGATGCTATTTCTAGAAATTTTATCTATTAATAAGAATTGAATTATGTCATTAATTTAAAATATTGTAAGACTTGTAGAGTTTTATTTACTTTTTACATACTTACATTTTATAGGATTGAGGAGTTAAATAGATTTTAAGGTATTTATATATTTTTAGAAGTATCGTGACATGTAATAGTTCTAGAATAACATGTTTGATCCATTGAAGTATCAAACAAAAAAGTCAAACTTTAATGCATTATGAGCTACTAAAAAAAACTTTGGAAATACTTATGTAAACCCGGGAGTGTCTATCTGGGAACAGAGACACTTCTAGTATATTAGGGAACATATGATTTCCAAGAGGTACACTATATAGCTAATAGTGCTCATTCACTAAGTCACCATAAGGATGCGATGGAGCTATGGGAGAAATTACATTCTAAAGGTCAGGTCTACATCTAGGAAAGCATAGCATTTCTTGGAGAGCCCATAAAATACCAGTTCATAAAACTTGTGCATTTCACCTAATTTGTACATATGAATCACCACCTGAGAAACATTACCCATCCTAGTAGACAGATGGAATGTGCATGAGAATAAAATTTAAAACTTATGGTTAAAAATCAGGGCTGTAGGTTATGGGATTCACATTATTTTGGCAATATTTGCCCACAAGCATATCAGCCCCACTGCACTACCCTATACTCTAAAAGGAGACCATTGCTAGACTCTGAAGATTATAATATTTTAGCTAGGTGCACAGATAGGTCGATAAAACAGAACTCTCAACAACAAACTACTAGCTGTAAACAGTTGTCTACACTGTAGTCTGACTTAGTGTAAACAGAGTTCTCAGTTTATGAGAAACCTAGCATTTTCCATATGCACTGTCATATTCCATTCTCTCTCTAATATTCATGCTTCATTAGCATTTAGCACACAGGCCTTGGTTTTCTTGAAATGAAATATAAATGTATTGCATTTTTATATTTGCGGATAATATATGATTTCAGTAGATACCAAGGTCTTGTTAGTGTTTTTAAGGCACCAAATTCATTAAATCCCTACTTTTCTACTTTTTATATGTGAATAATTTTGTGGATGTTTGTAACAATGCGATTTGAAGTTTGTGACATGAATTGGCGACGCTAACCTGATTACTTTCGTATTAGTGTTGAGTGCTACCAAATTAGCAAGAGATGGTTCATGGTGTAACACTGGGAATGGAAGAGTGCTCTCTCTGCAGCCCTCTGTAGCAGTGGGAGTGTGCATGCATGCAGTGATGTTTATTCCTCATGAAACACTGAAAACACCTTGGAAGGCAAACAAGGCAAGGGTCTTAGAAAACCTGACAGCTTGATTTTATTTTTTTTTATTTAAACTGTGATTCACCACAAGTCCTCCCACAACTTTTTATTTGATCACTTAAAAATATTCGTTGCAGATGATTTTGATTATCATTTATTTCAGCAGTCAAATGTCTCATGTAGTAAAGTTATAGTAACTTAATTGTGAACTTTATATTTCAGGGTTTGGGGGAAGAAATGTATAAACTTGCTTTTTCTTTCTTTCTTTCTTTCTTTCTTTCTTTCTTTCTTTCTTTCTTTCTTTCTTTCTTTTTTTTTCAAGACAGGCTTTTTCCTGTGTAGCCCTAACTGTCCAGGACCTGCCTCTGTAGACCAGGCTGCCCTCGAACTCATAGAGATCCGCTTGCCTCTGCCTCCGAAGACCTGAGATTAAAGGTGTGCACCACTACTTGCACCCAATCTGATTTTTCATTTTTATTTCTGAAGAATAAGCTTTGTTTTCAGTTATTTTATTTATTTCATAAAAAAGATTTATAAGATCTTGTAAGAGAAAGAACAGTATATATATATATTCTTGCAAGCTAGTCTAAGACAGTTTTGCACCTAAAGACAGTGGGGATAGGATTTCACTCTTAAAAGAATATATTGCTTGGAAATGACATCCCAGCAAGCATTATGTATCCCAGAAATACATAGAGTCTGTAGAACATTGCAGTGTGTGTGGGAGACGGCAGTAAAACCTACCACCCATTGTGTGCCTGCAGCTTACATGTTACTTGTCTGTTTATCCATGCAATGTCTGTGGACTGTCTGTAATTTGCATTTTGCCTGAAAATCTCTATGCTCATTAACCTCTTACAGGTGCTGCACCATTCCATGAAGCTGCAAATACTACAGGAATGAGCAGTAGTCATAATGACAAACCAGGGGCAGCCCACTAACCTGTTTCTGGCACATCCTTGGGCAGTGTTGATAAAGGAGTCAATGATTTATATATTTATGACCAACTCCAGGAGATAGAATGGAGCTATTGTCTGAATAAGGGCTATGTTACCCTGTTGCATGTTGGAGATGTATTTATTTCTGGTTACCTTGACAACACTTCCCTGGTGGCAGGGCGTGGGGGGAAGGAGAGGAAATGGACCAGTAATGTTTTAAATATAAAATCAACAGAAGTTTTCCCTCAAGATGTGACTAGAAAATTGGCAGAATTTAATCGCATGCTGTTGTTTTCTTAAACAGTTTTCAATAATATATATGCTCTATGGTAATGCAGAATAGAAGGTCATGAGGTTAACTGTTGATGAATAGATACTAATAGGTTAAAACTATATAGAAAATCAATTATACTAAGTATCGTGTTATGTTTATCTTCTTTAAAATTAATGGAGAATTTAATGTGGCATCAATTAACCAAGAACAATTATCATTATTTTGTGTTTTATTTTCTTAATAAAATGCTTCTATTTTGTAATGAAGGGGAAAAATTAGATAATGTAGGCTGTCACATAACTCAAAGAAGTGGGTTACATGTTTCTATCTTTATCTATCATCTATCTATCTATCTATCTATCTATCTATCTATCTATCTATCTATCTATCTATCATCTATCTATCATCTATCTATCTATCTATCTATCTATCTGTCTATCTATCTATCATTTATTTATCTATTTATCTATCTCTATCATCTGCACCATCAATCTATAATCTATCTCTGCCTATGTATCAATCAACCATCTAGTTTTAAATTCAATGTTTAAATAAAAATAGAATACCCTCATAATAAAATAAAATATTTTTATTTTTCAATATTGCACCACTACTTCACCTATGTGCTCTTTTATTCATACTACTGTGATTAAAGGGCAGAGAATTCTCCCTGAGTAAAGGTTTATTGAGTACTAAACAGGCATTTGTAAATCAGTTATTTAAACCATCAGACATTTTTCAGTCAGTGAAAGCTACTATGATTTTGACTATCATTGATGCTATTAAAAATAGAGATGCCAATGATTTTAGTCTATATCTGTGAAGCCATATAAAGGGCTAGACACTGAGCCGAGCAGCAAGAGAGCCTGCTTCTTCTACTCAGTAGTATTATAATGGGAAATAATGTTTGCTCAATTTTTCATTCTATTCAAATGCTCATAAAAGTGTCTCATTCAAATTATTAACATTAATATTCCTTTCCCTTTTTTACTAATGACCACAAAATAATTGTCTATAAACTCTGCTTATGCAATGAAGGGAAACTAACTGAGTACAATAAGAAGAGAAAGTCGCCTGTATTTTCTTACTAAGGAGCAGAATCCATAAAGGTAAATTTTCAGCGCTTTGTTTATCTTCTCATCCTACAGAATTTCTTTAAATGAAGATATTCATTTTAGAAACCAATCAAATTAAAAATCTCTACTCTAGCCTGACACCTTTTTACTGTTTAAAGTTGTAAAAAAATGATATCTCTTGAAATATGAAATTGGCTCAGCCTGATTCCTCAACCCAATTCAAAGGTATGCTTCACTTTTGGAAGTCATCCTTTGTATATAAAACGAGTAATTTTTACTCCTTTTAATGCCTGGCAATAAAAATTTCCAACATTGCCAGGCTTGGTGGCACACGCCTTTAATCCCAGCAGTTGGGAGTCAGAGGCAGGCGGATTTCTGAGTTCAAGGCCAGCCTGGTCTATAGAGTGAGTTCCATGATAGCCTGGACTACACAGAGAAACCCTGTATCGAAAAACCAAAAAAAAAAAATAAAATAAAAAAATAAAAAAATTCCAACATAGATCAGTCATGCCCATTGCTTTTAACAAAAGACATGGGGTGGTCTTCTCATGTACCATAAGAAAACAAAATTCTTTTATAATGTGAGGGACAACAATTTATTTCCACATGTTCAGTCACTTACCTCATTGAAAGATAATTCTAGGATCATTCTTCCTCATAAACTTCTCATCACTTTATTTCATGGTAAATTAAGTTATCAAAATACTTATTTGCCAATTGTGATAACTATGCACTTGAAATATGGCTATAACTATTAAAACACATGAAATTTTAAACTAATAAAATAATATAAAATCTTATTAATGACATCACATTGATAATTTTTCCATATTGTATTGAATAAAATGTAGTATAATTAATGTCACTTTTATTGACTTACCTTTAGTTTCTTAAACTTTGCTACAATGATATGTTAACATACCTTGTGGTTCATATTTATGGTTTCATTGTATTCACATTATTTAATATAGACAGGGTTTTTTGCATATACATAAAAATACCCAACAATTAAGAACAAAAAAAAAGTGAAGTAACATTTTCTATTGCTATTGTAATAAATCCCTACATAGTTATCATCTTAACACAACAATAAGTTATTCTGTTGTATTTCTTCAGTTCAGAGGCCTAAAGGGAACCCCACTGGGCTGAAACTAGTGTGTCAGCAGGGCTAGGTTCCCTTTGAAGAAATTAAGTGAGAATCATTTTATTGCCTTTCTACTATCCACTATTTAGCATTTTATTCATCTTCAAAGCAACATTGGGATCAGCACTTTCAGCACTGTTATTTATCTGATAGTCTTTTCTGATTCTTATATAATAAAATGTCCCTATAAATACATCACCTCAAACTGGACAATCCAGGCTAGTCTCGCATTTCAGGATCACCTGACCTGTTGCTTTAATTCTCCTTTGCCACATAAGTGGATATATTCACAAGGTCCTAGGATTAGAATTAAAGCATTTATAGGTTTCTATAACTCTACTAATCACCTGTACTTTTATTTAACATAATTAATACAAATTTAAAATTCATCATTCCTGTATTTTTTATGTATAATCCATTATCTAGTATGTATATATATGTAATTTTTTTCTTCCTCACAAAACCTCATTGTCTCTCTTTAAACTTTCTATTGTTTTCCTCTAGTATTATTTTTTTTCTTATGATCTATATCCCATAAAAGCTTCAGATCATCTTTATCTCATAAGTCATAAATAAAGGCAGGAGCATAGCCACATTTAAAAAAAATAGGTTTTCATCTTTTGATTCACTACTTATGATTAGAGAAAAAATCTATCTAAGTTTGCTGTAGTTTGCTCTGTTGCTCAGATAGATTGATAAGTGACACAGCAGACATGTAGGGAAGAATGAACATGTACTCCAAAGGAAATGCACATTTTTTCAGCCAAGAAAAATCACTTGACCTTTTATGAAGAAGAAAATGCTTTGAGACAAAGGTGAATAAAGGAAGGGAGAAACCCATTTCACTCCTAGAGTCTTGGTTATTTGAACACACCTTTTCAGACTTCTTAAGTCTACCTTGTAGCATACGACTGTTAAATGAAAAGTAAGTTTCCCAGAAGCTGGAGAAATGTGGCAGATGTTTGGCAATACTGTGTTTTAACCTTTGGATGTAGGAAAGGTTAACTTCTCTAGTCAACATACACTGTATTAGATCACACTTTACTTTCCATATTGTTCTTGGATAACTACCCACAATTTAGAATTACGACCATCGATAAGGTACCATATGCTAAGGTGCAGTCCTTATGTATTGTTTTCTTATTTTCAGTAAGGCAAATGATTTACCTTAAACATGGAAAAATTAATCACTTATCATATCTTACGCATAAATCTAAATACAACTGGAAAGCAGTTGCTTGAATCCTAACACTCTTACCACTGTTGTACCAACATGCATCGTACCTGATAGGCTGATAGTCCATGACGCAAAAAGTCAATATAGCTGGTGGCAACAATTTTCCATCAGCAGATGCATAGCATAATTTTGTACTATGAATGCTAGACATCAAGGTGGATCCTTCCAGTTCAACCCTAGATTCACTGTAGTATCTTCAGCAATAGGGACATATCATTAGTTCTTACATGTGATCACCATTAGTGATAATGTGTTTTATTTTATCCTGACCATAAGAAACTTACTGGACAATAGGCAACCTATATTTGGTATTTGATTTTCATCCAACAACCTTAACCATTTTCCTCCATGTGGAAGCCTTCCTTAGAGCTATCGGCTATCAATACTCTTCTCCACTCGTCCATGTGACTTTTCAATTCTGTAATGCACCGAATGCTCAGCCATATATAACAGGCTCTTTGATTTTTCTTTTAATAAAGAATGAGTGATCAGGAGATCTAAAGACTCACTATCATCTACTTCAAGCAACTGTCAGTTTGCTTTGCCATTCAAAAGCAAACAGTATTCTTAACACAAGTTTAGCAAGGCTGTGTACAGCACAAAAGATTCCATCACGTGTTTTGTCAAACAAGCAGTATTAGAGCAACATAGAGGATGGCACAGTCTTATTTAGCTGTGTGTATACAAAATTATTCTCCATGACCTGGCCTGTTTACTCCTCTTGCAACTCACTTGCAGAGCTTTTTCTCATCTCCCACCCATGCCTGGCCTGGCATGGTTGGCTCATACCCATCTGTTAGCCAAAGGACTCCAGGGCTTGATTCTTGTCTTCTGTGCTTACTGCTGGAGCCTTCTTGGTTCTGATAGATATGCTCAAGGTTTGTGCTGTGCCTATGGCAGTGGCTGTATCCATTGCTTGTTCCTGGGCTACATTTTGGTTTCTAAAGGGCAGAGACCAACACAAACCACCTCTACACACCTCATACTATCATATGATGGAAAAAAAATTTATAATATGCCCTGAGATGATGACATTCTAACTTTAGAGGTAATCTTTTAAAAGCTTAATCTTCTCATCTGTTTTATCACTTATCTCTTCCAGGAACTATTGTTGAGGCTTTATCACCTTCTAAAAGCTCAAAAGCAGAAAACTTCACCTGTCAATCTTTTTTCCTCACTGAAATTGTGGCTTAATATAAATCTTATCATATTTGCTTTAAGGTACCACTGGTTATCTTCCTTTTTTCCTCCCCTTCTTGTCCTCAAATGCTTCGGCTCCTTGCTAACCTAGTTTATACAAAGTTCTAAATCATGCAGGTTCTGCAGCTTTTACCCAAATAGATCACACACACACACACACACACACACACACACACACACACACACACACACACACACACTGTGGCTTAGTAAAGCCATTAAAATTCAACAGGAGTCCTGGTCATCTGCTGGATTATTTTCTCTCTTAAATATCCTGTGAATGCAGTCCTGTCTGGCCAAGTGAATTGAACATCCAACCCCATCTCTCATATTATAAATTCAACCAGTATGCTTATCTTTTCTCTACTGACTCAGTCTTTTCTCTACTGACTCAGTCTGTGCTAGTCTTGTGAACCTCAGCCAATGATAACCAACTTCTCCTTAAGACTCATATAACTCAATCCTTCAGGGGCTGGCTTTCCTGGTATTGTCTTAGGATATGCACCCTTTCTCTCAGAGAGTGATTAGTGGTCATAGTCTCTAACACTCCAGGATACTCAAACAAATCTCTATCCTCTTATCTTCACAATCTCACAAACCAGGCTGTGGTGAGATGTTGTATTTCTTCTGTAAAAGTTTCATTGCAAGGAATTTATTCATGAAAATTTCCCTGAATACTAGAACTTCTTTTACTGGCCCATTTTGATACCTCCCTTCCATGGACATTTGTTCCCTTTCTCTTTAGTAAATGTCAGAACTGATGTGTATCTTAATTTTTTTTTCTCTTTCAGTCTTACTGTACTCACTGCCTGATTTGTTCTAAGGTTTAGAATCCTAAGAAGAGTTCTTTACCACATGAAAATGATCTCGATTTTATCCCCTTCTGTCTTGCAGTTGTCTGAATCAGCAAGTTCAGAGTAGCATCTATGTCATCCCTTTTCTCCACCTTTCATTCAGTTCAGAAGTTAAAGTAGATAGTGTAACTGCATATCCCCCCCCCCCTGTAATTCCTCTACTGTGTGGATACATTTTGTTCTGGATAGAAGGCTGAGCCCCAGTTCCGTGTCTCATTGTTCATAGCAAAAATATCCACTCTACTACTGTATGCTCACAAATCTCAAGATATATTCTTGTCTGTCTTCCCTTTAGGGGTCATTTCTGTACTCATATATTTATTAAACCCCATTTACTAGGCAGGCCTGGCACATAGAGGACATTGGCCACTGTGGGATTTTTCCTTGCTGCAGAGATGCTACCCTCCCCAATGGTTCAGCTTACTTACATGACTTATTGGTCATAACATAGCAGAGATCATGCAACTGCTACCCTAGCATGGAGGTATACCTTCCTATAGCACATGAATAAAGGAAGCCATACAGAGATTATTCCACAGATGGTTCATCCTCAGATGTATCCACATCAGTCGTTTGTTTTAAAGCCTTTTATAGGGGTCATGTAACAGCTTCTTCTTGACTCATATTTAGTGCTATACATCTCTGTTGGGGTCCCAGCTGTGTGATTTTCCAAGAAAGATCAAATGTCTGTTCACCTCAGTTAGGACACAGATTGTTGACCATTCAAGTCTATCTTAATGAGCCAGTGAGTGATTTGGGATCAGTTACAGGAACATTGATGACTCTCAGGTACCTACAAAAACCATTGCAGAGCTCATGGAACAAAGGTTTTGAATCACAAATACTAAATGCCTAGATCTCTTCGGCAAACTGGAAGGCAACTCTATCAAATAACACTTTCTTCCTCAGTAATTGTTTGATGATTATAGAAATTGGGGAAAGGCCCTGATGAATTAAATAACGTTTTAGAGTTTCCTGATCCTTATCGTTTGGGAGAGTTCTAATTATCATGCATCTCTCATTCCCTTCAAGGGGCAATGTTTCATTCAGGAAGATGTAAATACATGTCAAGCAGTTGTGAATGTTGTCAGCAGACCCAAGTTGATGTTTCGAGTGGTTGTATTGAGAAGATATTATAAGAATTTCCTTCAATATTTTGTCAGTTTAATAAGACAAAAAGTGGAATGATCCACTATGAGAACTGTTCTCCAACTATGGTCTGTGAATCAGAGACAGAGATATTCCCCAACTACTGGCAAAAAATATCACTTGTCTGGAGCTCATTGTAGACTTACAGAATTTTTAAAAAAATTAATATGAAGCAAACAACCCACAAAGTAAAACAAAACAAAACAAAAGCCTATGAGCATGGAGTCTAAAATTCCTCATATAGTGACAGCTACAAGGCAGTAACATATTTAAATAAGATAATATATGATGAGCAAAGTTGTTGTTCTGGCAAAAGAAAAGAAATTTTAAATTTTGCAAGTAGTTGTTAATAAAAGGAAAATTATGTGTCTCTGGTGAGTAGTTTCAAATTGTCCTTGATAATTCTGCTTAACTCTGTTGGAGGATATGTTATTGCATTTTTGAGGCAGCTCTTTAAAGGATCCTGCATGGATGCAATCTTAATGGTCTCTAAGCTTCCATACAAGAAGAGAAAGAGGAGAAGAATTGAGAAAGAGGAGAAGGAGGAGGAGGAGGAAGAAGAGGAGGAGGAGGAGGAGGAGGAGGAGAAGGAGAAGGAGAAGGAGAAGGAGAAGGAGAAGGAGAAGGAGAAGGAGAAGGAGAAGGAGAAGGAGAAGGAGAAGGAGAAGGAGAAGGAGAAGTTGCAAAGCAATAGATTTATGAGGAATAGAGGAAAGGGACAATAATTTTAAGTATATTTCTGAACGTGCATAAGAAGTCAATAGCATATATTTACCTGAAAATTTATCTGAACAGAGCACCTCTACTATAGCCATCTTTAGTTAATGTCTTGCAAAATGTTATTGAACAATGCATCTGAAAATATTTACTGACGGAATACTGAAAAAAAAATGACTATGGTTCTTCTTTGAGAGATGTAAGACCAAAAGATATATTACATTATTTCAAATATAAAATTGCAATTCTCTGTACTGTTTTGCTATCAGCTACACCAATTAATGCAGATGATGCTAATTAAAAATAAATTTAGAGAGTGATTAGGTTCTCTTGCCATTGTTAGGGAGAATTGATTCTTCTATAGATCTAATATGGTAAAGTAAGAAGTTAATGATATATTGATGTATTTTAAAGCACCTAATTTAGACAATAATTCTGAGGAAAACATTTGTGTTAATACCGAATATTAAATGACAAACGTTTTATCTCGGAATAGGAATGGCACTATTTGAGGACCCCCCTAGAGCAACACACATGTTGATGTTTCAAATAAATTATTGCATGTGGCTATTGCATCTCAATTTTTAGTTTTATAAAACTTATAATACAAGAATTCTCTTGCACATGTGCTCCTTTATATGACAGTTTACAGCTGTGCACAGCATAATAACTTTAATGAACGAAATTATGTGCTGCAGAACTTGCTACAAAATTTCACGGTTCCATCTGGACCACCTTTCAAACTGGAGAGGCTGAAAGTGGGAGAGATTTGACTAGATTATGGAAATCATCGGGAGATTTCCTCTGTTAGTTTCAAGATTTTGCAGATAAGTTCAATAAGTAAAGCTAGAATTATGTCCTTTGCACATTGAAATGTCTACTTGTAATAAAGTTTCTGTCCAATTAAGGAGGTGCCTATAGACAGGGAGATAGTTCATATTCAAGGATCAAGGTTTGTAAAACTTAAAAAATAGACTTGAATTTTGATCATGTCTTATCTTTTACACACATAAAGAATGCAGCTGTCTTTTTTTTTTTTTTTTTTTTTTTGAGGGGGTTATTTGGCTTACTTTTCCACATCACTGTTCATCATCAGAGGAAGTCAGGAAAGGAATTCAAATGGGGCAGGAACCTGGATACAGGAGCTGATGAAGCTGATCCATGACAGAGTGTTGGTTATTGGTTTGAGCCTCATGGCTTGCACTTCATACTTGCTTATTGGCAGCTGTCTTCTTTTCTGCAGCTTTCTAAGCATTTGCATGCGTCAAGCAATGTGTAATAGTCAAGTATATATTGTTTTGTCTCTTTATGCACAAACAGGAGTCCAATACAAGCATTTCATACAATACAAGTATGAAATAGAGTATAGATTGAGGCAGTGATACTGTCACTGTTTTCATCTAATGTTTCTTCCCTCTTGTGAGCTTCCACTCTTTATCCTAACTTTTATTTTCTTCCCATTCAAAACATATGATACAAAGAAAAAAGAGCATGAAATCAAAGGAAAAAAATCTCTTAGTTTGGCAAGTGTGAAACACCCTGTGTTCCATAAGAAAAAAACAAAAACCAAAAACCTAAAAGTGGATTTGGAAAGACAAATAGTCTATTATGAAAGGCATTCTTTGTATTATGACATAAAGTAACAAATAAAAATGTAGTGATTAATTTTAAGATCAACTATTCTTTATTATATGACAGTATATTCTAGTAGATTAGGATATATGTTCAGACACATGTACACATGTGTAAAGAACAAAGACTCAAAAATACATGAATTTGTGAAATTAGATTATATCATGTGAGGGAAAAGTTATGTTTTTGATAAATGTATGTGTCTACAATACTAAAAACCAATATAAACTCTAATTTTCATATATTAAGGTAAACACATGTTGGGTGAATACTGAAATTCTATGGCAAAATGCTGTGGGTAAAATAAAAATGGCAAAAATATTCCTCAGTTCTATTTATATATAATAATTTAAAAATGTTCTAGGTAATATCAGACAATATACTTTAATTCCAAAACCATAAAATATTACGATAATTATTGTCCCTGTGTCAGTTTGAGTGTTGAAATTTCCTCAGAATTTATTTAAAATAGTTTAGGTGTAAGTTAATTTTTTTTTAATTGCAAACATTTATAAAAATATATTATTAGTTAGATTAAAAAGAACACACAGTTAACTTACAGTGAATTATTCTCTATGTGTAGAAATTGCAATTAATTTGATCTCATATTTCACTGTTTATATCTCTGTATTTAATTCATATATTATGTGCATGATGGTCAATAAACACACAGATACCTACACTTACAAATTCAAATATATAAAGGTATATTCACTGGGATACCCCAGGAAACCATTTACTCACACTTTTATCAGCATGGGCTTACATTCTAAAAAGAAAATTGAACAGCATACTTACTAACAGTCATTAAATCATGAGTTGAAGAAAGCGAGCCAAAACCTGATTATAGAGAAGCCATTTGGAACAGTAACTTTTGTTGTTATTTTTATTATTGGAAATAGTTTCATAAACTAAAGAAAAATTCAATATTATGTCAATAGTTTGTGTTGGGAACAAAAATATTTACCCCTACTTTTATGATCAACCAAGTAATTACTTTCTTAACAAGTATAATATTTAAACTAAATTAAGCAATTATAAACAATAACAGAACAACAAAAGCATCATTTAGACAGCACTTTTTAAACTAATTATATACTCCTTAAAATAGTGAATAAGTGCGCTTAGTCAACATGATAGCATACATATACACATGTACACACACACACACACACACACACACACACACACACACACACACCAGCAACTTGTCTATTAGAAGAAGACACAAGCAAATAACTCATTCCATGTCAGTCTTCCTTGTTTCTTAACCTCAGTGGGAATTATCAACAAGCTTTAAGAGTACGTAATTGAAACACAGTAACTGGAAAACAGATATACTGATCTTAATTTTAGCAATACCATCAAAGAAGGTAGGCATGCTTTGAGTGGAAAGTTATTTCTGGGTCTGTGTTAGTCTCTCTAGGGGATAAAATGATCAACATCCAAGCACCATGGCCTTACCAGCAGTACATGTTCACATGGTTCCAAATGAGACACATCATTTCTATTTCAAGCAATTTAATAGCCTTTAATAGCCCAGCAGTTTCCCTCCACTATTCAAAGTGCTCCAATATATTTAATGTAGACTGGTTTTTTAAAGTAAATTGGCATAAATCAGCTCAATAGCATCACAGGCTCTACTTAGAAGACTCTTGGGTACAAGGGGTGAAAGTTTTTGCAGTCTTGCTATCAAAATTATCTTCCAATGCCTGACTTGAGTAGGAATAGAGATATAAGTGAAGAAAACTGGAAAATACTCTTTGTAAGTCAATAAAATTAGATACTTCTTTAAATAAAAGTAGGCATTAGCAATTAATGCAAAGTTTACTGTAATTTTTGGCATGACATAATTATTTATTTAGGTACTATTCTCAGCTCAACTTAATAGAAAACTCAAGTGGGAGAATGATGTGTGTGTCTGCTCTATTCCAAAGCTTCCTGCAATTTACAATTATAATTTCTCTGTAGAGATAAGGCTTATGTTGATGCCAGCTTGTGGTGCTCTCTTGGAGGTCGGAAGAAATGTAACATATATTTTAATTAGTCTAAACTTTAGCTATGGGTAGATAATTTTATCTAATCTTTAGCACTTCCACAGACAAATGCACGCTTTAAAAAAAAAAAAAAAAAAAAAAAAAAAAAAAAAAAAAAAAAAAAAAAAAAAAAAAAAAAAAAAAAAAAAAAAAAAAAAAAAAAAAAAAAAAAAAAAAAAAAAAAAAAAAAAAACACCCAATCTTCATGAATGTGCAGCTTTTGGGAAAGCACAGTTGATCTAGCATCACATTTGTTTTAGCATTTCTTTAAAAATACTTAGCCAAGTGCTTATTTGTTTTAAGCTTGCTGATCACCTCCCAGCCTCTCCTCTGTAAACAGGCTTTTATTTAAATGTATCACTTTTGGACTCTTCTTGGCAGACTTTCCAATGGGAGGACTTTGCTTTTATTGAAAATGAGTATGTACAGAGTGAATTTTAAGGAAATATCAACATACAAACTAAGCAGTTACTAGGAGGGTTGGGTAAGGAGTCTGGAGAAGAATGGAATCTGAAATACATATTTATATATAATAAGAATATGAATATATATATATATATACATATATATATATATATATATATATATATATATATATATATACATACACACACACACACACACACACACACACACATATATATATATATATATATATATATATATATATATACTTCAGCAACAGCATCGGCCCTCTATTGATAAAATCCTCATTTAGTTCTCAAAAATATTTCTCCATTTTAACTAACATCTGTTGAGACTTGTTCAGCTACTATGTATTGAAATGCTAAATATGGGCCCTGGTTGCCTCTAAGGTAAGATATTAACGTAGACCCAAGTGATGATATGTTACCTGCCCCCCAACCCCGTTATTCCTGATTCTTGTATAAAGATGCCTACAGCCTACAGCTGGGTAGAAGAAAGATAGATGAGATTTCGGTTCCTGGGTTTGGGGTCTGAAGTAGGGACCACAAGTAAAAGAAGGTGGACAGAGAAGATGCCATTGGGTGGGTTAATTATTAAAACATGGCCATATGTAGTTGTGATGGATAATTAAGAACACGGGGCAATGTATGGTTTATTTAGTAAGAAGAGGAAACTGAATATGAAACATTGGTAGCATCCATTCTCCATAGTATATACTTATTCAGGCTGGGCACTGTTAAAAGCATTACCTATTCACTCCATATTTCATCCTCCCTTGCATACCCAGGTAGAACCATGTTGTTCCCATTTTAATGAGAAAACAGAGCACAGAGCAATCAGTCAATGTATCTGAGATTATACTGCTGAATGGCTAAAATAGCAATTAAAAATCAGAATGAGCATCTGATTTCAGAGTACATAGGATAAATTAATGTCAGTAGAGCTCAAATGAAATACAGAGAAGCAAAAATAAAACATAAAAGTCGAAAAATATTTGCTGGGGATTTTAGTTTATGAAATAGCATTTTTTCAAATGTGTTTCACAAGTCAACTATCCTCAGCTTAAATTCCTATTCCTAAGAAGGTAGAGGGTCCAGAATGAAGGTCAGAGCTGGACAGGGAGACAGATTGTGAAATACAGCCATCTGGCATGATACAACCATGGCAGTCCTCACAGCATCTCCAGTTGCCTGTATATTATTGATCTTGTTGTCAGTCCAATCAAACTGATGAGGGTTTTCTAGGGTCCTACTCCTTCACACTGAACTACTAGCCACTTGTGGATTCTTATAGTCATTAAATCATTTTTGTGAGTCTATATAGGCAAAAATGATCCCACCAGCTTCCAATAATTGGATAATTGGAGTCCAAGACCACTGCTAAGCAGTGGGCCCTCCTAAAACTTCATGGGACACAAAACCAAAGTACTTGACTAGCTGGAGCCATGGGTCCCTCCATGTGTACTCTTGATGGTGGGTTAGTCCCTGGGAGCTCTGGGGCGTCTGGTTACTTGATATTGTTGTTCTTACTATAGAATTGCAATTCCTTCAGCTCCTTCATTCCTAGAGAAGACAATTTTAATTGAGATTTTGCTTTATATTTTTCTTATTTCATTTGGAAATATTTGAGGGGCACGTGAGTCAGTCCACGAGCATCTACATTTAAGGGATGAAAGACAATATAGGCGATTATTTCGATTCTACAGTCTCAGAAAAACCTGAGTAAATCCAGTGTGCCATCTGTAGTAATGAGATTAGATACTTCAGTTAAACTGATCCAATAATTCAATATGTATTTATGAAATCATTTTTAATGGCTTTAGTATATGACTTCAGAACTCAAAGGCAACTTGGTGATTACCCTTGAAGCTTCACTGAAGAGTGGATCACAGAGTCAGCCTTCTCTCGCTCTGTGAACCGGCTCTCCCCAGGAGCTTCCTGATTAAAGAAAGTCATCATTTACAATGACTGCACAAGATATAATCGCTGCTGCATGACATGAGGTGCCAGTTGCAGGCAATGAGAAAAAAAAATGTCATGAGAAGTTGATGATAAACTCCAGCCATCAGGGAATTACCTGTGGAAAAAGGCAGATGTCCTGACATCAAGACAGAAGGCCAACTCTCTGCTCAGCAGCTGGAGAGGAGAAACAGGGGCATTACTCAAAAGGATTGTTAGAAAATGGGATCAAATGTCACAAAGGTGATGCTTGATTTGTACAAATGGGTGTTTTCAGTTTTCAGTATAGTTCAGTTGCTGCACATTTTATTTTTGTTGAGGGCAGACTGTTTAGGAGCAAACTGGCTTTTTTTTTTTTTTTTTAACCTTTGGGGAAGAATCTACTTGGAATGATTCTATGGTTTCTCAAATGCAGAATTATTTTCAATGTGTAAGCAGATTTACTGTTGAAAATAATTTTCAGATTATGTCCAAACATATGCTTCTTAAATACATCATTTATAAATCAGGATGAAACGTGTTGTTTACTTTGCAGCTCATGTGCTGAGAAATTTGGTGAAAATGGAAAGACATCAGACATTGTAAGGGAAATGTTATGTTTACTTTTCTTTCTTCCCTTCACTTATGAATTTGCAAGGTCTCTTAAAAATGAATAATTTCTAAATGTAGGCTCAACCTCCCATTTAAGCCTTTTGTCCTATTTTACAAAACTAAGTATACAAAGTTGCATTTTTTCTAATGGCTACATCCAGAAAGTGCCTGCTAGGCCATTTGTCACTTCTTTGTTATTTTTAGTAGTTTGTTGGAGTTTGTATTTAAGAAGTTCCCATGCAAATCTAATTTTAAGGAAGAAGTTTCCTTTAACAATTACAATGTTTCTTTGACTTTCAACTTCAACTCCTTTCTCCACTCCATTCTCAAACTTGCAGATATGTAATTTTAGACAATTTCCCTGGCATTATGACCTTTCCAATGATAAATAAAGTGTTTAGAATGCTTAGGAAATCTCTGGGCAGCTCAGTTGTTAAAAACACTTAACTGATCTTGCAGAGAACCTGGGTTCAGTTTCCAGCACTCACATGGTGGCTTGCAACCATCTATAATTCCAGTTCCTAAGGATCTAATACCCTCTTCTGTTCTTCGTGGATTCCTGTTTGCATACAGTACATATAAACACATGAATTCTCTCTCTCTCTCTCTCTCTCTCTCTCTCTCTCTCTCTCTCTCCCTCTCTCTCTCTCACACACACACACACACACATATACACACACAAACATACATACACACACATACTCTCTTGCACATATGTACGCATATTATTTTAAAATCTAAAAAAAAAGCATACCAACTTTGCACCTATGAAAATTTCTAATTAATAGTCATTCTTTTTTGAAAGATATTTTTTAAAAATATATTTATCTACTTTATGTATATGAGTCATTTTTATGCATGTGCATCTGCATTTCAGAAATGGTCATTGGGTCCCATTAAGATGGCTGTGAGCCACCATGTGGGTGCTGGGAATTGAACTCAGAATCTCTGGAAGAGCAGCCAGTGCTGTTCACCTGTGAACCATCTCACAGACCCATTTAATTAATTATCAAATAAAGAGAAATGTGGCAATCTATTGGCACATGATTAAACAAAATTAAAATAAATATTGATTATATATTTATTGAAATAAAATTACTACTAATATTTAAGTATTGCATGTTGTTTACTATACAAGATATATAACATGACACCCCGATTTTATTCCAGGAAAAACTTGGAAAGTATACTGTTGTATGCAGTCCACTTTAAAAAGCACACTGATACAGCCGACATTTCTTCTGGTGTCATTTGTTCCACATGTCTCCAATTTTTGATAGTGGAAAATATAGTCAAATAAGTAGAAATTAAGCAGCTGTTTGTAATGTTAGTCAATTCTTTAATGTTTGTGGAGAACAGTAATTTATTCATTTTATGATATAAGGTAGACACACAGATCTACAAAGACACATTTCATGTTGTTTTTAGCATAAAAAATCACAAAATTTTAGTACCTATTAGTAGTCATAGTAGAGTGGTTGCTGTTCTGACTTCAAATAGTAGCAAGTTCTAACAAATCTAGTCAAGTAATGTTCTAATGACTGCTTTGAATATAGTCTGAGACTTAGATTTGACATTAATTTTCAGCCAATTATTTTGCGATTGGAATGTACTTCATTCTCTCTACATATGTTCAACATTCTGTTTCTGTCTATATAGCAAATGTTGTGGGCAGCTTTCAGGATACTTATTTTGAGCTCAGATCCTCTGTAACCAGCCATAATGATGTCCTTAATGCTGAAAAGGTTCCATGTTTCATTTGGTCTGAAGAGTACTGTTGATGATGCTAAACATGGCAGTTGAACATGAATTTTTCAGGAAACCACCAGAAACAAATAGGAGGTTGATATTTTGAAGCATTTCAATGAATAATTCTTCTTCTTCTTCTTCTTCTTCTTCTTCTTCTTCTTCTTCTTCTTCTTCTTCTTCTTCTTCTTCTTCTTCTTCTTCTTCTTCTTTTTTGAGATTGCAGCTTAATTGCCACATCTCTTCCTTCTATTTCTTACTACAAAGCCCTTCAATATACTGTACCCCCCACACTCCTTCAAATCCATGGCTGCCTTTTTCATCAATTGTTGCTGCATGTATATATGCATTTGTATATACATACACATTCCTAAATAAAACCTGCTACATACACATAGTATGTGTATGTCTGAGCTGACCATTTGTCACTGGACAATCTACGTGCTCTTCTCTGGGGCTGGCCATCTTCCCTGCTCCCAGCTTTCCTCTATTGCCTGTTGTTCTTTGTATAGGGCCGATGTCTTGTGGGCTTTTCTTCCTTTGTTTAGGAATGGTACGTGGTAGTACTGTTCAAGTCACATTTGGACAGTCATTTGTGAGAATGTATCAGCACAGGTTCTGGAGTTTTTAGGAGATATAATCTGACAGCAACATTCTTAATCATCTGGCCCTTAAACTTTTCTGTCTCCTCTTCTGCAGTGTTCCCTGAGCTTAGACATAGGAGTGTTTGCAGATGTATCCATTGAGACTGGGCTGTACAACTCTGCATTCTGTTTGGAGGACTTTACATAAAGCTAGACTCCTCAGTTTTGAGTTATATATATGGCTGAGCCTTGAAACGTAGGCAGATTCTTCTTGCTTGGAGTATTGTTGTCACTGTGTGAGAAGAAGCATGATGAGTGCAAATGCAGTCCATGTTGACACTTATGAAGCTAGGAGAATGGATACCATAGAAGCATTTTCCGGTGTGTAGCTTTTTATTCTGGGGTTCCCTTAAGTCTTGGAAAATTTAGGACAATCAAAAGTTTTACATGCAAATAAATTTTTGTTAAATCCTTATTTTTCTAGGCTTGAAGGAATTTATAATGTGTTTATTTTTTTGGCTTCCATTTCCTTTCTTTTATGGATTTTAAAAGAATATGTGTAAATACAAGTAATACTTTCCTTAAGATTTGTGACACTCTGAATAATTGGGGAAATGTAAGGTTATATGAGGTGTATCGGTAATAGTCAACTTTAACGTGATCTGATTATACATATTTTGTCAGTGCTCTGAATAAGAAATCAATGGGATTGAAGAATTTCTCACAGAGCACACATTTGTACTTTAAAAACATATTTTCATTTCATTTGATCAGGAAACTTTATTAAGTATTTTTGGAAGAATATCGTACCATGTATTAACATGTTAGAAATTTAGTTCTTGTCACATATTCGTACATGAAAGAATCAGCCTTCAAATGAGGCAGCAGAGACCATATTTATTTATTTATTTATTTATTTATTTATTTATTTATTTTTATTTATTATTAGAGAGTTTCTTCATTTACATTTCAAGTGTTCTCCAAAAGTCCCCTATATCCTCCCCCCGCCTTGCTCCCCTACCCTCCCTCTCCCGCTACTTGGCCCTGGCATTCCCCTGTACTGGGGCCTATAAACATTGCTAGACCAAGGGCCTTTCTTCCCGAATAATGGCCAACTAGGTCATCATCTAACACATATACAGCTAGAGACATGAGCTCTGGGGGTTCTGATTAGTTCATATTGTTGTTCCATCTATAGGGTTGCAGACCCCTACAACGCTTGGGTACTCTCTCTAGCTCCTACATTGGGGACCCTGTGTACTGCCCTAGAGACCATATTTAATTAGACCTCTACCTACAAGAAATAAGGAAAAGGATATCAAAAATATTAGGTAATTTCAAGACTCATTTATTCTCATCTATATTTTTAAAAGTAAGATGACCGTATTTATAATTTCAGTCTTTCAAGTGCCTTTTAATGTAAATACATTTTTTTACATGATAAATAACACATGCTTCTCACTTTTCCTCTGATAAGTCACTTAAAGTAGGCTTATTTTCTGTACATCCAAATGGCAGATATTTTTCTTGTTTTGTACTTGGGCAAAATTATGCCCATCATCTTTCTGTGGGTTCTTATGATATTGATATTAATGTAATATCCTTCAATTAGCTGTTGTGGTAAAAAATAAGTCAAAGTAAATAACAGACAGTGTTTCCATTAACCAGTGAAACCACAGGGTTACAATGTTGCAGCAGGTGTGTGGAATTTATAGGCAAGTTCGTCATAAAAGAAATGAAATAAGAAGATGTCAAATGTATTAATCCATTTTATAAGATCTTAAAGAACTGGGCTGCCGTAAGAGAGTACTTCAAATTGCTTTTTCATTCAGTATGCCAATTGAAGTGAGGACATTATTCTTAGAATTTGTTCTGTTTGTAAAATTTAACATGAGGTTTTTCATTCCTTCAACTTGGCTTCTTTCCAGGCATGCAAGTGTCTTGAGCAATATCTTGAATTACAAGCTAATAACTAATAGTTGGCTTTCAGACCATTCATCTTCTCTTTTAGTCTTTTTTTTTTTTATCTGCAATGCAGTGAAGACACATTTTAATGTTTACATTGCCTTGATTTTAAATTACAAGACAATTCCTTAAACTACATTTAAGATTGCATTTAAGGAAATTTGTAGTACTTTAATAAGAAAATGGACGGTACTCTGGTTGAGATCAGCATCTTAGCATTTTAAAGGTTTCACAGAACTACTTTTAAAATAATATGACATTAAATCAGTATAAAAAACATTAATTTATTATGGTATGACTGTCGTTTAGATTAATATGTTTATTATATATAAATATATAATTAATTATATACTACTAAAGCAACATATACTTTTTATACAAGTATCAACTTAACTAGCAACCTTTCAGTCAGGACAAATCAAACTTAAAGAAAAAAGTTATACTTCAAAAATGTCAATGGTTTCTTTCAAAAAAAGTAAAAAGCATGGAGGGATAGAGTATGCTATCAGAAATAAGCCATATTCATACCCACATTAGTTTTATTTTCAGATGTGAAAAAAAAAAAAGCAACCAAATAGATACCATAAATCCAAGTGGGTTTACAAGAAGCAAACACCTGTGTTGTATTGAGTGATGACTTTGTGTAGCTACAGAATGTTGAAAGATTCAAGTCTTTCTCTTCTCCTCTTTTTTTTTTTTCCTTTTGAGTGGGCAATTGTTTGCTTTCTTCTTCTTCTTTTTTTTTGAAGTTTTTTTTTTCCAATTTTTTATTAGATATTTTCTTAATTTACATTTCAAATGCTATTCCAAAAGTCCTCTCCCCCCCCGCCCCCCCTCCCTTCTTTTTTTTTTTTTTTTTTTTTTTTCAAGCCTTTTGGATTTGGAAGCTCCCACTCTTGCCACAATGCACTGAAATTTCCTGAAACTACAGGACAGAATAAATGACTCCTCCCTTAGGTAGCAGCCGTTAGATATTTTGTCACAGTGACAATGTAGGCGAACAACACAGCTGCTTTTGAACTAATCTATTTATGCTGTGGGGAGAGTTTATAAAAAAACTGAGGCAGTTTTTTATGAAACTAATAATTTCTTTATTTACAAAAACCCAAGTCAATTATTCATATTACAAAAAATGTACACACACACACACACACACACACACACACACACACACACACACAAATATAGATATTTTTGTAATTATTTCTAGTATAGAGAAAACACAAAGTTTGAACACTTGCTAGATTCATAGAAAAAAAATACAGTGTGGTATACTCTATCAATGGCTCAGAGAGCAAAATTCAAATTAATTCAATCTAGAATCTGTGAGATTATTATTATTATTATTATTATTATTATTATTATTATTTACAGTTTTAACTGATGTTCCTAAATTCAATTGCTTCTCAAGGTCGTATAGATGATAACCATGTGACATAGTTTTCTGTAGTCATAACAGAAAAAAAATTTCCCAAAGGAAGAAAATGTATTGAAAGGGAGAAAGTGTTGTTCGGCTCACGTTTTGAGAGACAAGTGAGATCAAATTGGGGGTGGGGCTACAATTTATACCTCAAGGTGATTCTGGCCACCTGTGCTCCACAGATGAATTCATAGAGGCATGTTAATAGTGGCAAAGAGAAAAAGAAGATTATTCAATGTCACCACATTGAAAAGAAAGACTAAGAGAAGAACCAACAAACTCCTCACATCCATCCTCAACTTTCTGAATTGAGATCAAAATTTAAAAATTTGGCCAAGAGTTTCCTCATCTAAACAATCCTGGTCAAGGTGTCACCCTTCCAGCCATTGTCCCACCCTTATCTGGATTTCAATCTCTTTTGTTCAAGAAATTGTTAGAACTATTTGAAATGTATTTCTAGGTGACAAGAAGTCCCTCAGGGTGGCACCCTTGTGGTTCCTGGGAAAATTTCCATTTTCTTTGGGGTTTAATATTACAAGAGTTTAAGAGATTGAAAAACACAAGTTCCTCTTTAGTGTACCTTCACTTCTATTTAACAGACTGGTCACTATGTTGTTCAACAATCCTTGGTTTAACTGAGCTTGGTATAAAGATAAGGTAGAACCCCTAGTAGAAGTTTTAGAAAGGAGAGCAGAGGACCCTGTATGAGAAAGCAATCAATGACAGAGTCAGCAACATGAGGACATTAAAGAGAACACCTTCCTTAGCTAGTCCTAACATCTAAAATCTTCAAGAATCCCTTAAAAATACATTATTATCTAGAGTTCTTGGATTAAGAACCTCATAAGCCTGTGTAGCACTTTTTTCATTCAAACTGTATCATATTCTTATTTTAACTTAATCTGAGGCTTATTGATGCTTGATTTGTCTTATATCAGGCCAATGAAAAGATGCTTTACTTTTAAATATAAAGTGCAATCTTTTTATTCATAAGATACATGCCAAAAATGGATCAGGACTATCATGAGGAAAACTAACATGATCAGAATATGTTGTACAAATATCTCACAGGACTAAAAAAGAAGAGGGAACAGGAGTGCAAGTTGAGTCTTAGACACAATAATTGCTCTGCAAACTTTGTATGAATAAAACATAAATCTCTTTTTTATCTGATAAATCTGTACCTCTGCAACGAGATTTACTAGTCCTAGAATAAGGGTGCTCTAGGAAAGAAAAAGGGAATAATTGTGTTCATACACTCCAGTTCCAGAAAACAAACTACTGAGACACAAACAGTAACATATGGCTGTATTCATGTGAGGAGCAGTTGCTTAAAAGTTGTTTGTGTAGGATGTGTGTGTGTGGGGGGGGGTGGTGGTGGACACGTGGTGTATGTACCTGAGGGATGTGTGGAGCTTTGTTTATATACCAAGCTTGAGGTCAGCATCAGCCATATTCCTTTGATTTCTTTCCACCTTTGTTTTCTGAAATAGGGACTCTCACTGAACCTGTACCTCACCAATTCTCCTTTGACAAAACTGTGTGGCCAGCAAGCTTTAAAAATCTCCCTTCCTATCTCTGACCCTGCCCCTCCTCCACATCCTTCCCTCCTTCATTTGCCACAGTCCCCAGCTGAGTGATTGCACAACAAGCACTTGACCAACATAGCCATCAACTCTCTAGTCCTTAGAGCAATTCCCATAAATCTTTGTATTTAACTAAAAGCAGAAAAGAGTCAGGAATATTAAATGGAAAAAAAAGAGCATCTATGGATTTGCGTTAGAAGGTATTTTGAGTATTAAGAATATATATTTTTCCACAAAAATTATACTGAATGCCAGATATTAACTGGTTTGACTTCTTTCTTACATCAGTATCATGTTTATTATATGCCAGAATACTATCAATAATACATGACAAGAGTAAGTCCATCCTAAAGATAAAAGCAGAATCATTTAGAAACTAAATAATTTGCAATTAGAATGAATAATATGTAACAACATTCCATAACATAGGATTTTGTTTCGTTGTAATAGAATTCATGTCATTTATAATATCTTATAATTGGAATGTAATTTTTTTTCTGGAGATTTCTTATCTTGCTTATGGCTCACAGCTAATATTTGTAGGAATTTCAGCTAGTATTGTAAAAATAATACATCAAGTAAAACCTTTAAAACACTTCTGAAGTAAGTATTGGTAGTTATTTGGTGAATTAGCTGTCAGTGCTAAAATCACCATACTTTGTAAATGCATTTACATTTCTTATTTATACTGGTTTACATTGCTATAAAAAGGAGGTGGCTGTTTAGATGCTTTTTTACGAAAATATACACAGATGGTGAAAATTCAGAGAAAAAGAAAAATGTATTTATAAAAATGCATTCAATGGTAAATTAAACACACACACACACACACACACACACACACACAAATTGCAAAAACAAAGATAGGCACTTACTATATACCCCTGGTTCGCTGATGAGAACTTGTTATGTATACCAGACTGGCTTCAAACTCACAGATATCAGTTTGCCTCTACATCCTCAGTGCTGAGATTGCATGACTATGCCATTCTGCCTGGCTGGATTGACACTTTTAAGTAGTGCACTATAGATAAATTTGCCTTGTTGATCTTAAAATGGAGACAAATGAAGAATTTTCTTGAGTTATTATATTGTTCCCTGGAATCACTTCTTCACACTTAACATATCAATAACAGTGTATTTTGAAATTATTTCTTTAACTAATTTCTTGTAAGTGGTTTACATGAAACTTTCAAAAGTTTATGCAGAGAAAGAAAGACATATGCAAGGATTGAGAGATTTGGGTATGGAAGAGAGTGACTGAGGTCAGTAGAGTAAATGGTGGAAAGGAGAAAGGAAGGGAAGGTAAGAAAAGGGAAATTAGATCTCATGTAACATCTGTTACTTATGCAATTACACATTGATTACCCTAGCAATATTAATTTTTCTTAACAAGAATTTTATACCCCAAAAAGTTAAGTGAGAAAACATTTTTCTTTCCCCTCCCTGTCATTTTGACAAAGCTTTAAAATCTTATATGCATAAGTGACTCTATGCAATGCACTCCTATATTTTTCTTAAATGATATTATTGGAAATTACTTTTACAGATATTGGAAGATTATCATTTGAAGTATATGTGACTTTTCCTGCACAGAAATTACATACAACCTGATCAATACCTTTTTCTTTTGTGTGTCCTGTTACTAGAATGTAAGCTATTGTGGAGGAGAGGAACTCTCAACAGGGAGTTAATATGAGTAGTGAATATGTCTGTTTAATCTGCTGAAGATGCTTCTTAATGAATTAAATTTTCCATTCTATTTATTGGTGATCGTTTCATGGTATATCTGAAGACATAGCCAAGGCTATGAATGCCTTAACCAAGGTTATAAATGTGTTATCCATGAGTTTCTCCTTTTAAGTTCCTATCTGTTGTTTTCGATAATAGAAACAACTCCACTTCATGGACTGTTATTTTGTTAAAACAGCAGTACACACATACACAGCAAACTGCTGCTTGCTTTTTCCTATGAAAAAATCCAATGTAGCTTTTTGGGGCTGGTACCAAAAAATTTATGATGAAATGTCAAGTTTGTGACAGTTGGACAACATTGTTTTTTAGACCTATACTCTGTGTACCCAGTTTATGATTCCCAATGAGTTTTGTAAGGTTTATTGACATAATAAAATATGGCTATCAAGTAGAAACACATAATATGAATGATATAACACTTGGTTTATGTCAATCAAAAATTGCCACAAAAATAAAACTAAAAAAATATGTTCTGCAATCATGGCATGAGAAGTCCTCATTCATCAAAATCTGATACGAAGTCCACCTCTTCCATTAATTCTTCTACCATGCTACACAGTTGCGAATCTGTCTCCTAAACTCTTCTACAGAAAAGTTAGTAATCTATGAACCCTCACTGTTACTAGTCACATATTATTCTATACAGTAGTATAAGTACTCTTATAAGTACTAAATGAGGATCTATCTTTGAATTTTCTAAAGTGTCTACCATAATGCTTTATGCCCAGTATTACATATACAGAGATCTCATTGAATTATACATCCCACGTGTAGGAACACATTTTAGTTAATGCAAAGATTTCCTCAATCTAACTTATTTTGGAATTAACCATTTATATATGTCCTTATATACATTTACACAATGTTCACAGACTTGTTTTGTGGTATGATTTCTGAAGTATAAAGTTTCTGGCAATAGAAAAAGAATGGCTGTGGTGGTGGGTGTGGGTAATATATTCTATTTATGCAATTAAAATATCCAAGACTGTTCTTCTGCCCAATCTAAGTAAGCAAATATTACAAAAATGAAATGATGTAGCTTCAAAATATCTGAGGACACTAAAGTGATACCCACTAATGGACAATGTTAAGGTTCTTATATTTTCCAGTTAATGTGAAGGACATGTTTAAATTCCCACATGTCTGTAGGAAAATATATACTTGTATCTGTGCAAATGGCAACAGAATATCCACACATTGACAATTATGAGATTAACAAGTACAATGTGGGTTTGGAAAGACACTGTGCAGGTAGTATTTTTAAGTAGTAAACCGATTTTAAAGCATACTCTTGGATAATTTTGAATATTTGATTCTTAAAGTAGACTCAGTATTTTTATGAGCCCACAATAACTATGAGAGTCAACAGAGGAAGGATTTCAAAGGATGGTTAAGATTTCAAACAAATTTATTAGGCAGAACACTGCCCTTGATTTTATTAGATGGAAGAAGAGAAAGCAACAACACCAGGGTTGTCATGGGTACTGCCTTGAAAATATTCAAAGGACCCACTTAATTAAGACAGAGTGGGAATGATGGCCAGAAATTCAGAGAATTTGATAAGTAGAGGGAATAACTTTATATTATGGTTAAGATGATTTATTAAGGAAATAATAATTTTATAGTTTGTTCATATAAAATTAAATGGAGAAATTGTATATAGGCTAATTCTACTTTAAAAACTACATTTTACACCACATCAATATTGTTTTAAAGTAATAAAGGAAGATAAGGGTACTTTTAGGAAAAGAATGGAGTCAATAGAGGATATAGTTACATTCTTCATGTTTACAGCCTCAAGTTTTAAATTGGATGGAGGAATTGATTTTAGTGAATACGAGAATTCATAATTTTAAGTGGGTTGACATTTTCACATGCAGTGAAGAAGTGAAAAGTGTGGCTAAGAATAGACTTTCAAACATGTCCACCTCTCTTCATACTTCTTTCTCCCTCTCCTTCTCCCTTTCCGTTTCCCCCTCCCCCTCCCCCTAGTCCTCCCCCTGTTCTCCTCCTCCCCCTCCCTCTCCTCCTCCTTCTCCTCCTCCTTGTCCTCCTCCTCCTCCATCTTCTTTTTCTTCTTCTCTTCCTCCTCCTTCTCGTCCTCCTCTTCCATCTCCTTTTACTCCTTCTTCTTCGAAGCCTAGTGCATCTCTTACCACCTCCAAAATTCTGCTTTCAAATACCTTTCATTTGATTTACCACAAAATATAATTTCAGGACTAATTCACAACTGAGTTGAATTATTCTTATTTACAACTTAAATGCATTTTGTGCATAGCATTATTATACAGACCATAATTACAGCCAAGACAAAATGCTCATCCCTGTTTACAGGGCCTGCTGTGCATGGGAAGGACCACATTGTAGTTGAAGAGGTCACTTTGAATCAAATGTTTGTTGAGTCCGTCTTAGGTCAAAACAACAATGGCAACTGAGATTAAGCAAACTCAGGACAATAGAGTGAATACTAACATTTTCTCTTATTGAATGTAAATACAGTGGTACTACTTCCCTTCAGTATTATAGCAATATAACCTCCCACTTACATGAATAGATAAAAATCAGTTTCACCATTCTTAAAAAGTAGGTATCAGACAGCTTTAATAATTTCTTCATTAGTAGCTCCAAAGTACAAAACATTTTATTCCAAACCATTGACATTTTTCATTCTTAAGAATATTTAGAAATCTAAATTAACTTAGAACGAATTCTAGAGAAAAAGATTAACAGCTTGTAGTAATTGATAGGATAATGAAAAATTTCTCTTGCAAAATTCTGAAGCTTTTATTCTGGTTTGAATTTCTGTATCTTCAGCAAGCTTGCTTTTGTTTTAATCCCGTTGAATCAGTAAGAAGAAAATATTAACCAATATGATTTGTGAAGCTATTCTGATCATAGAGCCGAGGCCAACAAACATAATCACAAGTTCATGTAAAGACAAACTGCCCTGTCCAAGAGAGCATGTATGATCTCTTAAACTCTTTTTCCAATTTTCTTTCTTCAGTATATTTCCGTTTCAGCTTGCCTGGTATGCATATAACTAACTCCATGTCATGACACATTAAACACAAGCTTCAGTTCAGAAAGAATATATGTAATCTTCCTTTTCCTTGGCCACTTACAATCCTACAAATCAAAGCAAGGTTTTGAAGTTATGCTCACAATATTTAGTGTTCCTACAAGATTTCAGCTAAAGAATTTATTCAAAGACAAATATGTAATAACTATAATTTTGAGCTAAAATTGTAATCATCTGCTCTTTTAATGCCATTGACAATTGATACCATATTAGTTATTAAATTTGATATAAACCATATTAATTTCTTATGTATACTTTAAATATATTATTTTTTATTTTCATATGTATATCTTACCAAGTCAATTTAAAACCAGAATATATTTTGAAGGTAAAAATATTTTTATATAATAGCAAAGTATTTGTAGTCTTCTTTTCTCCACCAACACAAAATATGTAGTTTTGATGAAGCTTTAAAGAAAGTTATAGTTGCACTTATATGTATAAGAATATATAAATAGTTACAGTCTTTGATAAGGGAGTTCAAAAATACAAATTAGGTAAATATATGTGACTATTGATGTAGGATTTCATCTTGAGGAGGATATCAAAGTGATAGTCATAACTAAATACTTACACTTGTTTACTACACCTGTATACGAAACTGCAAAGATAGTCTCTATAAGTGAAATATGTAGTCTTAAAAAAAATCTGAGATGTGGTTTCTCTGTGTAATCCTGGCTGCCTAAAACTCACTCTATAGATAATATTGGCCTTGTACTCAGAGGTTGCCCTACCTCTGCCTTCTGGTTGATGCAATTAAAAATGTGTGCCAGCACCACCCAGTGAAATATGTAGTCTTAGAAACAAACACCAGAGTTTAATGTATTATTGTAAGATGAGAATTTAAAACACATGAGCATGTCATTTTAATTATGTAAAAATGTTGTTACATTTTACTTATGTGTATATATTTAGTCTATGTGTATCCTGTGCATCCCTCTTGCTCTCAGAGTTCAAGAGGCTGGATTTGCATACATTTGTGAGCTGACAGGTGGATGCTGGGAATTGAACCCAAGTACTTTAGAAAAACAGCTCAGTGTTTTTAACTACTGAGCCATATCTCTAACCCCATATGTTGATGGAAGTTTGTACAAGTACAATAAATTATGATAACCAAGGGGCTAAAATGGTGAAGAAGTAAAGTTTCAGCATTCCTGGAACTCTCTGTTAACTAGAAAAGATTTCCATGAGACACAGGAACACTGGACACACATCAAAATACACAGAATCTCTTAGAAAAAGCCTATTATTCATTGACTCCACATTCTATGTTTGCTTTCTTTCTTTTTGGTTATGTCAAATTGTATAAATTTATGTGTGACTAAGCATATGTGTGTGTGCATTTGTGCATGACATGAGAATTTTAAAGATATTGAATTGTGAAGCAGCTCGCAAACCAAAATCAAACTTGCAATTTAACAGTAAACTTGGGAATCATTACTATTGGTAAATCCTCTTCAACTCTAACGGAGCCAGTGCTGGCTGTCAGCACAAGGAGAAAAACTGAAGGCCACGGATGTACTTAGGACAAGTGTGCTGGACCATGTGAGTTCATAAGCTCATTCTTTCAGTGGCTTATAAGTTGACAAGCTGTAACACTTTAGCAATGCTGGTTTAGTAAATCAACTGTGGGGTTATATGTTCGTTAATACAAATGTAATCCAACTTCCATCATGACCATTCACAGCCCCACTAGCCATTTGCTTTTGTAATGAAGAGCTATATAAGTTCACACTGTGAAATCCGATCTGATCAGGATTCACATTGATTTCTCCTCACTGTGTGCAAGGATTCTCTTCTAAATTGTTTTTATTTTTTTTTTTTCTCCCCTTGCTTTCATTCCTTACTTTTCTATGTGGATTGTAGGACTTAAGATAATTCAGTGCTTTGGGGAAAAACTATTTTTTCTGAGCTTATGTAAACAAACAAACAAAAATAATGTATTGGGAAAACATTGTTAGCAATGCATGGAAGGAACATTTCATATATATTTAATTAGTTTATGAGATAAAATTATGCATTGCACATATATTTGAATTTGACAGTTCTGTCTGATTAAGTAATGGGCTAAAGATCTCAAATGGCACAGGGCCCAGAGTAGTAGATTACATTAGTCTTGATTCATTAAGACACCTTCAATAGGATCCTTAACTGGGTTCGTGGAGCCCTCAGGGAAATTCATTTCCTAACTTGAGAAAGTAGGTTCATCACTCTAAAACAAAACCCTTCACTTTGTTGCTTCCCTTTCAAATCCTCTGGAGAATTATCTGCGTGCAAAATAAGTCAGGGAAGCATCCTATACAAACAAAAGACCTTGTCTCTTGTTAAGAAAGGATTTCTGAAATTCAACTGGTCAACTTTGGATAAATGTAAGATACAATTGCAGCGTTATAGTGTTCAGCACAGTAGACACTGGCTTTGTTTATGTAATGAGTGGGTGTGGATGGGACGGCTTTTGAACGGGAGTGCTTTCAACTTGAAATGTCTGCCCCTCAATATTTGTAGCCCTTTTAATTCTAAAGGCAGATGAGGGAAAAAAAAAAGCAACTAATATGCTCTTTTTGTTTGCTCTTTTATGGGACAGACCAAGACGTAAATAACATATCTAGGATTTAGCCATTACAACATCTCTTTTCAAAGGAGGAGAGAAAACAATATGGTGTGGATCCCTGAAAGAAGCAAAAATAGTTCAATGAACAATTGTATAGTATAGTCACTCTCAATTAGAGTGAGATTTGTTGGCAATGTATTTGCTATTCTATAGGAAAAAGAAGTCTTGAAAGAAGCCCAGATCTTCACCTTTGTGTCCTTTAAATATTTAAAATACCATATATAATTTCTGTGATTCACAACATGTACTTATTTATTTTTACATACTAGAAAGAATTATTTCCATATTAAGAATTGAAACAAACAAACAAAAAATTGTCCTTGGAATTACCTCGACTGCAGCTTGAATCTGCAACCACTGTGCCACAGTTAACAGTAAGGTGCCTATAGATTTTCCGAAACAACAAACTCTGCTTGCAGCTGATTGTACGCAGGTGCCCTTTGGGGATTAATAATAATTTTACAAATCTCATGCGTTCCACTTGGAAAACAACCCCCAGGTTTGCTGATAAAAGTCTCCCTGGCGCTGTGGAGTTTTGTGATTTTACACAGTTGATGATGATTGTTCCTAATGGTAGAGTAGGTAATGACTTTAAAAATTCACACTATAAGCTCTGAAATTCCTAGCGCTTAGTTTTATTGTGCATAATTTTGCTTACTGTATCATTAAACCTATTTAGGTAATGAGGCAAAACATTTTCTAAAGCATGGTGTGAAAGGAGAAAAATACATTTAAAGCAACGCCTGACTGAATATTTTGTATTTTCTTATGTGTTTGCTTAATAAAAACTTGTTCTTGGATCAGAAGTAAACCAACTCAATGGGATGGTTGGAATCTATTTCCACCTAAATGTTTCAGCTCCAAATTATATATATCATCTTTTTTTTTTTTTTTTTTTGATGCAAACTGCAAGAGGACTTTTATTCCAAGAGAGCTCTGGGACCCATGGTGTACACAGTATCGTGGGTCCCAAGTAGCTGAATAAGGGGGTATTTAAAAGAAGAAACCACAACTCAAGGGGTGGGGATGGCATTGTTCACAAGGAATACCTGGGAAGAAACCACAACTCAAGGGGTTGTTGGGGAGTGCATTGTTGGAAAATGCCAAAAATAAGAGTCACAAGGAAGAAAGTCAAGACAGTTTTCTTTTCTTTTCTTTTCTTTTTTAAATTATACTTATTTATTATTTATTATTAGAGAATTTCTTCATTTACATTTCAAGTGTTATCACATAAGTTCCCTATACCTTCCCCCAGCCCTGCTCCCCTACCCTCCCACTCCCACTACTTGGCCCTGGCATTCCCCTGTACTGGGGCATATAAACATTGCTAGACCAAGGGGCCTTTCTTCCCCAATGATGGCCAACTAGGCCATCTTCTAATACATATGCAGCTAGAGACATGAGCTCTGGGGGTTCTGATTAGTTCATATTGTTGTTCCATCTATAGGATTGCAGACCCTACAGCTCTTGGATGCTCTCTCTAGCTCCTACATCGGGGACCTTGTGTTCTGCCCTATAGATGATTATGAGCATCCACTTCTGTATTTGTCAGGGACTGAATAAATACATCATCACCTTAGGGTTAAGCATACCTTTTTTTTTTTTTTTTTTTTAGATATTTTCTTAATTTACATTTCAGATGCTATCTATCCCTAAAGTTTTCAATACCCTCCCCCTGACACCCTGTTCCCCTGCCCACCCACTCCCACTTCTTTGCCCTGGCGTTCCCCTGTATTGGGGCTTATAAAGTTTGCAATACCAAGGGGCCTCTCTTCCCAATGATGGCCGACTAGGGCATCTTCTGCTACATATGCATCTAGAGACACAAGCTCTGGGGGTTCTGGTTAGTTCATATTGTTGTTCCTCTTATAGGGTTGCAGACCCCTTCTGCTCCTGGGGTTCTATCTCTAGCTTCTCCATTGTGGACACTGTGTTCCATCATATAGATGACTGTGAGCATCTACTTCTGTATTTGCCAGGCACTGGCATAGTCTCATACGAAACAGCTATCTCAGGGTCCCTTCAGCAAACTCTTGCTGTCCTATGCAATAGTGTCTGAGTTTGGTGACTGATGGATCCCCCAGTGAGGTAGTCTCTAGATGGTCAATTCTTTGGTCTTAGTTCCAAACTTTGTCTCTGTAACTCCTTTCATGGGTATTTTGTTTCCTATTCAAAGGAGGAATGAAGTATCCACACATAAGCAGAACTTATAATCTGCTCCTTTTTAGACACGGTTTTTAATTGAAGAAAACTTGTAAATATTTAATCTATCTTTATTTTGTTCAGTGTTGTTTGCAACAGTTGTAGATCAGGAAAGCCATAAGGCTATGAGAAAAACAGTTGCAAATCAGATTTATAACTTGGCTTCCAAAAAGATTATGCAAAGGGATGCTGCAGTATGAGGTGGAATATAGTGAGGATAATAAGGAAAATGGGAATCAACAGACCAGGAGTTAAGAAGTGTTATATTTAATTCTTTCTTTCTTTCTTTCTTTCTTTCTTTCTTTCTTTCTTTCTTTCTTTCTTTCTTTCTTTCTTTCTTGACCAAGTTGTCATTGAGTAGAGCATTGCTCAGCTTCCGTGTATATGTGTACTTTCCATTGTTTTTGTTGGAATTTAAGACCAGCCTTAGTCCATGGTGATCTGATAAGGTGCATGGGATTATTTCAATCTACTTGTATCTGTTGAGGCCTGTACAGATACAGTAAATTTTGGAGAAGGTACCATGAGGTGCTGAAAAGGATGAATTGTTATATAAATATCTGTTAGATGCATTTGGTTCATAACTTCTGTTAGTTTCACTGTGTCTGTTTAGTTTCTGTTTCCATGGTCTGTCCATTGTTGAAAGTAGGGTGTTGAAGTCACCCCCTATTATTGTGTAGGGTGGGATGTGTCTTTGAGCTTCAGTAAAGTTTCTTTTATGAATGTGGATGACCTTGCATTTGGAGCATAGATGTTCAGAGGTGGATACTTGTAGCCAATCATTGGATTGAGCAGGGGTCCCCAGTGAAGGAGTTAGAGAAATGACTGAAGAAGCTGAAAGGGTTTGCAACCCCATAGGAAGAATAACAAGATCAACCAAACAGACACTCCACAGCTCCCAGGAACTAAGCCATCAACAAAGGAGTACACATGGCTCCAGCTGCATCTGTAGCAGAGGATGGACTAGTCAGGCATCAATGAGAGGAGAGGTCCTTGGTCCTATGAAGGCTCCATAGATGCCTCAGTATAGGGGATTTGAGGGTGGGGAGGTGGGAGTGGGTGGGCAGAGGAACACCCTCATAGAAACAGGGCAGGGAGGATGGGTTAGGGGTTTCCAGGAGGGGGAGAACTGAGAAAGGGGGTATTTGAAATGTAAATAAAGAAAATATCCAATAAAAATTTTAAAAAATGAAGAAGAATTATAGCAGGAAAGATAACTGAAAACTATTCAAGAGGTAATGGGAGTTTGAGGTGACAAAGAAATGGAAATGAGACCATCAGGTCAAGGAGGCTGAGGACATTAGTATTAGTACACGGAAGGAGAGTGACTAGCTGACAAAGGCTCACTGCAGACATTGAGGCAAGGCTTAGGAAATGTTAAAAGTGTGATAGAACTTGAGATTGTTGGGCTAGGGGTCAGAGTAAGAGGTGGTAACAGAAAGGGGATGTAGTTGCTGTGGTGGAATCAATAGAACCTTTGACCCTCAAGGTCAGATGGGATGATTGGGGAAGCCTGGCTTACTGTTCCTTGCAAACTGGCTTTGCTTTAAACTACTTGAGGTTTAAACAGACAAGAGAACTCAGATGAGTCTCTTGTGTTTCTTAGGTATTTAATGATCAGTGTTTTTACCTGGATACCTAATCTCCCTGAGGAGAATTGCTGGGAACAAAAGTTTCACCCTCAGACCCATATCAAATTCCTGGCCTATCTCACATTAACAATATACAGAGAGACTCTTTATCTGCAACTTTACTTTCTGAAATTTCAATTATTCTAAGTCAATGCATTGTCTGAAAATACAAAATGGAGAATTAAAAAAAAAACATACATAATTCATGAGCTTTAACGTGTGCAGCTCTAAGAAATGTTATAAAATCCTTCACATTAGATTTGTCCCACCAGGGGCATGAATGTCCCCTTGTGTTCCCATACAGTCACAGGTATGCAGGGCTCCTTTTCCACAGGTGAGCCCCATTTTACTTAATACACACTCAGAAGTACTGAAGTAGAAATGTTGGGAATTTGAATAGGCCAAAGAGTAGCTCTAATGTATCGGCTTTAATGGAAAAGGTGAAAGTTCTTTGCTGAATACAGAGAGAGGAAAAGAAAAAAAAAAAAAAAAAAAAAACCAACGTGCGGGATGATGACATTTCAAGGTTTATAATAAGCAGGAAGCTGCTGGACAAGAGCTTATGAGTAAGAAAAACAAATTGTCCTGGTTTTTAAATGAATATTTAAATTCTGAAAAAAAAAGAAAAAAACACAAAGCCAACAAACAAACAAAGGGAAAAAAAAAACCACAAAACTCTGCTTGATGTCTCCTGAAGAAGAACTCACCAATATTTCAAGACACCATAATCTTAGAGTTGCTACTAATATACTACCTGTAATCACTTCTGAGCTAATTTATAAGTTAAAATGTGTTATTTGTCATTTTAGAATCCATAGGAGTTCTTGAAATGCATCCTGCACAGATCAGCACTGGTTGGTGGAGGAACTGGGAATCTTTTCCTTTTTCCAAAAATCTAAGTTATGGTTTCTTTTACATTTTTTATTGGTTATTCTACTTGTTTACATTTGAAATGCTGTCCACCTTCCAGATCTGCCCTTCACAAACCCTGCATCCCACCCCCTTCTACTTTGTCTCTAAGAGGGTGCACTACTGGGGGCGGGGAGGGCACACTCTCAGTGGCAAAGGAGAGGGAGATGGGGAATAACTCTGTGAAGGGGAATAAGAACGGTGCAGAATTTGGGATGTAAATAAATAAAATAATTAATTAATAAAGAATGTTCAGAGCATGTAAAGGATCAGGAATATTAAAATCAGGGCAGGTAATGAAGTGTGACTCAGAAAAGCACAATCAAACTCATTGAGACCTTGACCTTCACTTGGGTAGAAGCCTAGATTGAAGCTTATTAGTAACGATGAAATTAAAATTTAACATAGTAATTTCTCTGGCTGGATGGATGCTCATCTGACCTCAGAAAACTCTGTGCATATAGACAAATAGACTCTAGGAAACTAAAATGCCGTTGAGAATTGTGAATAAAAAATTATTTGAGAAAAACGAAATTTACTTCAGAGGAACTTCATACTTGTTGAATAAAATGTAATTTTCTCTGCCACTTGAAATGACCTCCAAGGTTGATATTATTTATACTTTGGCTTCTGTTGTATTCTTTTGCCTCAGCCTCCATATCTATTGGAAACTAGAATAATAAAAATAATAAGTGGTTGAATAGGGCTATCAGAACCCTCAGAGGGGAGTATGCATTATACCCAGTACAATTCGTGAAAGAGAGCATATACTGAGAAATATCTGTTATAATCCTTTTTTTAAATCATTATTTACTTAAGAAACAGAGCTTGGTGATGAGGAGACCTTGTAATTGAAGATCATGGTGCAGTTAATTATCAGAGCCAATACTGGTGCCTACATATAACCCCTGCTCCTTTCATGTCTTATCTCTGCTTTTTACATATTAGACTCTCTTAAACAGTGTAGTGCTTGGAACTACCATACTCAACTATTATTCATGGGATATATGATTCTTACTTAATAATTATCATGACGTTCTAGTATATACTTAATTTTCTATATTTTAAAAAATATTTTAAATCCCAAGTAATATATAATCTTACTGAGCAATTGTGTAGGTGTTTATGACGGTGATATCTGCTACTGCTTTTGACTGGCTACTTGAAATGCACAATCTTATGTCAGTTTTTTTTTTTTTTCTCTTAAGAATGAAGGGGTCTTCAACCCTATAGGTGGAAGAATAACATGAACTAACTAGTTCCCCCTGCGCTCATGTCTCTAGCTGCACATGTGGAAGAAAATGGCCTAGTTGGCCATCATTGGGAGGAGAGGCCCCTTGGTCATACAGACTTTATATGCCCCAGTACAGGGGAACGCCAGGGCCAATATGTGGGAGGGGGTGGGTAGGGGAGCAGGGCGGGGATGCGGGAGGGTAAGGGGAAATTTCTGGATAACATTTGAAATGTAAATGAAGAAAATATCTAATAAAGAGAAAAAAA
>LR749775.1:724623-852350 GCA_902729485.2 Mus minutoides
CCGATGAATGAAAGAAAAATTTCCATTTGCCTATTATATAAAAATCTCTAAAATTCATGTTCATGTAACACACAGCCCCAAATGTGAACTTAAAGTTGTTCATGTTCTCTCTCAAATACAAGAGGCAGTTTCTACATTATTTTACAGGTTCTGAACCTCATGAATTAATATTCAAGCTACATTTTTGGAAGTCAAGTCTTCATTAAAATACATACTGTAAAATATATTTCCTTATACCCACACAAAATATGACAATAATAAAAATATCTTGTAAAAATCTTTGTGGCAAGTGGTAGCATTTCAAGGATATATTTTTTAAAAATTAAAGGAATGATCATTAGCATGGAAGATCAATTTTATAGACAACTAGTATTGTGTATACATTCTCAGATGACTTTACATAGCCTTCATTTTTATAAATATAAGGAATTTACCAATAATTATGTGCCACTTTACATTACTACTGTTGAGCATGTTGTACTGCATAATTTATCAATTAATTAATTATGTTTTAGAAAAGGTTTCTCCCTTAGTCCTACCTGGAACTACATATTCAGACCCAGACTATCCTTGAACCCACAGAGATCTGTCAGATTCTGCCTCCCAAGTGCTGGTATTGAAGTTGTGCCCCACATACCTGGTTGTCAGAGACTGTTTGTTTGTTTGCTTGTTTGTTTTTGAGACAGTGTTTCTCTGTATAGCCCTGGCTGTCCTGGAACTCACTTTGTAGACCAGGCTGGCCTTGAACTCAGAAATCTGCCTGCCTCTGCCTCCAAAGTGCTGGTATTAAAGGTGTGCACCACCACGCCAGGCTCAGAGACCTTTTAAGAACCCAACTTTTGAAAGTTTTAGACCTTTGTAAACATTCAACTTCATGCCTTTTCTCCCTGTCTGCACATTTTGCTTTGAGATGTTTCCTAAGTTCCCTCCAATCATAGAAATTTCACATTATCTCTGTGACTAGTGTCATACCCTCTATTTCTACTCAAGTTGTACCTTCAGTGGATTTAAACTTAAAGCCTTTACTTCTATTTGATGTAGAAGTAAAGTAATGAGGAATCGTGAGGAGGCTGTGATCAGAACGACAGCAGCCAGGCAAGCAGGAAAGAAGTTAACAACAGTGGGCATACCAAAATGAGCATACTGTGAAGACACGTGTTCCTAGCTTTGTGAACATATTATGGAGCTGACAGATGCTATGATAAATTTGTATAAAGATATTGTCTGCAGCATAATTTTTATGTGTTCCCTTTGAAGCTGCAAGTGTATGTGTCTGTGAGCAAATATGTGTTAGCATACGTGCCTTTCTGACTGCCTCATATTCGTTTTAGAGAACTCAACATTCTGCCACCTTGGCATCCTATGAAATGCAAACATTCCTACACACCATTGGTACTCTCAGTGCCTCTCGTTTTTGGCCATAAACTCATGTTACATTATTTGACTTTCATTTGGAGAATGACAGAAAGATGACAGAAACCAAACAGATATGTAAGGAGCACTTCATACATTCACCCTGGGGATGCATCCTCTGATCCCAGCTTAATGTTGTATGACCAACCGCTACTTTTTTTTTTTTTTTCTTTTTTCCAGTACATCTAGCCATGTCACCAAGGCAGTCAGCTACTGGTCTACAAATTGGCTAATAATTTTAATACAGTCTCTCTGTGCAATAGTATTGTCTCAAGGGTGTAAAAATCACTGCATTTTAATCAAGGAAAAGGAAGAGATGTTTAAAGTTAGCATCTGTTTCTAAGCTTTCCTTTTAAGTGAATTGAATTCAGTTCTTGCAGTAGAACTTTCTTTTTTTTTTTTTTATTTATTATATGTAAGTACACTGTAGCTGTCTTCAGACACTCCAGAAGAGGGCGCCAGATCTCGTTACAGATGGTTGTGAGCCACCATGTGGATGCTGGGATTTGAACTTATCACCTTCGGAAGAGCAGTCGGGTGCTCTTACCCGCTGAGCCATCTCACCAGCCCCGCAGTAGAACTTTCTAACAGAGTCCATAGGAACTCCTGAGCTCCCAGGAGGAGGTGGTGCCCCAGGGCTGCTGAGATAAATCTGGGAACTAGCCACAACGTGCTGCCTGTCTGCTAAGTCTGGATAAAGTAGCTAATTCATCTCTACAAGGACTCTAAATCACCAGCTGAGCTTCTTTAGAACCTGGACACACAAAGCACTATGCTCTGTGTTTGGGGATGTTTGCTTTACTTCTGATCAAACGCCTCGGTCCTTTGAGTGCTGGAGACATTCTCCTACATTATTCTTTCTAGTATTGTACATTATTTTTATAGAAATCCTGAAAAGTCCTATATTCATATACGTATATACATGTCCCTATCTACGTGTACTTAACTGTTATGCAAAAAGTTCCTCATATACATAAAAATGTGATATTAAAATATGAAATTCGAAATTGGTAAGTATCTAACTTCTTCAAAATTTCTTATAGCATTTTGTTAGTGGGAAGAAACTCTTGCACCAATTCTGTTTATCTATTGTTGGTGTATTACTTATTTAACTAAATATGGAAAAACTTTAGATACCTGTGTAAAATTACTTAACCGACTGAATGCTAAACTATACTAAAACAATATTTTGTATATATTTGTTTAATTAATGGTTATGATCATATTATGCTTTCTATAGGTTTATTTTCAGTTTAAAAAACTGTCTTTCGAGCCTGACATAGTGGCTCATGCCTTTAATCCTTGGAGTACTTGGAGGCAGAGGTAGGTAGAGCTATATGAGTTCAAGGCCAGCCTGATCTATATAGTAATTTCCAGGACAGGCAGAGCTATAAAGTGAGACTCTGGTTCTAAAACCAATACAAACCAAAACAAAACATTATTTAAAGATAGGAATCTTATAGAAAAAAAAATTTCACTGATACACCAAGTTCTTTTTATAGGAAAATGCCCATGAAAGGCTTAAATGACCTATAAACATGACTTTATTGGGTTTATATTCACAGAAATAGATAAATGATAAAATGATACTTATGAGCAGGTCTATGCATAGAAGTGTTTTAAAGAGTTTAACATATTTTCAACAAAACTGTTTTTGTTTTGTTTTTGTTTTTGTTTTTTTCTTATTTCTCATACTCAAACTTCATTATTTAAATGTAGGAAATATATTACTAACAGGGGAGACAGCATTATAATATCTCTAAGTGTAAGGCTTAGCATTTTAGGATTCTGTAACCATGTTTTAAACGCAGTCTTCCTATAGCTGTGTTTTTTCATTGACAAAAGCATGTGATAGACAACAACGAGGAGAGGTGATTTTAATTTAATTTAATTTTTTACTTACTCACTGTTCATCCTACTCACTGCTCCCCTCTGGGACTCACACACACACACACACACACACACACACACACACTGCTTTGCCCTCCTTCCCTCCCCTTCTTCTCTGAGCATGTGGAAGCCCCCCTCCCACCCTGGCACTTCAAGTGAGGAGAGCTAATTTTAAAAAGGTTACTAAGATCACTTACTTCAGAATACTTGAAGTTTTGACAAATAAAATAGGTGTGAGGAGAGTAGGAAAGGCATCTTTGTTTCACAAAGGTAAGCACTTCCATGAGTGAAGAAACCCTGGCTGGCCTGTGGCTTTGATTTGTTTTGATGTCTGACTGTATCCAGTGCAGCTGATTAAGCGAGGCTGCAGAAATGTGATTTGATACACTACTAGTAATTTTCAGAGTATTATAAAATTTTGTCTTGTACATCCTGAAATGTAGTTAAGGTTAAATATAGCTTGGTTTTGAAGGCTTGCTTGATTTCTTTTGCTGCTAATCATTTATGTGCATTTGTGACTAGAAAATCACTTAAGGATATTAATTTATCACTGGCAACGTTGCCCAAATCAAAAGCTTCTAAGTCTGCTTATTTTAACTTGTAGGTCTTGTGCCAACTTTAGTTAATGCCCAATCAACTAATCACAAATTTAAAATGGGAGTCTTCATTTCAAAGTCTGTCTTTGACTATCTAGATATCTAGGGCAGATCTAAGCCAGTGACATTTAGAAGAGAGTTCTTAATTAAGTGATAAGTTAGGGGCTCTTGACAGAAGAACCTTATGCCTGCATTTTCACACATACACAATACATATACAAACACATATATGCATATATATATATATATATATATATGTATATATATATATATATATATATATATATATATATATATATATACACACATATGCATGCACACATACACACACACAGGCATATATATCCTTGGCATAGTGTGGAGTCCAGACTCTATACATACACACATGAACACACGCACACACACAAACACACACACATACACATAGGCACACATACACCTGGCATAGTATAAAGTCCTGACTTTATACACACACACACACACACACACACACACACACACACACACACACACACCTGGCATAATGTGGAGTCCTGACTCACAGCTTTAAGAATGAACTGTGCTGCAGGTCTTAAAGTCAGACTCATTTGCATCTGTACTTTTCCTTTTTCACTCATTCTACATCCATATTATGGATAAAATTCTAGATAAAATAGAGCAAAAGTCAAGGATGTGACTAGGATGTCATAACTGGAACCCTAGATAGACAGATAAAACACACAATGACGATAATACCAAACTTTGGGTTCTAAGGGCGGAGCTCATCCTAAGAATGTAGGACTTAACTGTTGCCCGTTAATCTAGGTATGAATTTTCATTGGAAACAGAGGGTTTATAGAGAAAAATAAACAAAGACTATAGAAAAACAAAGACTAATGCTAAGAGCTGGTAAAGTAATTCAATGGGAATATTTCTGCTTAGCATCCATGAGGCTCTGGGGTTAGTCTTTTGCATTACAAAATAATCAACCAAGCAAAATTAATATATATATCACATATAAATAATATATTTATAATATATTATATATTTTAGGTCTTGGTAGTCACTAATCCCCTCCGACACGCCGTCCTGAACTGCAGTCTAAGTTCGTAGCATTTCTGTCCTTAGTAACCCTGTGACTGAGAGGAGGAGCTAACTATTCAGGATGGGAACATTTTAGGAGATGGAAGAGTGTGTTCAGTGGTAAGATTGTCAATTGTATTCACTTGTCCACTAAGACAGAGCCTTTTATCATTTCAAAAAAATTTTTTTTGCAAGCTCAAATTATCTCTCTTAGAGTCTGTATCTAGAGTTAGTGAACTGGACCCTTTCATGGACCAATTTTAGTACAGGGAGGAGGCTGAAAATGGTACTGCGCCAGGAGACCACTCTTTTAGAGTTCTGTGACTATTCGTGTCTATTAGAGATTCCATTCATTGCTTTATTTCCTTTCAAACATTAGTTCAGCAATATGATACTAGATTGTCATCTTTTTAAAAATTTTTATTAGATACTTTCTTAATTTACATTTCAAATGCTATGCTGAAAGTCCCCTATACCCTTCCCCTGCCCTGCTCCCCAACCCACCAACTCTTGCTTCCTGGCCCTGGCATTCCCCTGTACTGGGGCATATGATCTTCACAAGACCAAGGACCTCTCCTCCCATTGATGGCTAACTAGGCCATCCTCTGCTACATAAGCATCTAGAGGCACTAACAAATAGTAAAGCCCAACGTGTGTTTATCTACTCATCTTCCTTTAGTCTAGGAAAGTTCTCACTTAAAACTCTTGTCCAAAGATAAGCCAGGGTTAACTCTAAGAGAAGGAGAAGGAAGGAGAATGGGAAGGATGAGAGAACACATACCCCCACACTCGCATAACCACACACCCACGTACATGTGTGGGCACACACACACACACACACACACACACACACACATGCACTCACTCACCCACACAAGGAGGAGGGTTTTTGTTTTAAGTTTGTTTTCAAAATTTGTGCAAACCAAGTTGTCTTTTGTAATCACAGGTTTTTTTTAAGTTATCTTATTTTAAGTTATTGGTACTTAGAAAAGAACAACTAGAAAAAAAAGACTGAAAGCTTTAGTAAATCCAATTACTTGTGTATTAGCAGCAGGAATTGAAGAACTAATTTGCTTAGTAATGAACTTTATCTGCAAAGAGAAAAGGAAATATGACTATTACTGAATTCAACATCAATGTCTTATTCTCTAGTTTCAAACAACAAATAGCAGAACTCAACTGCACTAGTCTCTAGATTTCTAGATAATAATCATTTTCTACTTTCTCAGAAATTACAGAATATGCAATGACCTAAACTCAGAGTATGGACAGATTATAATATAAAATTTTAACAACTATGTCACAAATTACATAATTTCTGAACAAATCAGAGTTCTAAAGTCCTGACTCCTAAAAAGACCCTTGCATATAAGAAGGAAATATATGGTCATTGCTTTCAGGTAGATTTGCTTTTAAAGGTGTAGATTGGATATGCTCAAAATCTCATGGAATATAAAGACCAATGATTTGCCTTTGGAAAATAAAATTCATTTATTACTGTGAAGATGTGGTGGTTTGTTGGTGAAATGTCCTCCTCAGGGTCACATGTTTGTAAAAAGTTTTAAGTTCTCATTTAAAACTCTTGTCCAAAGACAAGCCAGGCTTAACTATAGAAGAAAGATGGAGAAGGAGAAATGGAAGAGTGAACACACACACACACACACACACACACACACACACACACACGCACATGCACACTCAAGGAGGAGGGGTGTTATTTTAAATAACTATCTAAAGCGGTGGTTAAGAAATGGATCTACAACTACCAGCCAAAGCCTAAACATGGAGGAATCCATGGCTCCAGCTGCATATGCAGCAAATTGATGGCCCTATCTGGCATCAATGGAAAAAGAGCCCCTTGGTCCTGTGGGGCCCAATGACCCAACATGGGAGAATGCTAAGACACTGAGGCAGGAGTGGGTTGGTGGTTGGGGGAGCACATTTATAGAAGCAGGAGGAAGGGCAGAAGGGATGAGGGATTTGTGGAGGGAAACCTGGGAAGGGGGGAATACCATTTGAAATGTAAATAAAATAACTAATAACAAGAGAGATGAAGCTAAAGAGAAAACATCAAGTTGAATACTTGATTCTGAGCTGTTGGTGTTTCTTTAAGATTGTGAAACCTTTAAGACATGGAGTTTACCTAAAAGAAGTGAGTTACTAGAAGAAACATCCTGAAGTTCTTAGCTCCTCTTTCAATAGCACCTGCCTCTGCTTCTTGATCTGTGCAACTGTGAGCCAGTGCCCTGCTGACACAGCCTTGACCTATTCCTGCTACCATGCTTTCCATGGCTGTGAGGAACTGTGTTTACTCAAACTGTGAGCCATAACTTGCACTTATTTCCTTGTTTCTATTAACTTACCTGTACAGCAACAGGTAGGGAGCATAGCAATAGAGAAAGCCAATAATACAAAGGCAGATGATCTTTTTGTATGCCTGTGAGACACAAGTCACTAAGCTTTCAGAAAGCAAATAATAATACTTTAAGCAGTGGTATACTTTGTAGGAAATTTTGCTATGCAGTGTACTCATGGGAACATTTTTAATATCTGTAGACATTTTTGTCACAACAGGTGGGATGCTGCTAACATTTATTGGGTAATATTTATGAATGTTGCTAAATATCCTTTCCTCCATATTGTAGCACCAGAAAACAGGACAATACATCCCAGTTGTCAGTCCTATCAGCACAGGAAACCAGATATATTGTTCATGGTGATTACCACAGCTGTTAGGAGGTATAGACAGGAAATGTTCTGTGAGTCTGTGGTTAGCTTGGGCTACGTATCAGTCCAACAAGGTATAACTAGTTGGTCTCTGTCTCAAATCAAAAAATGCAAACCTGGAAGAAATAATCACCTTAAATAGGAGAATGGAGATTAGAGACAAGTGGAGAGACAGTTGGGGTCCATGTCCCTAGAATATGAGATAGCTTACAGTAGGTGGGTCTCAAAGAGAAGTTATGACCAAACATGGACATATTTCAAACCAGATTAAAGAATTTCCATTTCTTAGTTACTGGTCTTTTTTTTTTTATTATTATTCTAACAGAATATTTTTCACCTTAGAAAATAGAATATTAATATACTTTTATTATTCATACTGTTATGTCAAACGTGCAATAGGCTTTTTGTTCCTTTCAAATGTAATCTTTTTCCTTTGGTGCAAAAAAAATTAACAGAGAATTTTAGAAACATATTCAAGTTACTGCTTAGAAAAATATTCTTTTTATCTGACAATTTTCTTTCAGTATATTTATGAAGAAAAAGAGATTGCTTCCTTAGATAAGTTCTGGATTTCTAACGTCAGGCTTTCAGGATTCTGAAAGGATATTCTTCCATTACCTATTTAATTGTTTTTATGACATTTGTGATTATTTTAATTGTACATAAGTAGTATGCACTTTATGTACTAGGATAACTAGCTTCTTTGCTCAGCCTCCATAAAAATCAAGATAAAATGTATATTTATTTATTTCACTTTTAATTAACTCTTAAGAAACTTTACTTGCCTTGGTAAAATTATTTGTTTATAATTATCTGCATGTGTCACACTATGATAGACAACCTCTTAAGATCAGAGAAGCCTTTGTTCTTATCAGATTAAACACCTTTCATAAAAGGGTTGGTCTCTAATTGTAGAATTGCATGGGTATAAATTGTATGTGAAGTCATATATCTAAGGAAATCTCAAGTAGCTTGTATAGGGTCTTTAAACTTGTGTTTATATGGTTTAATTTAAGAATAATCCATACTGATTTTGAACATTTAAGAAAAATGTTCAGTAAAACATTTTATCCTAAAACTAAAACAAAAATTCATAAGCTAACACAATCTATTTTGTAGAAAAAAAAGTGTTGAAATAAGATTTATTTATTTTTTTTTTGCTGTGAATTATTGTCTTCACTTGAGATCCAGCTGATAGACAATAATAAATAAGATACAGATTTTGAATGACTTTGTTTTGATACTTATTTGCCTACTTTTTTTTTCTTGTTTGTAGCTCAGCCTCTTTTTTGTTAAGGTTACTTTGGGATAGAAAGTATAGTTAAAGGCTGAGGAAAGGAGATGGCTCATCACTAAAGGTTACCAAGACTGCCTACAGGAGTTCAGTTATAGGGAAGCCACATGGTGGGAGGAGACATCTAATACCAGCAAATACCAGAAGTTCTCTGACCTCCACTCTTTCTTCCTGCTGTGTGTGTGTGTGTGTGTGTGTGTGTGTGTGTGTGTGTGTGTACACAAAGAAAATCTTAAAACTACTCTTATCCAGCATAAGCCTAGCACTGTCTTGGCACATCAGTCTTCATCTTGAACTGTCCCTCCCCTTTCAGCCTCCTCCCCTGTCTGTTCCCTACTTGATCCTTAGAGGCACAGGAAAATGCTTCTCTTCACCATAAATAGCCTTCTTTCCTACATAGCATCCATGTCCATACCACTTTATGGAGCTGTAAAAGTAAGCCATTGCTTGCTCTCATTAGTATCTTTTAACAAGAATTATGGTGGTAAATAACAATCATGGGTATTCTGATGTTCAAATGTTTGATTTTTTTTTTCAAATTCCCTTTAATATTAGCATAGGGAATTCATTTTAAAAAGGAGGAGAACCAAGAAAAATCTTGCTGCTAGCTGCTCAAGACTTTTTCCACAAACTTCAAATAAACTTTTGAAATTAGAAAGGGTTGGTATCAAAGAACTCTTATTCGCTTATTTGCACTACTATCATGGAATTTTCAGGATGGTAGAGGGCCACTGTGATTTCTCCATCCTGTCTACTTTCATTCTGTAATCTCACCATCTGTTTCACTTGAAATGGCTGACTCTGAGAGCATGGAGCACATCTTATCTGTGAGAGGCTATATGTAAGTGTGGATTTTCTGTCAGCACTTAAAAAAATAACAGAAATTCAAATAGGGTTGATTTAAGCCTCCCTAGTCAGCAGTTAGCCTTGGTGATAGGAATCACTCTTTCAAATGGTAATTTGCACCTGTTACCTTCATCCACAGGTTGGAAAGTACTGCCACCTTAATTAATTACACCCCTGTGATGTGAGAGAATGTATTCTCAACCCTGAGACAAGGAGGCTGGGGCATAGAACATAAGCAGCTTTTCTGAGTTTTCAAAGCAGAATTTTTGGAGGAAAGAAATTACAATTCAGTTTATTTTTCGTAAATAGATTGACTGTTTTGAATCCAAGTTTCCCTTGCACTCAAACGCGGTGAAGGCTTGCCTTTCATCGAGAGATATGCTTGTCCTTCACTTACTCTGGAAGCATCCATCTGATATGTCCTCCGAGAGCATCTCTGATCCTTAATAACATTTTTGCTCTCTGTTTCAGCCTTAGCTGACAACATCTGAGAACCACAAGCAGGTGGCATGCAAATTAGCTTTAGGTGCAGATGACTGTAGACTGCGGCACCCCGAATGGTAATGCTGCCGTGTAATTAAGCTGCAACTAAGTGGCCAAGACCTGACATCAGACAATCATTTAATAGAGGAAAATGGGAGGTGGTTCATTATTTCAAACTGTGTTGCTTAAAGTTCCTTGAGGATGTGGAAGGCTTTCCTTGGCACTTGGATGATCTCGAAATGTTTTGTGTAATTATTTTTTGGCAGGTGTAGTAAAATGTTTCTGATAGTGGTAAGTGTATCCTTGGCAGGCATCATTAGTTGTTCATAAGAAGTGTAAGGGGACTTTCACCTCTGATTTTTCACTGTCAGGGAACATGCTGCCCGAATTTATATGTTTCTTGTCGCTTGGAAAGGAAACAAAACCGTAAGAAAGGCTAGACAAAAATCTTCATAAGGGGTTATAAATATGTAGGCTTCATTCTTTTAGTAATAAAATAGCTCAGTCCGGATTTGGCTAAGTGCTGTGCTGTCTTTTCTCCACTGAAAGTAAAAGCTAGGAAACTCTTCTTCTTTAGGTACAGAGACAATAACTTATTTAAATCCCAGAGTACACTACACATACTTTAAATCCTAAATGAGGTGAACTTTGTTAAATCAGAAAGAATAATTGAGCTGGAGAAGACTGCTCGGATTCCTTGGCCTTCCACTGCAATTCTTGAGGTCTACTGAAGGCCTAGTAATACATTCTATAGTGCTCACACTTGGGGGTCAGAAAAACTCTAGGATCCCATACTTTATTCTTTACATCTCCCTGCCAGCCCCTGTTTGATTTTTTAATTAAATTGATTATGTTATAATTATCTTCTGTAATGTCTTCATTTTATGATGATTTACTTTTATTTCTGTGTGTGTATGAGAGTGTGGGTGTGTATTGGTGTATGTGTTTGTGTATATGTCTGAATGCACATGATAGTAAGAAGCCATCAGATTCCCCAGAACTGAGGTTATAGTTGGTTGAGAACCACCCTATTTTGGTTCTAGGAATAGAATCAGGTCTTCTGGAAGAGAGCAAAGAATCGTTTTAATTGGCCTTTTTTTTTTTTTTTTTTTTTTTTTTTTTTTTTTTTTTTTTTTTTTTTTTTTTTTTTTTTTTTTTTTTTTTTTTTTTTTTTTTTTTTTTTTTTTTTTTAATTGACAAGTCCTTACCTTTGTACATTACCTTGGTTGATTCTGTTTCCTTCAAAGCTCTTTTTTAAAGTCTATGACTCTTGGTGTTTTTCTCGTATAGTTATGAGAATCAAGATGTTATAGAATGGGGAACAAAATACCCATGGATGGAGTTATAGAGACAAAGTTCGGGGCAGAACCTGAAGGAATGACCATTCAGAGACTGCCTCACTTGAGGATTCACCCCATAAACAACCACCAAACCCAGATACTAGGCAGATGCCAACAAGAGCCTGCTGACAAGAGCCTGATATAGCTGTCTCCTATGAGGCTCAGCAAGTACCTAGCAAATACAGAAGTGGATGCTCACAGTCATCTATTGGACAAAGCATAAGGTCCCTAATGAAGGAGCCAGAGAAATACCCAGGGAGCAGAAGGGGACTGAAGCCCCATAGGAAGAACATCAATATGAACTAGCCAGTACCCTCAGAGCTCCTTGGAACTATACCACCAATCAAAGTAAACACATGGCGGAACTTGTGGCTCTAGCTATATTTGGAGCAGAGGATGGCCTAGTCAGTTATCAATGGGAGGAGAGGCCCTTGGTCCTTTGAAGGCTCTATGCCCCAGTATAGTGGAATTCAAGGACCAGGAATGGGAGTGGGTGGGTTGGGAGGAGAAAGAGGAGAGAGGGGATAGGGGATTTTTGGCAGGGAAACTAGGAAAGGGGATAACATTTGAACTGTAAATAAAGAAAATATCTAATTAAAAAGGAGAAGAAGAAGAAGAAGAAGAAGAAGAAGAAGAAGAAGAAGAAGAAGAAGAAGAAGAAGAAGAAGAAAAGATGTAATTGGCATAGGTATACTGAAAACCTTTAAAGAGCCCTAAATTAAAATGCTGGTCCTAGGGATGGTAGTAGGAACCGACTTAGGCTTTGAGGATGCTCCTTCTCAGGTCTCTATGTCACTGGTCATCTGCCCTTAGGGGATCATGAGGCCTCAATCCTTCTCACTCCTTATTCTCTGTTCATATATCTGTTTAGCCTCACTCCATGATTATTTTTAAAAAGGAAAAGAAAAAAATACAGAGGCACATGTATATATCAAAAATCCCTCTAAGTTTTGAAGAAAGGAAGTCGCATATGAGACCTATGTGTAGATGCTGAAGTTCTAAGAGATTCACTCCTGAAGGAATAGGATATCCTGGCTTTTTTATTCTCCCCTTTGCTTCTTGGCTTACAGTGTGAGTTTTTCTCTCCGCTCTCTTCCCATTCTGGCATTCCAGCTTTGCATGAGGTACAAAAACTAATACTGGGGTGGAGCTTCTGACTCTATGTTACAAATAAAACTTTTCTCTTTTTAAATTAGTTGTTTTGCTTTGTTTCATTATAATAGTGGAAAGATGACTCACACAACTAGTATAATGCTTTTTGGCTTTTGTTTGTTTTACTTTGTTTCTGTTTTGATGCTTCACTTTATTTTGCATTCTTCTACCCTGAACACGTATCCACCTTCTATTTAGCACGTTAAAATCCACATTTAACTGTGTCCACAGTTTCAGACTTTATAAACATAAATTACATTTTAGACTCCTGATTTCTGGAAGCAGTGTAATTCTTTACAAAGCTTCGAAGGATAGCAGGACATCACACTAGTCAAATCAGGTCACAGCCTTGACTTGAACAGTCTTGCAAGGGGAGACAAGCAAAACTGCTGTACTAAAAAGGTAGTATTGCTTTGCTGTTTCTCTCCCATGTTTTCTTTTGGTCAGAGCTATTTCTCCCCAAACAAGCTGTCTCAATTTGCTCATGCATCATTCTGGTCAAATCAATATGCTCCCTCCCGTGCCTCCCGTCAAAACTAGAGAAATGCCACCAAGCGAGTTGGCTTATTCTTAAAATGATAATGTTGCTCTTCCAAAGCATGTTTTAATATCTCTAAGAATCGATAAATTTTATCTAAAGCATATAGAACAGGCTGAGGATTTAAACATCCACTTGTGGAACTGAGTATGTTTTTGTTTGTTTGTTTGTTTGTTTGTTTGTTTCTCTTGGGAAGATGTGGGTAGAATAGGGGACAAATAGCAGCAACAGGGATGGAAAAGTTAATCATAAAGGCAGCATTCCTTCTGCAGCAGGCTACTAGGGCTTCAGCTTGACAGGCTGTTCAGAGAGTCAATGGTAATCGAGATAGGCACTAAGGTTTCCTTCACTGCATCTGCAGCCTTGTTCCATGGTGTAGTATAGAGCACTCAGGCTTAAACATGTACACGTGTTCAAAGGCTCCATTTTATACATTTCTTTATTGGTGATGGCCAATGTTCTATTTTCCATGTTCTCTGTTTCCTAGGTAAGATAGGATAGAAATGATTAACATTTGTATTTGCAGATAGCTATTTAATCACTGAAGTCATGATATTGAGTCAGGCATTTATATTTACAAATACCAACTGTAATATTTTGCCTGAAACAAAAGTCCATTATCTTTTTTTTTATCTTTCCATGGTACATTGAAGATTAATCACATAAACACAGAGACTAGATTTTTGATGAAACATTTATAATTCCAAACTGCCATGTAAGTTTATGTGACTTCATGTGTGTATGTGTGGATATTAATGAACAGTTTATTCAGATTGTTCCAAGTAAAGGGACATTTGTTAAAGCTCAGTTTATTATTTTTGTAGATAAACACTAAGTCTTGTGAAAGGATTATGATATATGGAAGTTAACCTGGAGAATTTTACCTTTAAGCAAGAGAAAAATAACAGAAAAGTAAATTAGATATAGTAAACTACAATAGCTATCTCAAGGCCACAAGGGAAATAAAACAATATTCAGTGGATCAGATGAAAAAGGAAATCACTTTCAACAAAATAATACACAAAAAGAAGTTAGCACCATGGCAAGATATACTGTTTCTGTGTCAGGCTTCTCACCAAGTACGATAGCACAGAAAGCAGATACATCCAGTAAAAAGAGAAGACAATGGAATGTAGTTATATCATCATTGAATAATTTCATGTCAGCGGGTAGTGATATCTTAGGGAAATAGTCAAGGAAAACAAAAACCAAATACTCAACTTTTGTCACTCAACATTATAGTATGGATGAGTATAGAACATTGCAAAATACTGAAATGGACACTTGTCCATTTCAACTTAAGTAAACAATAGGACCTAAAGCTTTGTATGGTATATGTTGTACACTTTCACCTTTGAAAGACCAATCTGACAGTAACACATTGAAGTAAAAGAAAACAGCAGGAGGAGCTCTGTGAAGATAACTTGTGATAAATACTGTGTTTGTGCAAGTGACTAGCAGTATAACAAGTAGGATTTACCTACAATGTACAGAATGCAGTGGGGAATTTGATGTAGTGGCCCTCTGAGGGTATGAATGGAGCCATTAATTGTAAAAGAACAGAGAAGTCAAGTGAGACTTATGAAGGCAACCTGGTGTAGTGATTTAAATGTAATTTTGTTTTGTTCTGGGTTTGGTTTTCTTTCATTTTATTCTTTTTATTTTTCTGTGACAGAGGCTCAATGTGGAACTGTGGATAGCCCAGAATCACTTTGCAGACCAGGCTAGGCTCCAATTCACACAGATCTGCCTACCTCTGTCTCATACGTGATAGGATCAAAGGAGTGTACAAGCACACCCAGGCTCGATGAAATTTTCAAAATTCTTGAAAATATTTTAAAAGCGCAAAAATGAACAGAAAAATGAATATTACAAGGGATAAAGATTTTGAGTCATATACAAAGATGATTTTAAAAATGCATTGATGTGTGATCCTTTTTTTTTAATATAAAAGTATATTTGAAGCCATAACTTGACTGAGAAAATTAAAAGAAGAACAGGAAGAAAAGATGTTATGGAGAATAAGTAAGCTTAGTGTGGGGAGGAGGTAGAGTCTGAGTGGGCACACTATCTCTCGGGAAAGGAAAAGAAAAGCAGGAACTTCCCACCTGTCTCAGTAATTTTCAGACTTCCTACATGAAGTGGCCTGGGACCATTTGATTTACAAAGTGGATCTCCGAAAGCTTCCACAACTTCTCTCAGATGGTGAAGGGGAAAGAGGAGGAGGAATTTGGTAGGAGCAGAAAATAGAGATATCTGATCTTGAGAGGGCAAAAGGGAACAAACAGAACAATTTCAAGCCAAACCCCTGTGTGAAAGTGACACTCTCTGTGACAGAAGATGTGTACATATTTCAATAAGTAAATAGATAAGTAAGTAATAGTTGTGTCTGACACTATGACAAAAAAAATAAATAAAAAGAAAGAGGTTTATGAGTATAGCAGCTGCCACATTTGAGAGTGGCAAGAGGTTCGGATGCACAGAGGGCTGTCATTCTCAAGACTGACAAAGCGATATTCTGTGATTTTTATGGATGTCCATGAAAACAGACACAACTTCTGTCTACCTTCATATATGCTTGGTTTTGATACTCCCATAAAAATGACTGTTTTACATAAATGTTATAATTCCTGGCTTTTCATGTCCTTTTTACATATAATAATCTCCTATGAGAATCTGTAAAACCCGGATTCTGTTTTGATATTTTGTTGACTAATGTTTTTTCATTTCCTTATTCTAGAAAGTCAATGATGCCATTTTATCCTTTTATGGATTAAAAAAAAACACATTAATGACAGAAAAATCATAAGACAATAAATTACTACAACCCTTCCATGTCACAGTTATTACAAACTGCTAAGCAGCAAGGCAAACGAAAGAAGTGAGTGTTCGTAGTAATATAATTTATTATCTTAAAAAAACAATTATAAGAATATGAAGATAATTAACTTGTTATTTTTAGTAAGTTTGGAAATAGTGCATGGAAAATAACTACGAGATCCACTGGGCTTTCAATCCTTTAGGGAGAATGGCGAAATGTATTTGGAAATGTATTTGTGAATTTTCCTTTAGCTGAGACAAATGAACACAGTACATGGGGTGGTGTTTCGGTCCTCCCATACTTTCCCTCAGCTTGGTGTCTAGATAGCAATGGTTAGAATGAATTGCCAGAGTACTTCCTTTCACTTCTTGTCTATTTTTACCTTTATGCTTTTCATCATTCTTGTGTGTCCTAGAAGAAATACACACCATAGAGAGATTTCGGAAGGCAAAACAGTCATGAAGGAATATGTAAACTCAAGGCGCCTTCTGACTGTATCCTAGCTGAGGGGTGACACAGAGCTCACTGAAGCTTTAAGAAAGAAAAGCGATTTGACTCTCTGTTTGACTGATGTGTTAATGTTAGCTATTTTATTCCCCAAGGTGTTATCTGTAAATATCCTACTTTCTGATAAAACGTGGGCTGCTTTCTTGGTGTGTCTCTTTTTCTCTTTTCTGTTCGGAATATTTGGAGACTAGATCAAATTTTTTCAGGGATTATTATTATTATTATTATTATTAATTTATTATTATATGATAACAAAGCTTCAATAATGGCAGGGTTTAAAAGGGAATTTCACAGAATCTGTGCCTAGAACCACACAAGCATGTGCGTATTTTCAGGCCAAACACGAATAGCCAGAGGAGCCAAAGGTTCCCGGATGTGGAAATAAGCCAGAAGTTTCACCAAGAAGCCTGGATGTTCCCTGCTTACTTGGGAGATGTCACGGTGTGCTAAAGGGGATGACTGCTCTTTCAAATGATGACGGCATTTAGAGGTCTTTGTCAAATTTGGTTTCTGATTTTCTAGTTTCTTAGAGATGTATGTTAGTGGCACATTTTTGAATGAAACCTTCAGTACCAGGAAGTAATTTTCTCTGTGTATCCAATTACTGTAACATACCTGTCTCCTAATTCCCGACACCCAAACTATTCCACCTGGGCCATGGTGTTCATCTTCTACAGGCTGCACTTGAAAGGAACGTTAGAAGAATCAGTGTTGCTAGTTCTTTTATAAGATGTGATTCTTTTTCTTAAAATCATAAAAATGAAGCACAGCCATTCTCTGCTACATGAAGGAATATCAGTTTTACCGGAAGGATTTGAGGGGATGCTGGTGTCAGGTTTCAATAACATCCTCAAGAGGGCACTGTCACCTGTTTTATATACTTTATCACTTCTGTTCTTTTATTAAGACCCCTGACAATACTTGAAAGGAGATTTTAATCTATTTTCATTGAGAATTTAATGTTTCATCTTTTGTATCATGCACAGTGCTGTTATCTACTGCAACCCCTGTCAGTCCATTGTTACCAGCCATGTACTGACTTGTATATCATTATGTGAGCTTTACATTACTGACATTCCACTGGTTACCCCAACTAGGCTAAAGAGTACGGTCTAGGCTTGTTTCCTAAGCATCTTATAGAAGATAGCCTCTTAATATGGACTTTCCACTTTTCTATTAAAACAAAGCTCACCTTACTTTGCACACTCCCTTTGCACACCCATGCTTGTTTGTGGAGTTCCACTGTCAACAACTAGCTTTGCCAAGTAGAGAACTGGAATGTGGACCATGGGCACTTCCCATGCTTGGGTCATTGTGATGATTATGAGAGAGATTTTTGTAAAACAGGCTAGCTTCATTCATCTTATGTTTGCAAGTTCTGCCACTGGAGTTGTTTTTGTTAATAAGTTTGTAGTTTTTCTACATTAAGAGGTTGTTTAATGCTTGTAAGTTTTTCAGAGTAAGATTAGTTCTTTTCATTTATTAGGAAAAGTTTTTAATATATCCATTTAAATATATTTTCCAAATCGTACATGTGAACATGTACCTAGTTTTATTATATTTTGTGGTAATTGCCTTCATTGCACAGATAAGCGGAAATTTCTAAATTGTAACAGTATAGACATTTTACAGTGTTACTCTTTTAAATGATATTTATTTTCCAGTATAATATACAATTGAAGAAGGAAAACACATTAATCATAGCATCTATTTCCACTGTGCAAAAAAACTATCCCTTATAAATGCAACATAGCGATTTTAACCAATATATGCACTGTTTAGTAATTGTTATAAAAGTAAAAGAAGTCAAACAGGTCACTATTGCTACTAAAATATCATGTAAATAATGATGCTTATTTGCAATTAATTCTGATAAACTTAGGTGTTTAAAATTTAATGCTTTTAAGGTAAAAAAACAACTTGAAATGTTGAGTTTTTTTTAAATAATATTATTTTCCAAGCTGTTGAAATTTTCTTTTCTCCATGGTTTCATAAGGCTGACATAATAAACAATTGGGAAAAAAAAAACAGATGAAATGGACTTTAATGTTATGGAAGATTAGGCTGATAAATGACTTCATGTGTATTTCTTTTCTCAGCTGTTGTTAAGGATAAATATTTAAAACCAAATATACCTTCTCTATACACGGTGCTATGATGTAATTGCCAATTTATAAGTTCAAACTTCATGCTAGTCTTCTCAAAGCTTGCTCATCACGGACTTGTTGGCTTTGCTTCTGGCACCAGCATTAGAACATGAACAGCTGCACACTCTGGACAAACGCTTCCTGTGATGGGAGCTGTTGTACCAGACTCCCACTGATTATCTCATTCCTATTGCTCCATAGGCATAAGACAATTGTCATTTTCCCCTTCTCTAGATTCATGGTTTAAGCTGTACTCATTAGTAATGAAAGAGAAATACAGAAAGGGCAAAGAGAGAGACTCTGAAGTTAATATGTTAGATTGATTAGGGGCTGATTTAGTTCCCAGTTTTCTCCGGACTTTATCATTTGTGCACATTGAAACCAATGTGATTTGTAGTGTTCTGACCTTCTTACACTGGATGTCTCCCATAAAGGCAAAGAAGTATTCAGACTTCTTTACCTGTAATGAAGCCATCTTGATCATTCTTTGCTTGAGGCTACCATTTATTTTAATTGAAACTTAGAGTCAGAAACATTGTCATTTATTAGAAAATGCACGTTGTTTAGCCTTTGCACATAAACATTAAAAGGTTTCTGTGTATGTGTGTGCAGGGCTACTGGCTGAATCCAATGAGTATTCTTGGCCTGTCCAGTGCTCTAAGACTATGTTAGATCCTTTAGCCCTTAAACTATTCTTTCTAAATGTCTTTGGCACTGATGATGCATAGTACTTGTGCCAGTATAATATTATAGTTAAGAAGTTATTGGTGGAATGGCAAGATGACATAAGTAACAAAAGTGTTTACTGCCTAGCCAGACTATCTGAGCTTGACTCCTGGAATCCACATGGTAAAAATAAAATACCAACTTCCAGATTCTCAAGTGGTCACCTGACCTCCACATGTATGCCACAGCACTGCCCTCTAAATAAATAAACAGGTGCAAAGAAGGCATTGTCCATCTGAGAAATTGTTAGGATATAGCACACCACGTTATTTTGCAGTTCTATTTCTACTATTCAGGTAAGAATCTGGCAGTTATGTGCCTTTAAAATGGGTTTGTAACAATTGAACAGAAGATAACATAATTCATTTCGAGTTTAGTTTTGAAGATGAGATTTTGTTAGAGAATGTATCTGGACTACTTAATTGTGTTTACACTCAGTTCTTTTACTGCAAAAACCTAAAGAGGGCCAAAGGTGGAGACCCATGCCTTTAATCGCAGCACTAGGGAGGTAAAATTGAGAGGATCTATATGAGTTCAAGGCCATAATGATCTAAATAGAGAGTTTCTGGACATTCCTCACCACCACATCACAGCCCCAATCAAAAGCAACAAAATAAAACATGCATAAACATACATACCCACTCCCACCAATGCATCCAGCAACCCCCAACACACACAAATAACAAGCAAAAACAAACAACGAAGAAACAAACAAAAATTCCCCCGTGAACAATAAAAAGTTAATAATCAGAGAATTACAATTTAGGATAGAAACATAAGTCATTCTGCTTTCAGTAGAAATTATGTTTTAATAGGACCTGAAAATATTGACACTCTCTAATCCACAATAATATCTTTATTACTAATCCTCAGACTTGATGTCAGTTAGAGTCTTTCCTTGTCAGTAGAACCCAAGGCTAATTTGCTGTGATTAGCATAGAATTATTTCATAGGCTTTCTGTTCATTTATGCAAGGACAGCAAAGCTGTTAATTCCAATTCACTATGTTTATAGGGGATGCCCACGAAAGTCTTCAGAAACTACAAGCTTGCAGCAGAAATAGTTTACTTTTCCATATGCCTGAAAGTGAGCTTTTCCGAAAAAGGCACCCCACTGGCACCGCTGAAAAGAGAGAGAGGCTAAGTGTGATTCCTTAAGAAAGGTTGTTGTAGCCACTCACAGCAAATGCACTTAACCCAGAACACTGCAAACGCCTCCACCACAGAGTCCAGTAAGAACATCATATCAAAATGCTACCCTTACGGAGCCCCACAATGGAAAAGAAAAAAAAAATAAAAAATAAAAACCCTTGAAAATAAAAGGATCTATGAGGAGAGAAACAGTAGTAATGGCAACAGGAATGCAGGGAAACACACAAACAGAAAAAACTAGTGGTGGATGCAATTTAAAAGTGAAGATTAATTTTGCCACTTGAAAGGAGAAAGTTAAGCCCCTGTGAGAAAAGATTTTCTTTGAGCACTGGGGTCACTGTGTTGGTGTGAGTGAGTGTAACCCAGGTCTAGGGCATGGGATTCCACACTTTGAAGGTGGAAGACACAGGTTTGTAGTATAGAGGAACCAGTTATGGAGATATGTGGGCAACCACAAATAAGGTAGACTTTTTACTGGCTCAGTGACCTCTCTTTACTAGCTAGCAACAAGGGGACGGACGTACATGACCACCATTGTTTTAATCTAGTAACTGCATTTGGGAACTTGACCCAAATGCAAAACAACTTCATCCAAATACAATGAGTTTTCTCTGTAGATTGCTCTGTTGGGGGAATATCAAAGGGATTGTGGACAGAGCTCTGATTTCGGACACCTGTCGTGCATTTATGAGATTGTGGCCTTGGGGTGGCAAAAACCTCAAATCACAAAACCAAAATGAAACTCTGTCTTTTCCTTTAAATAGCCCTACTTGCAGTCATCTAGTGTTTAACCTGAAGCCATCCTTGTAACTGAAAATGGCTCATTAACAAATAGGAATCCAGCAAATGACTGCCATGAGAGGAGCCACAGTTAGCAAGCACAAGTGTGTCCACAGACTGTGCATGTGCATTAGAATAGAAAGACCTTTGTTCCTGGCACACTGCAAACTTTGTTGAATTGGATGAGCTGCTGCTGCTACTGCCAGTGTCTGACTGCATGACGTAGCTGTCATTGGAACCCCTGTGTGAGACTGCATGCATTTCAGAGTGTTTTAAGGAGACAAAGGAATATAATGTAATCAAATCTTTCCTTCTAAAATGCAGACAGATTTTATTATAGTTTTCACTTTATTCTATTTTTTAGTGTTTTACTATAAGGGGATGTATCATTGGAGCATAAAGTCGTGCTATATGTTTGAATATGATGTGAAATAATAAAGTTAAGCTATTGCTATCACCTTAAGAACATAACTTTTGGTGATTAAAACTTTGGAAATTTATTCTTAGCAGTAGTAAAATTAGCTGTATTCCTAATTATCTATATTCAGCATGCTGGGACTTTGATGAAAAAAAAAAAAAAAAGAACATTAAGCCTTCTTTGTCTTATCTAGTTTAAGATTTTTACTCTTTACCTATCAACATTGTTTGTGGCTCCTCAACAGGTCCTGGATTCTGGCAAGCACCATCTCCTACTGCTTCTCTGTGCTTCTATTAGATTTCATTACTGAGAGAGAATGGGTGCTACTTATCATTTATCTCATTGTGACTGGCTTTTTAAAATTAGAGTAAGATCCAGATCCATCCACACTATCACAAAAGACAGAAATTGTTGCAGGCCCACGTCTCTGACCAGCAGAGAGTGGGAATAAATGACGTCGACTCCAAAGCAGGTCTCACGCAGCTTTCCACAGCTTCCTTTATTCTGCTTCCCCCTTATTCCCTTCCCCCTGGGACTGCCCACAATTTATCCTCTTCCCTTCACTCATGTCACCTCACACCACCCAATCATAGACGCACACGTCCAAGGCAGCATGCAGGATAGGCTGATAGAATGGTATTGCAAGAGCTGCTTTTACTGCCCATGACTGAGACTGGGATAAACAAGCGAGGTGTCACGGGGCTTGGCATAGAGCCAGGGCGCCATCTTTGGCCTATGCGGCTGCACCCACTCCCCACAAGAAATTTTATTTTTTTTGAGATGGAATAGTATTTTACTATGTACATTTATCACATTTCTCTATCCACTCATAGATTGATAGACGTTCAGGATTAATTAATAGTAATTAAGCTTGTTAGTATAAGCCTTGTGAACATGTACTATAGACATCTGTCATGTGTACTAATTTTAGCTGTTTGTAGTACACACAAAGAAATGTGATTGGTAGTTCATATGATAATTTGGGGGGAGGACATCATGCTGTTTTCCTAACAGTTAGAGCTGTTATTTGATTTTGTTTTCATGCATTTTTCTACTGTTTCCTAGTTTTCATTTCAATGCCATTAACTCAGATCTTTTTTCCTTCCAAACTGCAAAACTCAGGTCACCTTCTGCAGACTCTCCTCTGTATCTCCCCCCTTCTGTATTATTTACTGTGTTTATTGGACTTTGTATATCAACACCCACTTGCTATTTATCATTTATCAGCTATAGTTTTATTTCATGCTGTCATGTATTTATGATTTATTCCTATAGCTAAAATTTATTTTTTTAGGGTTTAGTATCTATATTTCACCATACTTCATAATTTCCTCATTACATTTAACAAAATGCCTTAACATTGCTAAACTCTAAAACTAAACTTTAATGATTATTTGGAGCTATTGTCAACAATAACAATGATAAAGTTCGTACTGAAAGCAGTTGTGGCATCTGAACCCTGGAGCAATGTTTACCTCAGTAAGCAACAGAGGAATGTTTAGGAGGAGCGTTTGAACAATTGATCTGAAGAGAGTGCATTCAGGTTTCCATGTATAAAAGAATTAGCAACTATCATAGTAAAGCTGGAGTTCTACAGGAAGCAGGAGATACAGGTTATTCACATCATGAAATTGGATTTCATAGAGTGAGTGTGGCTGTAGCTTTAACAATGCCAACATTAAAATTTGAATATATATATATATATATATATATATATATATATATATATATATATAGACTTCTCCCTTCAAAATATAATGCTAGATTTGTTTATAAAGCATTATTTCGGATTTTGAAAAATTATGGAAACAACTATTGATTTTTGAGGTACTTATGTATTATATTAATCAGAAATTGATATAGTAAAGAATAATATTTAAATGCCCTTAGCTGTCAAAGACTAACACACTGTGGAGTCTACAAGATCTTTAGTTGATGATACATAGCATAAAATCCAATTGTAGATAATGTCAGGTTTGGGGAGCAGATTTCTAAAAACCAGAGATAGAACCTTTTTCATTGTATTAAGACCCCAGCATGAAATACTTCCTATACCTAAGATTATAAGGGCAGAAAAATCTATAAGTACTCTTGAAAACTTAGTTAATTAAAAGAGAGAGAGAGAGAGAGAGAGAGAGAGAGAGAGAGTATGGACTGTGTATGTGGACTGTGTGTGGGGGTGTGTGTGTTTGTGTGTGTGTGGACTGTGTGTGTGTATGTGAACTGTGTGTTTGTGTGTGTGTGTACTATCACTACACACATTCACATACCACGGAGCATGTGTACATGCCAGAATATAACTTTCAGAAGTCAATTTTCTCATTTCCATCTTCTTGAAGCAGGGTCTCTCTGCTATGCTGCATACTTTAACTAGTTGACCTGGGAATGTTTGAGCACCTTTTCCAGGTTTAACCTGCCTTCTCACCTGGGGAATGCTGGGATTGCTGGTTTGACCCTCCATATCTGACTGTTTTAGGTAGTTTCCTTTCCTCAAACTAATGGGTCTTTTAAAAAAATTCCACATGCTTGTGTAAGATGAAATACTAGATAAATTATTATTCAGATGTGATAATGTATTCCTCAACTTCTAGACTGGTACTTACTCTTGTATTTCCTTCAAAAATAAATTGATCCTAGATAGTCCAGTGATTAAGAGAACTGGCTGCTCTTCCAGAAGTCCTGGGTTCAGATCCCAGTACCATCACAGCAGCTAACAACTGTCTGTAACTCCAGTTCCTGGGGATCTAAGACCTCCCTCTGGACATTTGCAGCCACCAGATACTCATGTGGTTTAATGCATACATGAAGGCAAAATACTCATATATATTGGTTTAATCAACCAATACTCTTCAAGAAGTGAATTTAAAAAAAGGAAGCATTAAAACAAGGTATCTAATAGGCTATTAAATTTTCATTGTGTTTTAAAGGCTGATTAACAGAATAAAGTGAACAATTTATGCTTAAATTTATGTATATTATAAAGAAGGCTTTAACGTTTTCTAATTATTAATGTTTTTCATCAATCACTAGGACTAGCTAAAGGATTATTTTTTAACACCTGGGATATAGCTGAGTTCAAAGAAGGTATACTGTGAAAGTATTATGTAACACCAAAACTATTAATATTTTCCTTATTTGGATATATGATACATGGATAAAATTTAAGAAAAATCATGGTAACACTATTATGAAGTACTTTAAAATTTTTAAGCAATCTCAGCCTTCAAGAAAATGGTCTTACTATATAAAAAATGCATACAAATGTACTTAATTCAAATCATTTAAAAATCATGAAATGTTTTTTTTTAGTAATTTTTTTCAAATTTTCAAAACTTTGGCTTTTCATAAGAATACCCTATTTATTTTTCCAGATTCTCCTCTATATATACCAGAGAGTGACACCTTTTTTTTTTTTTTTTTTTTTTTTTTTTTTTTTTTTTTTTTTTGGGGTTCTGTTGTTTTCTGATTTAAGTAAAAAAATCACTTATTTACATTTTATAATTTACTCTTAAACTAATGCTTTGCTGAGGAAAGATGAAAATAAAAAAATAAATTGCTGCATCCCAGTGAATAAGTTAGGAGACATCAATACACCGGTCAATCAAAATGTCATGCCAGCTAACCTGGGGCGGGGGAGGATCTGATATCATTGAACTCCCCTACTAAAGCAGTATATGCACTGTATGGAACGAGCAAATATTCATACTGTGAGGAAACATCTCAAAAGTAATCACAGAAAAGCACTTTAAAAGTTAAATATTGTTTGACTTTAAAAAGTTCTCTCAGAAAAATATGCCTCTAAATTTTATTCGTGTCTCGTTTTTTTTTTTTTTTTTTCTATTCTGTCAACTTATTTCCCCACAAAGCAAGTTTCAGGGGAAAGCTTTATTTAACACCCACTGGATGGGGGCAACACTTGCAGAATTGTAAACTTCTGGGACATCTTTACCAGATCCTCTCAGAGCCTCGACAAGAAATGAACCTGAAAAATGTAGTTTCTACAAATCAGTATAAGCATAGAAAGCATTATGAATTCAAAGAAAGAACCATCTAGTATATTTTACATATCCAATGACGTTTAAATGTTGTTTCACAACTGTCAGCAATAAAATTCTGAAGGATAATAACACTTCAAACCAAGAATTTGTAATGTCTACACATTACAGTAGATAGTTCTATTTATGATCACTGGGAGAATATTTAGCTTATACAAAACAGCAAAAAGACAGGACAAAACTTGCACTGCATATGTGTATTAAATAATTTTCGGGAAAAAATACTCAAACAAATTTCAATGCAAATAACAAAATTCTAAGCCAGAGGTTATCTACAAAATAACCTGATGATCTCGGGTATCAAGTATGATATTTGCACTTGTATGTTCTGTTCAAAGCAGACAGAATACCCCTTGTAAAGCTCAGTGCTGATGGTTATGTAAGCAACATTAATTCATTTGTTAAACTCTCAGTTGTACATGCCAGTACATCAAAGAAAAAAATTTGTCAAAAGCTTATAAACCCTTTACACACATAGCAATATCTTAGGCAAAGAAAATTTATTCAAGAAGTACATAAAATATGTGTGTGACATTCAGTGACAATGATGATTTTTCTCAATTTTTTTTCATTTTAATGAGCTTCCTGAGTACAATAAATATAATTTGACAACTGATTTAGTTAAGAATGTAAATGACCTTATCAATATAAGTAATATTTTTGGGAATTACTGAATGAACAAGTTAATTGCTTGGCAGCCTTTCACACCAACCATGTTGGCATTCTAGTGGCAAACTTAATGAATACTCCCTCATACAGACAAATGTGCTTCAGAAGATGATGGACCCTTTGAGTGGAGGATTGTGGATGCAGTCACTGGGAAGGAGAACAATACACCGAGCAGAGCCAAGTAGAAGAAACAAAGAGGCTACTGATGCATAGAATTGTGAAGCTCTTTCTAGCTTGACACTACAGCCACATATGAGTGACTGCAGATCTAAATGTATTATTCCATTCTCATTGGAAAGAGACAAAAACCATAGCATAAGATATAGAGGAAATGGTAGTAACCTTTTCAGTTACACAGAGAAGTCTCAAGTTTCTCTCTTAGAATTTACTTTTAAAAATTCTAACATCTGCCTTGACTTTGTGTCATTAACTCTTGGGATTATTTCTATATGTGTGGGCTTTTGCTTCTGTTTCTAAAGTCTATTGCCACTAACTTTTGAATTCACTTGGAACAACAAGCAGTACTAAAGATGTTCTTCATTCAGAGAAATGTTCTATAGTTTCTTGTATAGAGTTAAGATCTGTATGATGTTACACTCTCCTCTTTTTTTAATTTAGAAATTATATTAAAATTACAACATTCCTTCTCTCCCCTTCTTCCCTTGAAACTCTCCCATGAACACATCCCTTCACTCCTTCAAATTCATGGCCTTTTTTCCACTAATTGTTATTATATGCATATATGTATATGTATTTGTAAATATAACCTGCTAAGTCTATACAATGTTACTTGTATATATGTTTTTAGAACTGGCCATTTGGTAATTTTCATATTTTTTGCACTAAAGTGTTTCTAAAACAATAAGCATGAAAACCTGTTTCTTCTTAAAAATAATTTAAAACCATTATATGATTATGATTTTGTGAAATTATTTTTCAGTCATATTTAACACATTTTGAGGACATGTCATTAGCAAGGGATCTAAGAAGACTACTTAAATTGTTTTAATTAAAGTTCATCGTATATTTAAACAAATACCTTTTCTAAAAGTTGATATCTTAACATCTCCATCTTGTTTTATATTGTAGCAAAATGGTATAATCTTCACCATCAGTTAGAGAGTTATATATTTTAACTTTATGTAGTTTTGATATAAAAAGTTACTAAAAATGGATTATTCTTTGAAAGTTTCCTACACCCTGTTTTGATAATATTTATAATTTCCCTCAATTCCATTAGATCACATTCCCCCTTTCTACTTAAGCCAAATATCTGTCTTTTCTCTTTTAATCTCATGAAGATCAGTTTGTGCTTCCGTGTATTCCTGAATGTGTAATCTTCCACTGTAGTATGAAAGGCTTACCAGGGGTTATATTCTCAGAAAAACGTGTCTTTTAGTCGCCCAGGAATTAACAATAGCCAATAGTACCATGGCTTGGAGTGAGATTTCATGCCAAACTACCATCTCCCTGCAGGGATTTGGTCAAAGGTGGGGTTGCACATGTTGGCACATGCTGTCTCAAATGCTGCGAATCCCTTCCTTCAGCTAGCTGCCCAGATGTACTAGGAAAACACTGATTCTTTGGAGTCATGAATCACCTCAGGCTCTTACACCCTGTCTGCACCTCCTCTGATTATCACCGAGCCGTGTGAGAGTGATAGGGAGGTGCAATATATGTTTCCCCCAGGACTAAGCCTTCTGCAATATTATATTTTCTGTCCTTACTCAGTTTTGGGTAACTGTGTTCATCACCAACTATTTCAAATAACACATCTCAGTCGTGGGTTGAGACATGCATTGACCTGTGAGTGTAATATAGTTCATTAGGACACTGGAGTCAGATAAACAATCACTCTATCCTTTTCAAGAGAGTGAAATGTCTCTTCAGTCAATTTATAATTACTATAACTGAAAAGAATGAGAATCATGATTATTTTATAAGTTAGTTATTCTATTCATGTATAAATATGATTGAAACATTCTTCTCATTTACTATATAAAATGTAGCTTTTTACACACACACACACACACACACACACACACACACACACACACTGAAAGTAAGTTTGCTTGCATCTGCCTGTAATACAGTAATCTTGTAACAAGGAGAGGAGGATTTCTATGTTGAAGTCAGATAAAGCTTCATAATGAGACCACTCAAAGAAACTAATTAAAATATACATGAATGAATGAATGAATGAATGAATGAATGAATATACTTTCAGTCACTGTAGATCCTTGTATAAGTTGAAGATGCTGAACAATCATACGGAAAGTGGCCTTACAATGTATTCCAAGTGTTGAGTAGTAGTGAAGGCTAACTGAGCATACTGCCCCCCTTTTCATGCCCCACAGATGCACATGTGGTTAATCAGGCACACCTGACCCAACAGCTGAAACAACTGCCCTCATTCAGACAAAGAACTGCTTGCATATTCATACACAATTTCTACAAAAGTTTAAATCTTGTATAGATAATTCAATTTTTTGTGGCTTTAAGCTCGTTTTTTTTTTCCTTTGCTTCTACATACAATTAAATTACTGTTTTGTGGTTATAGTGTCCTTGGTATCTGTCCTGGACATAGATATCTTTCTTTGATAAGAAATAATATTCCTTGATGTTTAAATAGTGAGGTGACACTCATGATGAATTATTTTTTTTAATTATTTTCAATTCACTTACAAGATTAATACAAATAATCATTTTGCATTTAGTTAAGCTACTTCTTTCAACACTCTGTGTAATGCATGCTAGATACTATTTGGGTTAGATGTTACTAAATTTTTTGCCAAAGTTTTTCTATTCTAAAAGAAATGGGGCTCAGGTGGTCACACATCTTGCTTTCTGTCTGCCAATCACAAGAAGGCTGTCTTTGGATCTCATATTCTCACAGCTCCTACTAGCAATCATTTTCCATCTCTGGCAGTCTTCTGTGGTCTACTAGAACATTTATGGTTGCAACCTTTGTAATACAGATAGATTGTTCTGTCTTATAAGTTTTATTATGAACCATTTGTTGTGGCCTTGAACACTTGTGATCTTAGAGTTAAGGTTATTTCAGGGAAAGAGACACGGTGAACAGAGCTTTAGGCTTGACTTACAAGTGTGGTACATCAAATAATGTTATTATTATTTGTCAGTTTCACTTTTAGAGCCATATGCATGTGTGTCTGTGTGGGGCATTTAAATAGTGACCAGATGAAAATCAAATGATATGAAATCCAAAGATTACAAGTTAAATTTTCTCCTAGGTGTAATATTTTCCTACCCATGAGATCTCATTCTTCAGGTGTACATTTCCCTTTGTTTTTCTCCCTCTGAGACTGAAAAAAAAAAAAAAAAACAGAAGAACAAAATCCCTTTCTCCAATTTTTATTCATTAAATAACTTATCTGAATTTTGTCAGTGGAAAACATTGTCTTCAGTGTTTAAATTAACATCTGTTTTTAGTAGTTACACAATGTCCAAGGCAGGGTAAAGTAATTATTGTCACAGAGTCCTCTTAAAATTCACTGATCTTAAGATCAATGTTCCTGCAGTAAAGGTTTCATTTCCTGTGTTCCGGAATAATTCCACCTCCTGTACTATCCAAAGCATGCAAATTGGAAATGAAAACTTTTGCTAATTTTCATAGAATTGATTGCTTGTTTGACTGGGCTGACCTTTCTTTAAATCTGAATTGATTGACCAATTGAGTCAATGTGGTTAAATTGGTTGTGCATATACACAGAGACTTTGTTTATTTAATTTAAGATATTCTGAGTAACAATTTCCCTCTGCTTCTGCTCTGCTCCAGGAAACAGTCCACTTGGTGATTCATTTAATAATATGTCAGAAAGTAAATGGAAATGGAGCAGGACACTGGGGACCAAAGCAGTGGATCCTGCAGTTCTTTAGCATCCTGAGAAACAATTTTTACAAATCATTTCAGATTCTCGTTTAGTAGGGTTGTCACTTGTGTGTTATATTAAAGATGCTATCTATACTTTGGCTTCTATAAAGTTAAGTTATCAGAAAACTGAAGTCATTGCCAATGTGATTACCATCTATTATAACTGTACAATTTCCAGCATTTTGAAAAAAAAAAATGGAGTGTGTCATGGGACAATCAGATATATCTGAATGGCTTAAGGATATTGCTGTCTATTTCTCGTGTTTACAAGTCAAATGTTCATTGTACTGGGTAACATTATGTAGAAAGAACCCCCCAAATACATGAAAGAACCAATATAGATTATCATATCTTGGTACCAGATTTTTCTAAGAATAAGAGTTTTCTTGTTCATGTTCATCTAATTTCCTTTACTTTTTCCTACTTTTAATATTTTGGACATCAGAAACAAGCCCTGGAACTCTGAAATTAATAATCAGAATGATAGGAGAGTCAGAAACTCAGATTTCTAGAGGAACCTGCCTCTCAGTGCCAAATTGGCTACTGAGTTTTATAAATTTAGCCCAGTGTTTCAACTGTAGTTCCAATGACGATCAATAAACAAAACTTCCAAAACACCCATGCTCTTTTCATACTCACTGCTTATATTGTTTTCAGGGACTTTTTTTTTTTTTTCAAAATGCCATAGGGCTGTGCAAAATATAATTTTGTGTTTTTGCGTATATATCCCATAAACCCTGATTTTGTGTGTGTGTGTGTGTGTGTGTGTGTGTGTGTGCTCTTTGATTGCTGTAAAATATAACTTTGTGACCTTTAAGCAAAGTTTTAAAGGAAACGGTTTTGCTTATGCTGTTCTCACAGTGTTGAGGAGATGAGGAGGTTTATTGTTGTAACAGGAAATGAGGCTGCAACAAAGTTTGATAGACAGTGTGCTAATGCCAATGCATCCAGAGATGATTTGGAGGTCTGAAGATCTCCTGTGGGTGAGATGTGGTCTTTCTACAAAATATCCATGAACTGGAAGAATGGATACTACTTGGGTGTAGCTGAGCTGGTAAACTTTTAAGAGATGGGGCTAAGGAGGACCATGGGTTGTGTGATTAGTTCTCATGAGAGACAAGTATTCTTGGGCATTTCCACATGGGGCAATTTTCTCCTTTCAAGCATTTCTCTTTTATTCGTAATTTATTTTTATTAGATACTTTCTTTATTTACATTTCAAATGTAATCCCCTTTCCTGGTTTCCCCTGGGAAAACCCTCTATCCCCTCCCCCCTCTCCCTGCTCACCTACCCACCCACTACTACTTCTTGGCCCTGACATTCCTCTATACTGGGGCTTAGAACCTTCACAGGGTCAACTAGGCCATCCTCTGCTACATATGCAGCTAGAGCCATGCGTCCCACCATGTGTTTTCTTTGGTTGGTTGTTTAGTCCCAGGTAGCTCTGGAGAGACCAGTTAGTTCATATTGTTGTTCCTCCTATGGGGCTGCAAAACCCATCTGGAAGTACTGTCAGAGAATCCTTGTTGGTGGTCAGTGCTATGTTATCTGTATTTTAAGTTGTACTTTAAATTTCGAGTTAAACTAGTCCTCTTTTATTATAGGTGCTCAGTCTCAGATATTTTGTCAGAGCAACATTAAATGGGCTGATAGATTATATGTGTGTGTGTGTGTGTGTGTGTGTGTGTGTGTGTGTAATGTGTGTGTGTGTGTGTGTGTGTGTGTGTGTGTGTGTGTAATGTATCTGCATGATCAAATCTTATTGGATGTCTGAGATCTGAAAGAAATACATTTTCAAAAGGAAAGTCATGATCAGTCTGTACTCAATTCTATCAAAAGCATTTCTAGGCACTTATTTTTATTCATTCATTTATTCACCCCCATTCATGTCTAACTTTATACACAAGCATTTGAAAATGTGTAATCCTCCTCCTTCATCAAGGACATTTTTCCTTGCAATGGACAAAAACCAGTATAGAAAACCAATCAAATTTAGAGTTGTGCATCCCATTCTTGCTGGATGCAGCTCTAAAGCACTCCTAAGGGAACAGTCAGAGTACATTGTAGAAGGTGAAGCTGAAAGATTGTCAGATAGAGGATTAGGGAGTTAGTTTCTTGTGAGACTGTGTCTCCTAGGACTGTCAGAAGCTACACTCTTAAAGTCTTACAGCATGACTGCCTAATCATGGATTGAACAAGTACAATAAGAGGAGACATGCCTAAATGGACAGGGGAAAACCCATGAGGCCTCATCAAAGACTAAAAGGAGTATATAGAGGGTAAGAATTAGCCTTCCCCAGTGAAAAACAGTGATTTTTTTATCCAAAACCAAATGTTCAGCCCTGAAAGCATACCTTTGAATAATATTATATGGACTATGCAGGTTATATTTAGAAGTGTGTGTGTGTGTGTGTGTGTGTGTGTGTGTGTGTGTGTGTGTGTGTAACAATGGGAAAAGATGCCATGACTTTGAAAATTTACAAGGAGGGTTTGGAGGGACAAAAAAAGGGGTTGGGAGGAAGATGATATAATTATAAGTTAAAAGGAAAGAAAGAAATGAAGGAAGGATTAAGTTAAAAAAGAAAAAAAAACAAGCATACAAAGATGTACCTTGTAGATCATTCTCTTTTCAAGAAAAATAAATATTGTTTTTCTTTCAAAAATTTCTTAAGAAAATCAATGAGATTGTAAATATTTCTCTTTTATTTTTAAATGATTCATTTATTTTATGTGTATGTGTAAAGACCCATGTATAGGTAGATGTGCCAAATACATACCTCATTTACCAGAGCCCAGAAGAAGGCACATTATCTCCTGGAAATGGAGGTCCAGGCAACTGGGAGCCACCATGTTTTTGCTAGGAACTGAACCCTTGGTCTCCTGCCAGTGTGGCAAGTGTCCTTATACTGAGCTGTTACCTCAGCCCTGACATATCAACTTTTTCTTATATTATACCTATTATACCTTTTTTTTCTTTTCACAACCCAACCAATATTCACTTGAGAAAACTTTTAGGGAATAAGTCCTCAAAATCACTCAGAAAACCTTTATCAAGAACTGTAGTTTGACGAGGTATTACTGTATCTAACCAGCACCTGCTGTGTCAGCAAGCACTGAGTACACAGAAACAGCTATTATCACTGTTGCTCTTCCCCCAAATGGACTGTGAGGTTTTTTTTTTTTTCTGTTTCTTAAATTTCAATTAAGAAACTGATTCACAATCAGATGATTTTAAAAGGCAACTGTTTACCTTATAATCCTGACTTTCCAAACAAGGAATAATTTATTTTAAAGACTACGACTACATTCCACATTTGAGGTTGGAACTTTGCCATATTCAGTACAGTCACACTGACAAACATTTGATTCCTTTGTAAACTTGCAACATCCATTGGCTCACAAGGCACTTCCTAGCCTCTCTCCCCTAATCTATTGTGAACGCAGTGCATTTTCATTAACATTACTTTGGTTTGGACAGGTCAAGTTGACTTTGATTCTCAGCATGGCAGTTAGAGATGCTTAATTTAGAATTGAATTTGGATGACATATGGCAATGTTTGCCAGCACCACCTTGGTGATGTAGGCAGGGACTGAGACCCCCCTGGGAATGCTTTATATATTGGTTGTGCTGATATTTATGGCAAGTGACACAAGAACACAAGAAGTTTCACATATTCTTGGGCTTTTTCTTTCATATTGGCAATAGATATAAGAGTGGCAACTTCAGTCCAGTGTGCTTAGCTGAGTTATCGTTACATCCAAGAGAGCAATCCCCCGGTTAGGAGGAGTGAACACCACCCTAATAGCAGTGCTTAGTGGTAAGGCTGCCTGAGAGGCAGAAAAGAGATTTTAAATTAAACGGACTTCACTGAAAATTGTCTTCGCTTTGCTGTTCAGAGTCAGGGTTGCAATTTTCAACTTTCTTTTTCTTCACTTACCTGTTGCTAAGAGATCACAGTCCAGGTAAAATTAATGCTTCTTCAATTACTGAGCATATAGTCAGCATGGGAGAGAAAGTGTGGCCTGTCATATATAAGTAAGAACTTTAAAATATAAGTGTCATAAGAAAAAATTATGGACATATAGACATTTAGCAAGTTATTATAAAATATATCAGAGTAAACTAAGAATTCTTGAGTCTTCCACTGTGACTATAGAAATTCACTTTATCTCTTATGATTTTGGTGGGGTTTTTTTTCTGGTTTTTTTTTTTTTGTTGTTGTTTTGTTTTTTCTTTTTAGCTTTTTAAGTTAAGAATCAGAAAAAAAAAGTTTGTTTGAGATATAATTGGTAGGCATTATTATCTCTCACTGATTTATAATATCAAGCATCTACTTGTCCTCTGAAGTCTGTTAGTTGTAGGAAATTTTATTATATGTTAGGAAACTTTTAAGCATGCAATACAATTTCCTGGTTAAAAATTACATTTTGTCAAAAACAAATGCAAAAGGGAAGAGTACATGCTTACACTTTTTGTTTATATGTACATTAGTTTTTTACAGTCTATACGTTATCCCCCTCCTGGCCCACCCCTTGACTGTTTCACATCCCATACCTCCTACCTGCCCCTGTCTCCAAGAGGATGTCCCCACCCCACCCCCACTTCCACTCCACCAGACCTCCCCACTGTCTGGGGCCTCAAGTCTCTCTAGGGTTAGGTGCATCTTCTCTGACTGAGTCTAGACCTGGCAGTCCTCTGCTGTATATGTGTTGTGGATGCTGCCTGGCTGGTGGCTCAGTGTCCGAGAGATCCTATGAGTCCAGGTCAGTTGAGATAGCTGGTCTTCCCATAGGATCACACTCCTCCTCAACTTCTTCCAGCTTTTCCCTAATTCAACCACAGGGGTCAGCAGCCTCTGTCCATTGGTTGGGTGCAAATGTCTGCATCTGACTCTTTCAGCTGCCTGTTGGGTCTTTCAGAAGGCAGTCATGCTAGGCTGCTGTTTTTACACACACCATAGCATCCGTAATAGTGTTGGGCCTTGGAGCCTCCCCTTGAGCTGGGTTCCACTTTGGCCTGTCACTGGACCTCCTTTCTTACAGGCTCTTCTCCATTTTTCTTCCTACATTTCTTTCAGACAGGAACAATTCTGGGTCAGAGTTTTTGACTGTGGGATAGCAACCACATTTAAGTCTGTAATCTAGTTAGAGCTATACTTTTCCTTAAGAAAATTTGAAGACCATAATCAGAGGTGAATATTCCTTTTATAATCAAGAAATAAAATTACACTTAACCGTTGACCAACATATCCCTCACCAGACATACTACTCACTGAATGACTGACATCAAGTTCCACTCAGAATCCATTTGAGGTATGCAGCACTGATAGAAGTCTTCAAAGCAAGCCCATTCCTCTTCCTCTTCTTTCACCTCCTCCTCCTTCTTCTTCTCCTCCTCCTCTTACTTCTCTAATTTGAGGCAGCACATGAAAATGAATAGAAGAAGAATCTCTCTATGAAATGGAGGGTCTACAATCAGAGCATGAATGTGTTCTACTGTGGTATTTCTTATTTATTGATATGCCATTGATACATAGGATGAATGTTATCAACAACCATTTTGTCATCAAAATGCCTTATCATCATCTTTGTGTTCTTGTTTAATAAACAATTATAATAAAAGTGAGATTTCAAGTTGAAAAGTAGTTAAGTGACATGAATATCCATTATCACTTGCCAGAGTCATATAGTAATTTTCACCAAGGCTTAGACACCTGTGAGCCTGTTTTGTTGTTTTGGAAAGACATGATGATGGTTTCTCAAAGGTATTTTGACATGGAATTCCATGTTAAATAGGGCATAATATGTTCTAGTTAAGCCAGTAGTATAATACTTAATTGACCAAATATTCTTTTTCACATCTATGGTACTATCTGTGCTATTAAATATATGCCATAAGGATTCAACCACAACAAAAATTAAAATAAGGCAATAGCTGTGGCTGAGGATGTAGCATGGTAGATCAGTGGAAGAATTCATTTGTCATGTGTGCAAAAAGGCTCTGGAATGAATAATTACCAGAGAGAGAGAAAAAAGAAAGAGATAGATAGATAGATAGATAGATAGATAGATAGATAGATAGATAGATAGATAGGGATAAACAGGTAGAGACAGACAGACCCAGACAGAGAGGCAGAGATGGCGACAGAGACAGAATGAGATTCCATCCATTAATGAGGATTTCTCTTAATTCTATTAATTTTTACATGTTTTACTAAAAGAAATATATAAGCAATATAATATACTTAAAATCATGACAATATAATCCCTATGTATCTTTAATGAATATAGTAAGCAGCTACAAAGAAAACAAATATGAAAAGTGGAAGATGTAAACTTTGTCCCAAGTATGCTCATGAATACAGGTGTGAGTTTTCTCACATATGCAAATGGGACTAAGTAGAGATCTGTTCCCAAAGTATATCCCACTTTAGACACAGCTGAGAAAGCATTAAATAAAAATAGATAAAGACACTCCCATCCAAAATTTTGAGAATTTAGGCCACTCTTCTCTATGCCAGATTTATTCCTTTCCTTAACTCCAGTGATCTGATGTGCAACAAAGCATCAGAGATTCTGTTACAGTAATTACTAAGGACAATTTCAGTTCAAAATGGCTGATGCTCAGAGTGTAAATAACAGAACTGACATCACTAAGAGGCAACATTCTTCCTGGAATTCAGAAGTGCTCACATGCTTTTGCTGTCTTCTGCCATTTACCAGACATGGAAAGTTACATGTAGAATTTTTAGATTTCAAAAATATATTCTTTGAAATAAAAATATGATTACATCATTTCCTCCTCTCCTTTCCTACTGCACACATGCACACACACACACACACACACACACACACACACACACACACACATCCCACATCTTAGAAAATTCCCTCTATATCAAACAGGATATTGACAAACAAAGGTCATTTCATTGTTAAAGATGTATCGCAAGTAAACAAAAAATATAAGTAAAAAGTGTGTGAGCCAAAAAATTGCCTCCCATCCTAAAAGAAAAACTATATTAAATTTCAAGTTTGCATGTGTTTATGTGGGGGTTGTGTCTCTATGTGTGTGTATCTGTGTGTATCTGTGTATGTTTATCAGAGAATGTATGCCTGAATATAAATTCATTGCATGATCAGTGCATACGAAGTTATTTGTATGTATGTGATTTCAAGGATAATCAAGTGGTATCAGATAGCAATTTATTTTCTTTGAAAAAATGGTTGTATTCATTTTGTTTCCTTGAGCCACTGCATTGATTGCATTACTTAGGAGGTCATCAATAAATATTAGCTCGAGGAGCAGGCTAAGAAAACTCTTAACCAGGTCACTGAAGAAAATCTTAACAAGGCACTAGCAAAGAATATGAACATAAAAAAATGAATAAGATGCAGGGCATGCATAAGACTTTAATATCAATATATTAGTTCATTCTTTATGAGTTTAGAAGGATGTTTTAAAAACAAATAAATAAACAAGCCAATAAAAATCTCTAGGGATTCCTAGAAAATTATCTCTAGATCAAACAGAATATTGACAATCATAGGTCATCTCATTGTTAAAGATGGATAGCATACACAATAAACAAATAAATCAAAGTGTGTATGTGACAAAAATGCCTCCCATTCTTAAAGAAATAATATATTCTAAGTTTCTGAGCTAATATCCACTGATCAGTTTGTGCAAATCAAGTGACTTCTTTTGTGATTGGGTTACCTCACTAAGGATGCTATCCTCCAGATACATCCATTTGCCCAAGAATTTTTTAATAGCTGAGTAGTACTCCATTATATAAATGTACCACATTTTCTGTATCCATTCCTCTGTTGAGGAATATCTGGGTTCTTTCCAGCTTCTGGCTATTATAAATAAGGCTGCTATGAACATAGTGGAGCATGTGTTCTTATTACTAGTTGGAACATATTCTGGGTATATGCCCAGAAGAGGTATTGCAGGATCCTCTGGTAGTACTATGCCCAATATTCTGAGGGACATCCAGACTGATTTCCAGAGTGGTTATAACAGCTTGCAATCCCACCAGCAATGGAGGAGTGTTCCTCTTTCTCCACATCCTCGCCTGCATCTGCTGTCATCTGAGTTTTTGACCTTAGCCATTCTGACTGGAGTGAAGTGGAATCTCAAGGTTGTTTTGATTTGTATTTCTCTGATGATTAAGGATGTTGAACATTTTCTTCAGGAATACCATTCGGTATTCCTCAGTTGAGAATTCTTTGTTTAGCTCTGTACCCCATTTTTTTAATGGAGTTATTTAAATTTCTGGAGTCCAGCTTCTTGAGCTCTTTGTATATATTAGATATTAGCCCCCTATAAGATTTAGAATTGATAAAAATCCTTTCCCAATCTGTTGGTGGCCTTTTTATCTTATTGACAGTATCTTTTGCCTTACAGAAGTTTTGCAATTTTATAAGGTCCCATTTGTCAATTCTTGATCTTACAGCACAAGCCATTGCTGTTCTGTTTAGGAAATTTTTTCCCTGTGCCCATCCATATCTTTGAGGGTTTTCCCCACTTTCTCCTCTATAATTGTAAAACACAAGAAAATCAAGAACAAAGACCAAAGTATGGATACTTCATTCCTTCTTAGAATAGAGAACAAGACACCCATGAAAGGAGTGACAGAGACAAAGATTAGAGCTAAGATGAAAGGATGGACCATCCAGACACTGCTCCACCTGGGCATCCATCCCATAATCAGCTACCAAACCCAGACACTACTGCATATGCCAGCAAGATTTTGCTGAAAAGACCCTGATATAACTATCTAGAGTGAGGCTATGCCAGTGCCTGGTAAATACAGAAGGGGATACTCGTAGTAATCTATAGGATGGACACGGCCCCCAATGGAGGAGCTAGAGAAATTACCCAGGGAGCTGAAGGGATCTACAACTCTTTAGGTGGAACAAGAATATGAACTAACCAGTACCCCCAGAGCTCCTGTCTCTAGATGCATATGTACCAGAAAATTACCTAATAGGCCATCATTGGGAAGAGAGGCCCCTTGGTCTTACAAACTTTATATGCCCCAGTACAGGGGAATGCCAGAGCCAAGAAGTGGGAGTGGGCAGGTAGGGGAGCAGGGTGGGAGGAGGGTATAGGGAACTTTTGGGATTTCATTTGAAATAAAGATAAATAAAATATTTAATACAAAAGACAATATATTAAAGTTCAGGATTGCACAAATACCAATTTTAATTTCTTTTACTTACTACCTAATCTCTAAGCCATCACTGTAAACGGAACATGAGTCTGCATTTCTATGATTCCAGACTCAGGACAGTGACCAAGTGTTCTGATTTGAAGATCCAGATGGGATATTTATAGCATGATCCCTTTTTCAAAAGAGTGCATAGTTTTATGATATTGTTTATTATATGCACCTTGTCTATGACAACTTATCATTTAATGCAGTCCACATTCACTTATGCATAGAGAAACTAAAGAAGAAGAAAAATCACAAATGTGATCGCTCTGTCTTACAGGGAAATGAGATATTTTTGAGATTTTTTTTTTAAATGTGTCGAACTCATTCTTATTTTTTTTTTCTTTCTGTTGATTTCATTAACTCAGAAAAAAAATGAAATAGTGGAGGACAGGATTCCTAGACTAGGATAACAGAACATTTGTCGCTTATCTATACCTTCCTTAAAACTTTGTTGTGAACATAAGATTATTTTAAAAAGAAAATATGGAATCTAAAAAAGAGTGATAAATAGAAAAAGAAATAACATTAACCCTACAAATTACTGCTTTAAAAACATTGAGACAGATTGAAGGCAAAGAAAATGTCCAGGAACTGTATTTGTCATGTAATCACATATTCATATATTTGAGTACCTACACAAGAACATGTGTGTGTGTGTAATATATATATATATATATATATATATATATATATATATATATATATATACAAACAGACATATAAAGTATACCCTAGCACCAAGAATTCAACAATCATACAGTTTTCTTATAACATACATTATTTTGCTATAAATTTTCTTTCCAATTTTTTCAGTAATATTCAATTCTTCTTAATAACCCAGAAAGGTCACACCTCAAAGTAACTTCTGACCAGCTTGGACATGCCTTCATAACCACCAAGAATTTCCAGGGTACCAGAGGTCTCCCTATTCTTTCTTCACTTGAGAAGAGAGGCTGTGTCCAGTGAACTCCACCTGACATTGCTCTTTGTCACTGTTTCCATAGCTTCTGAATATTGCTCCAAGACTAGAGTATAAATAGGATGAAGAGAGCCTCAAGCCGCCTACATGACTCATGTAAGCCATAATTACACTGGCCATGTGTCTATTTCCAGGACATACTTAAGGCCTATAATTCAGTGCACCATTTGTTCTAAAATATGATTCTAGACAATCTCTCAACTACCAGAGAAATGTTGGGATGGTGTAATGGATGATTTCTTTGTTGAATACCCATTGCTTCTTACTACATATATATGGGTGGACACTCACATATTTTCATTGCTGTTATGTTCAAGCTAAATGCTAACCATTAAGTACTACTGTTTTTCTTCTTAGTGTCTCTATTTTTAGGAATAAACAAAGGCCATTAAAATGTGAGTTGATTGCCATCATAAAGAACTTCCATGCCAATTGAGCAAGCAAAAGCTCTTCCAACTGTAAAAACTCTGCTCCATGAAGAAGCTCCGCTCAACCTGACTCACCCATGTGTGCATGCTTTTCTGACAAGAGCAAGAGGGAATGGTATCCTCATGTTCCAAGTTTCTTTGTAAGAAACAAGCAGGAAATGTAGAAACAAAAGGAGCATGCAGAACCTTTCATAAACATGTTTCACAGGAACATGTTTAAAGAACAAAAATAATGTTGTGATGCATTTTGTTTAAGATGCTACCTTAAGACCAGAAATTACATTAGGAAAATGTTCAGTTTTAACTTGAGGATTGTAAAGTAAATGGTACCAAAATTTTTCTGAAAGTATTCCAAATTTTGTTTGATAGTGAGGCCCTTTTATGAATGAGATGTGATGGTCCTCTATACCTCGATAATGTCTCATATGTTTTGTGCTGGTTGTATTGAACTTAACCTTCCAACATTCAGCAAAAGCTAATTTCATCACTATTTTCAATCCATGTAACATTAAATATTTTTTCTAACATAAATAGTAAGTTGCAAATATATAATATAAATTAATGTCAAAATTCAGTTTCATTTTCAGTAGGTTTTTCTTTAACATATAGATGCTAAAATGAATTTATGATATTTCATTTTCTTCAGAACTAAAATGCTGTCTAAAATCTATCACAGGCCCAATTTTTAGATTGCATTTCTAGGTTAACACAAAGATAACAGCTTTTGTATTCGCACTGTACATGAGTAATGCAGTCTTGCTAAACATTAAAAGGGAGAGGAGGTTCATACCAGAGTGATCTTCTTTCCCACTGAAGGCTAAATTAATACAAAGTCACTTCTAAAAAAGATGTGAAATATCCATGTGTGGTAATGAGTGTTTTAAATCCACCATCAGTTTCAATCCTGAATGTTCTCAAATGTTGAGGATTTGAATGACTAATATACTCATTCACAGTGCAATTTTGGAGAGTTATTTAATTAAACAGTATAGCCAGTTATTTAAATGGGCATTTGACAATACCTCTCAAACTGGCTGGATGATGTTTTTTAGCACCATTGATCTAGCTAAATCCAATAATAAGACTGACTTTTTGTTTAATAGAATTCTTTCTAGAATGTTCCACTCCATTAGTAAAGAGTTGCTCCAGTTATCTTCTCAAGGACGCTAGCTAATAAAACAGAGACATTTGTGTCTAGATGTTGAATGTTTTTATATAGATGGTTGCTCAGGCAACCTCTTTAGTTAATACATAGGTTGTATTAACAAAATGACCACCACAGTAAACTCAAACTTATTTATTTTAATCAGAATTTTTAATCAATATAGCCTATAGAAAGTTTTCCCTCTAAAAATGTTAAATACTTTTCATCCTTATTTTTCTATATAACTACTCTAAGAACATAAAATACCAAAATAATGTGTAGCTAAAATTACTTTTTAGAAAATAGGGCTAGAATTGTTTTCCTCCTGGACCAGTCTATTATAAATAAATCTGAATTATGAAGATGAGCAAATATTTGCTAACTTTTTTATTTGTCAGTGCAATACAGGAACACTCAGAACTATATTGGACATAGTTTGTTAAAGGCTCTTCAATGGAAAGCATCTTGTAGTGTTTGGCTGAGAACGCAGGAAATACTGCAGCTTTATCCTTCCCAGGCAAGAGCTCTAGGCCCCTTCTTGCCCTTATTTGCTTTGAGAGACTAACCCTGTCAGCTTGATCAATGGGCTTTGACAGAGGCAACAGTAATTCAAATCTCATTCACAGGTAGCATAGTGTTTAATAGAGTAAAAAAAAAAAAAAAAAAAAAAAACTCTAGTGGAGGGAAATGCATAGCATTAGTATTAATTTACTGTGGAGCTTTTATTCTTTCCAAAACCCAAACCCCATTCTGTCTATGAGTATACATTTTAGTCATCTGCATCTCACACTTGCCTTGTATGCGTGTTTATTGACAAACAAGCTAACTTATTCTTACTCACATTAAAGAAAATTACTTTTCTATTGACAGAAAAAGATGGGGAAGAAAAGGTGATGCTGTGTTCCATGGGTTCACATTTTATGAACTGAATAATGTGGTTTTGACAAGCGCATCCTCTCCTAATCATATTTTGGAGGTGCAGAGGAAAGATGATGGTTTGGGTAAATGCAGGCAAATTGTAGTTCTTTTCTCTTTGCTCTTGAATTTGACAAATCAATTCATTACTGATAATAAAAAATGGGGTAGGTTTGCAGAGGGAGAGAGAGTGAGAGCTCAATTCATTGCATCTCTCCCACACACCTTAGTTCATGCAAAGAGTAGTTGCTCGAACTTTTGTTAGCACATGTTCCCATCATCCTCCCTGACATAAACTTTTCACATTTCAGTCAGATTCTTTACCCTTTTGTTCATTAAAAAGATAGGAGTTAAAGCATTTACAATGAGCTTTCTCTGTAATGTCAAAGAGATTCTATAATTAATAATAGATAGCAGTAATAGGATGTTTGCTTGTTAGAGTAATCTGGAGAGTGCTAATATTTTATTTAGATGTTATTACCTTTAGGTTATCTCACATAAATGACTACTTTTGCTACTAACGCAGTGTCAGACCTATGACTCACTTTTACTATATTTGTTTTTCTAAGTTTAGAAATGTGACAGAGCTAGTTTTCTTTGGAAAACAGTAATAGAGTAATCAAGCACCCACACATGGATATATGTGAGCACACATCTAGGAAAAATAAAAACTAATAAGAAAACCCAATGCAAAGAAAAAATTCTGAAATCAATGAAGGACTCTTCTGAGACTTACCATCTGGGACAGAAATTATATATGAAATTTATTATTAAAATTAACAAAGACAGTTTATAATTGATCAATATTCCCTCATCCAATACCAGATTGGATTTCTCTCTTTCCCCTCCCCCAGCTGTCTACTTTCCCTCCTAGGTCCCTCCTTCCCTCCCCACTTGTGATTTCTTTCTTCTCTTTTCCAAGTGGAACTGAAGCATCCTCCCTTGGGCACTTCACCTTGTTGACCTTTTTTAATTATGTGGACTGTATCTTAGGTATTCTGTACTTTTTTTGACTAATATTCTCTTATTAGTAAGTACATACCATGTACATCCTTTTGGCTCTGAGTTACCTCACTCAGGACATTTTCTAGTTCCATCCATTTCCCTGCAATTATCAGGATATCTTCATTCTTAACAGGTGAGTAGTATTCCATTGTGTAAATGAACCACATTTTCTGTATCTATTCTTCTGTTGTGGAACATCTGGGTTGTTTCTAGCTTCTGGGTATCACAAGGCCAGCAGAAAGAATGGAAACATGCAACCTCAGGAAATAGAAGGTTGGGGGGGTGCCCTCCAGAATGCCCCAGAGAACATCAAGTGAGGGATGGTGTTGCCATCCCACAGTCACATCTCTGACCCATAATTGTTCCTGTCTGAAAGAATTACAGGGATAAATGGAGAGGAGTCTGAGGAAAAGAAGGTCCAGCACCAGGCCCAAAGTAGGTTCCAGCTTAAGGAGAGGTCCCAAGGTTTGACAGTATTACTGAGGCTATGGAATGCTCACAAAAAGGGATTTATCATGACCGCCCTCTGGACGCTCGAGATGTGTCAGACACTGGACCACCAAACAGGCAGCATACACCAGCTGATATGAAGCCTCCAACACACATACAGTAGAGGACTTCTGGGTCTGTGTTCATTCAGAGATGATGCACCTAACCCTCAAGAGACTGGAGGCCTTAGGGAGTTTAGAGGCCAGATGAGGTGGGGGTGGGGACATCCACATGGAGACAGGGGGATGGGAGGAGATATGGGATGTGGAACAGTGGGAGAGTGGATGAGAGTGGCAGGGAATGGAATATGGAGTGTAAAAATTAATTTAAAACAAAAACAAAATAATTGATCAGTATTCTACTGAGTGTTGTACATATATAGTCCCAATGTAAGTATCTATAGGAGAGTAACTGATACAAAAAAAAAAAATCACATATCTTATTTAACAAACCTGTTCATTTCACAAATCCATAATGACAAACACATAAATGATTATTCTTTAATATATATGGCCATGGTACACAAAAGAGATAAGGTTGATAGGGACATGTTAACACTGAGAGAATATAGAGAGAGTAGAGCAGCACCCTATATTGAGGAGTCAGGGAGTATTTCATGGATGAATGTATCTCATATTGGGGAGGAGTGTAAGAATAGGTGGAGTTAAAGGAAGGAGGCAGCCATAAAGCAGGCACTAGTGTGTGGAAGATCATGTAGATCAGAATCATTTTACATAGTGGTTTTGTTAGTCGCACTTTACAGGCGACATTCAGGCAAAACATCAACTATTAGGTTGGTAGATGTGATAGCTGATATCCATTCGCACATTCAGTTATGCACTGAGTTCTTCAGTGGTGGGATAAAGACAAGGAATGAAGGCCACCTCATCAGTCGCTTCAGAGGAAAAAAGAAATGGCTCTTGTTCAGGAAGGAATCACTGTTTATTGAACTATGGAAGCAGAGGAGAGTAAGTTCGTCATTGGTGTTTAAAGACAGTTACAAGAGGAAAATCTATGTGCTGAATAAATCTGCTTTGGAGAATCAGAAAATCTAATAGAGAAGCTGACATTTGTGCTAGATCCTGAGGCTGTGTAAATATGAGAGTATGTGGACAGACGGAGGTGAATAATAAAGCAAGTGAAATAAATATTTGTAAATGGTAGTGAATACACAGGGCCATGGTTTACGGAAGCCCTGGAGTGCTGTCCTGGGGAGATTTGGCTTTGTGCCATAACACTACACTTCTGAAAATGTTTTAGTAGAGAGATCTTATCCTTAAACTTAAAGAAGAGATCATGTCATAACTTTAGCACCAGTTCTCTGACATTGATTTATAGCGTACACACACAGATATAAAGGATTTAGTCTAGTTAGCACACTGATATACAATACTTTCTTAATTGTCCTGATATACTGAATAACAGAGACTTTATAAAATATCAGACATTAGGAATTAAGGGCCTGGGAAAGCTGCTGAGTTGCTGAACACTCCTCTGACATGCATGGCATCCTGACTCAAAGCTCTAGAAGATTAAATAAATAAATAAATAAATAAATAAATAAATAAATAAATACCATAAAATTGAAGAATTTACTGAATACATTATTGATCCACATAATTGATCATGGTTTCCTGTTTTAATATAAATGTTGACTGTATGCAGAAAAGAACAATTAAATGGAGACTGGCCCTTGACAATCAGGTGCATATAAGTGGTCAGATAAAGTTGTATTTTTAAAAACCTGTAGCTGTTTGTCCATAAGACCACTGTCATTTTAATTCAAAAGAAATGAATATGTCACAAAAAATACAATAGTAATTTCTATGCCTTCTGTCATACCTCATTCATATCAATACTAGATTGTAATCAGTGATATATTATAATCATCTGTAGGATTATCTTACTGCACAGCATACAACAAATGCAGCCTTATTATCCTTTAGTTCATGAAATGTTTCAATGTGTCTACTAATTTTGGTATATTATTGTTTATGTATTATGCCTTGCCTTATGGGTATTTGAAGTACCTCTACCTTCCAACCAAAGTACCTACCTACATTTTCCTGAACAGTTACAAGTCCCTTTACATTTACCCTTTTTCCCAAGATTCCCTTGGCTATTTTGTTGTCTGAATTTTTGTTTGATTATACTGTCTTATTGCTTTAAATTAACTCCATTCTGTAGCAGTAACTGCAGGGCCAGACTCAATCCTAATTACCAGACTCAACCACTCTAACCTGAAATTGCTCCACTATCACTTTGGTTTTGAGTTCATGGGTTTATGTATTCTATCTTTCACCATGTACATGCACTACATTTCAAAATAAACAGTGACATAATGGCATATACATATAAGCAACATTAAATAGACTCATACTTATATACACTCACACAAGCATACACAAACAGACACACAACAACGACAACAGCAAAATCAAAAAGAAAAAGAGGTGCCATGAATTAGAGAAAATAGTGTGGTTATATTTTAAATTAAGTTAAATACAGGGAGCACAAGTCACTTGTCCACTTAGCTTTTAATTATTCATTTTCAGCTAAGCCAACAGTAATTCAAATAAACTATTGAAAATACACCAGTCTTACATAGTGATAGCATCATTTAAAAATAAATGTATTGATGTTGAGTAAAAATTATATAGGGTTTAACTTAAAAGAAAAACTTGTAGGTTTTGTTCTCTCTACACTATGAAAATGATGAGATTTTTTTTCCGTGTGGTTAAAAATTTCATCTATTTAAGTGACCTAGTACTGGCCCTGTACATTTAAAATTCATGCCCACTGATGTATCGCTTACCATTTGTGCTGGGGAAATTAATAGGAATAACAAGGCCATGTTAGTGGCCTTTCTTCTCCTCCTACTCCCATACATATTCAGTCACATCCTTCCCATCTGCAGAGTGCTTATTAAGACTACTGAGAAAAACTTAGCAAGGGAGCCTGAACTAGAGAGAGTGCATGACCCTCTGAATACCACTCTTTCTTAGAGACAAACGCAGATAAATGATGGTTTGCTATGTGTTACATACAGCCCTTTGTAACAATTTACTGCCGTCAAATAGCTGTTTGGTTATTCTTGTTTGCTTGTTTTGATTTATACAGCTCCATTCTATATTCATGAATATGACCTTTACATTTGCCTGAAAGTGCTCCTTTTGGGTGGAATGATACTATTTATAAGGGTGTCACAGTGCTGTGTATAAATTGGCCATGAAACATGACAGAAACAGCCAGAGCTGAAGAGTAAGTAAGAAGGGAGAGTAACTGAGGCCCTAGAGCTGGCTCTACAGATCAGGTTCAACTGAAACCTACAGCAATGAGGAATCCTTAGGTCTTTGTAGCCTTACTTACTTTTATATTGGTTATTTTATTTATTTACATTTCAAGTGTTTTCCCCCTTCCCAGTATCCCCTCCACAAGCCCCCATTCCCTCCTCCCTCCCCCTGCCTCTGTGAGGGTGCTCCACAATTAGCCCACCTCTCAGAGGTCATCAAGCCTTCACAGGACCAACGGGCTCCTCTCCCAGTGATGCCAGGTAAGGCAATCCTCTGCTAGGCTCTGCACCCACTTCTACAACACCCAGAAGAAGCTCGACCCCCAGGTGCTCTATCACACCCAAGATCACAGGTGAGGCCACAGCACCTGCCCCACCACCCAGAATAACTGGGATCCAGGGATGCAGAAAGCCCCCTCCCCAACTCCCTGCCCCCCTCAGCCAGTGGCATGGGTTCCTTTAGTCTTGAACCTGTACCTGGAGCAGACCTGAGGCAGTGACTCTATAACCTTACTCTCTATGTCTGTGATATCTTGCAACGAAAATATGTATAGCACACAGAAGAACCTGATTCTCTTTGTCTGGGATATGTGTATTTTTAAAAAATAATTACAGTATCAGGGTTATTGCATCTTATTGGAGGCATTGAATTCAGTGAGGAAGTTGATTTGTCAGTACATGTGTTATAGCTCAAATTTATTTTACTCCCTGCTTCCTCCTCCCCCTTCTTCCCTTCTTCCTTCTTTCTTTTCATTACTTCGAAGTCAGCACTGCGTTACTGCCACACCACCACTATGCTGCACCTTATGTTATTTTGAAAATCACTTCATCAGCTATTTCTTTAATTTATGTCCATGTATTCCACAGGCAGAGTTTAAGCATCTTTAAATCCATAGCAATGTGAAATACTACAGCAAACTCTGACAGACTTAGTGGAGACACAAAACCAGGTCTTGGGGCAATGTAAATTATCTCATAGGACTATCTGTATCGTTACAGTGTCCTTAAGGTCAAGTGATATTCATATGTTATTTGAAGTGTACCTTCTCTGAATGAAACAAGTCAGTGGATGTGTCTTACGTAATCTGAAGTATCATAGCTACATTGTCACACTTGTCTGTGTTGTCACCATTTCTGAGGTTTTAGCTTTGAGGCACACTGATCAGTAAGTTTATGTTACAAATTCCCTTAGCACATATCATTTTACACTGGCTAATCCTACAGTCAGGCTATTACATGATAACCCTCTCTGGTAGATTTATTTAAAAACATGATGATTTTACTTATACTTTATTCTGTTGTTCTTTGTAGCCTGTATGTATGAAAAGAAAAATATCTTTAAATTTTATTTTTTCATTCCAAGGACTCTTAAAGGAAAATCTTAATAAATAGAAAGTTCTTTCAGTTTATGTTCTGGAAATATAAAGTAGCCATTAACACAAAGAGTTTTACTGTCCAAAACTGATTGCTTGTACTGCAGCTTTGTATCCCAGTTACATAGATAAATCAGTATTTGTGCCCCTGTACTAACAAAATCATTATACATTTTTTCAAACAAACTTTTAATGAGTTTTATTATTTTCTAAAAGTCTATATATACCAATGGTCACAGTCACAATAGTGCTTTTAAAAATAGTTTTTGCAGGTTGTATTGTTACAGAATTCCTTTTATGAAAATCTAAAAGATCCCAGGAGAGTTAGCTTGCAAGACTATTATAAAGGAATCTATCTACATAACCCACCACAAAAAGTTGTTGAAGAAACAATAATTTTTTATATAAATAGTTGAAGCAACTATAATTTATAACAGATAAGATTGTTACATACTTGGAATTAGAGCTGCCTAAATCTTCATGAAATTGTTTATTTAATGATGAAACATTATAAAACTTCCTTTAAAACATAAAAGTAAAGAACTTTTCCCAATCTGTTGGTTGTCATTTTATCATATTAACAGTGTCCTTTACCTTAAAGAAGCTTTGCAAATTTATGATGTCCTATTTGTCAATTCTTGATCTTAAAACATAAACTACTGGTGTTCTGTTTAGGCAGTTTTCCCCTGTGCCCATGTCCTCAAGGCTCTTCCCCACTTACCTTTCTATTAGTTTCAGTGTAGCTGGTTTTATGTGGAGGTCCTCAATCCACTTAGATTTGAGCTTTGTGCAAAGAGATAAGAACGGATCAATTTGCATTCTTCTACCATTGAACTCAGCACAGGGTCTCCAATGGAGGAACTAGAGAAAAAACCCAAGGAGCTGAAGGGGTTTGCAGCCTAATAAGAGGAACAACATTATGAAACAACTAGTACCCTCAGAGCTCCTAGAGACTAAACCATTAACCAAAGAGTACACAGGGAGGGACCCATGGCTCCAGCCGAATATATAGGATATGTTGGTCATCAATGGGAAGAGAGGCCCTCGGTCCTGTGAAGTTTCTATGCTCCAGTGTAGGGTAATGCCAGGGCCAGGAAGCAGGAGAGGATTGGTTGGTGAGCAGGGGGAAGGGGCAAAGGATAGGGGGTTTTTGGAGGGGAATCCAGGAAAGGAGATAATATTTGAAATGTAAATACAGAAAATATATTAATAAAAAAAAGAAAAAAAAACATACAAGTAGAGAAAAGTTTTGAGATCGCTTATGCAAAGAGGAGAAAAACATAGTGATTAGAGATGTTGAGTATATACACAACCACAAATTTGCTATGATAAATATAGAGAATTCCAGAGATGAAAAGGCAAGTATTTTTTTTTAATCTTATATCAAAAAAGTTTAGAATGAGATGCACAGACTGTAGATATCAGATGTAAGAAAATCAAATAAAATTACTTTCAAAGTTTAAAAGGTGGTATAACAGATTGTGGAGGATAATATATGAATTATACAAATGAAAGAAACTCTTGTATCAATGTTTTAAAATATATTTAAACTCAGAAATGGTGTGATGCAATTGTAGGAGTTTGTGCAATATTTGGTAACGATAAAGTAAGGCCAGGTACAGAGACTGAAAGGAAGTCATATAGCATCCCCAGCCTTGAAAGTAGAGCAGGAAGGGAACAAGGCAAGAAGATGATGTGGAAGGTGTAAAAGATACCACACAAGAGTGACTTTCAGTGCCAGGCGTGATGGCACATGCCTTTATTCCCAGCACTTGAGATACAGAGGCAGGTGAATTTCTGAGATCGAGGCCAGCCAGGTCTATAGAGTGAGTTCCAGGACAGTCAGGGCTACACAGAAAAACCCTGTCTTGAAACAAAACAAAACAAAACAAAACAAAACAAAACAAAACAAGCATCACTTTTAGCTTTTCTTCAGATCCAATATACATAAAGCCAAGGATGATTCATTATTATTTTAAAACCATCCAACATTTTAGATGAATTTTATAGATTGTCAGTCAATCCAGCTTTTATTTGGAAGTTAGAATGTCAAAGGTTGGCAAGGTAAATTACAAACAGAGAACAGGTAAAAGGAAGAATGTTGTATGCCAGAAGTCAAAAGTTGCTTGAAAGACCGAGTGCTTAATAGTTTGGTATCAGTATTATGTTCAAGAAATAACCAAAGAATAGCATACTACAAAATAGATACACATATGTGTGCTAATTAATTTTCACAGCTTCATTAGAATTCAGTAGGAAACAGACTATAGCCAATACATATTCTGAGATAATTGGGGGTGAAGGGAATAGAACTATACCTTACAGACTGAACAAAATAGATCTCACAGAAATTAAAGACTGAATATTCAAGGCTAGAATAAAAAAAAAATCACAAAACCCACATAGCAAATATTCTGACCGCAGAGTGAATCACTTCTATCCAATACAAAAAAAAAAAGAAAAAAAATCAAGACAAACAACAAAAGTGATTTAATAAACTGACTTTGTTAACATTAGAAACATCAATAGCCTAGGATGCTCCCTAAGTTTAATGAGGGGAAAAAAGCAAGAGTGTGAAAATTACTGGGATATGTTGACCAATTTTCATTAATAAAATATAGAGCTCAGAATGAGAAAATATCCAAATAAACACAAGAAAAAATGCTCACTTTCAATATTAATTGGGAAATTGGTGGTTATTGCAACATTTAAATGCTGCTTTGCAGCCCTGATTGTCCACTACAGATTAGTAGTATATGCATACAGAGTAGTAGTATATGCATACAGAGTAGTAGACTATACATACAGCAAATCCATACAGCAAAGCTGAGTTCATATAGAACTGGAAATGTTAGTATACTGTTGGTGAGCGGTATAATTTTGTAGAATTGGACAATTTAAAAAGAATCTTCACTAAACAGTTAAAGTTCAAGTTAGTCACAGCCTGTGATGTTTAGGTTCCACAGGCAAATCTTCAGAAGTTGTCACCTACAAGCGTACTGTGATGTACCCAAGCATTCTGACAGGAAGTTCGGACAGCACTTGCTGGATGCTTTAACGTAGCTTATAGCCATACATACTTATATCCTATGATTATGTTGCACTTAAGCCAAAGTGGGTGAACTGGAGAGTTTGGTACAGAATGGAAAAAAAATGTTAATTTTTAAAGAAATAAAAAATGATTACAGATTGAATGTTGTGAAAGTAACACCCAGGAGTGAAATTAAATACACCATAGGAAATACAAGCTGGAGTCACACTTTTCATTCCCTTGGCCCTTTACCACCTAAGCCTTCCTTAAAATATTAAGACCAATTAACCAGTTTACTTCCACCACTAAATCTTTCAGATAAATTCTCAAAAATTGTACAATTGGACCAAAATATTAAAATATACTTGGGTATATATCTCTAATTATATTGCGAGTGTTTGAGTTGAGGAATGTCAATGTTGTTTGGGTTTGCTATTTTCTCATTACACATCTATAGACCATCTTTACTTTGTTTAAAAGGTTTTATCTTCCTAGGACACTAATTCCATGGTTAAGGCTATTCATCAACTTGAATTTCATAGTAACATTTTACTTAATACCATGAAATATCAGAATTTTTTACTATTCAAGTAAATATGGCTTTGTTTTAAGCTTGTGATGAAAAGAATGTGTAACAATCCATCAATAACTTTACAGTGTTATTAAGAGGTGTATAATCATTTGTGAGAGATTTATTGAAGGGCACTATTTCATGAATTGATTGTTATTGATAATTAAAACAAGATTACCCCTTAGTAAAAGTAAGACTGTCCCAATGCACTTACTTTTGTTTTTATAAAGCACCTATAGCTAACTAAATTCATTCACAGAAATGAAGAAACAGAAAGCTTTACTGTGAAACAAAGACTAAACTTGTCATGCATTTCAGAAATGTCAACGCAACAGGATTCATGCAGAATTTGCAGTAGTTTTGAGTAAAGAAGAAAAAACCTAAAAAGAATGTCCAGTATTAAAGTAAGAAGCCACTCTGTAGTTTCCAGGAAGAAAAGGTGCTTCCCAATCCTCTTCTGAGATACTTTTTCAATAGTCAGCTTTTTTTTTTTCCAAATTTTTATTAGATATTTTCTTAATTTACATTTCAAATGCTATTCCGAAAGTCCCCTCCCCCCTCCTCCCTCCCTGCTCCCCTGTCCACCCACTCCCACTTCTTGGCCCTGGCGTTCCCCTGTATTGGGGAAGATTGCAGTACTGAGGGGCCTCTCTTCCCAATGATGACCAACTAGGCCATCTTCTGCTACATATGGAGCTAGAGACATGAGTTCTCGGGGTTCTGGTTAGTTCATATTGTTGATCCTCTTCTAGGGTTGCAGACCCCTTCAGCTCCTGGGGTTCTATCTCTAGTTTCTCCATTGTGGGCCCTGTGTTCCCTCTTATAGATGATTATGAGCATCAAATTCTGTTTTTAATGACAAAGAAATATGTGGGAAGCCAGGCAGTGTGGTGGCGCATGCCTTTAATCCCAGTACTTGGGAGGCAGAGACAGGTGGATTTCTGAGTTTGAGGCCAGCCTGGTCTACAAAGTGAGTGCCAGGACAGCCAGGCCTACACAGAGAAACCCTGTCTCAAACATCAAAAAAAAAAAAACAAAAACAAAAACAAAAATTATGTAGGAAGGAGCTCTGACCAAAGAAACAGAATCTAATAGCCTGTGGATTTACTCCCCAAATTGACCATATTTTATTTCTTAGTTTCTACAGTCAGCAATGAATAACTATATATTTTGCACATTTTGATTATTATGGTTGGTCATTACATCTCATAAAAAGAAGCATAATGACCTCAGATGCATTATATACTCTTTCATAGTATAGCTATTAAATTTCTTTTGCTTGTAGCTTGGCCAAGCATCTCAATGACACACCTCTAGAATGACTTATATTTCATATTTCTGCTTCTTTAAATATTACAAAATTATTATTTCAGGTTCTTTTATGTGTTTTTTGGCCACAATGGCTGAGATTATGTGAGGTTATCTTAAGAACATTATCAAGGTTCATTTGTTCCCATTACCTAACTTATTTTTAAAAAGAAAGTCAGAAGAATATTTTTGTAAGTAATCTCTTAAATAGAAAACAAAACAAAAAATGATTAAAAGATTTTGTCTTTTTTTTTCTCCTTACTTCAATTTGTGGAAGGTAGAAAATATATAACTTGTTATATAGAATATGAGGAACTGCCTTTGACAGTTCTAAAATTCAGACAGGAAACCAAAATGCAGTCACACACACACACACACCCTCTGGGTAAAACTAACTAACACACGCTTAAAATTAGAGTCTGATTACCTTTAGTCCAATATATGTGAGAAGGACATATCAATGCATAATCAGAAGATTCTAGGTTGTACTAATTTACCCCATAAAATGAAAAAGATTTTATTTTGAATTATATAAATATGATCTAATATTTTCACTGTAAATCAGAAACTTACTAATATTTTAAAAGCAAAGGAGCTGATTTAAAAAGTGCTGCGGTCTACTGGAAAATGGATGAAGCTGGAAATGATTATATTAAATAGCTCTGAGTCAGATAAATAAGTCATGTGTTCTGTCACATGTGTATTACTGCTGTGTGTGTGCGTGTGTGTGTGTGTGAATGCAAACGCACATGCACTCACATGCACGTGCACATGTACTCATGCAAGCATGCAAATACAATTGGATGGGAGTACAACATACAACTAGAATGGTGACCGTTGTGAGAAAGGAAGAGAGGTCTTAACAGGGGGAAGGTAGCAAGGCAAAGGAACATAAGACATAAAAGTAGAATGGAGGCAGTGAGGTGGGATAAAGGAGCAAAAAGCATGGGTGGTATGCTATTCATCAGTGTGTTAGAAGAATATCAATAGAAGCAGAGTGTATATGATACTGGACAGAGAAACTCGAATCATTGTACACTAAGTTGAAAAGATTAACTCTTTCACCACCATTATCCTAGAGGTATCTGGACAAAGTTTCAGCCTAGAAAGAGCCTTGAAGACAAGATATTGATAATGAATTACACCTATCAGAAGTTGATTCTACTCACTTTTCAATAATAGATGTAAGTAGGATATATGGATGGTATTGAGAAATTGTGCTTCATTCAGTCCTTTTTCATAAGATGATATAAAAATATTATAAATTTTAGCATTTTTTAAAATTCATGTTCTTTTTAGTCTTTATTATATGCCACCTGAATGGGATTGTTTGCATGACTGTGCCCTTTAACCTCACTAGCAGGACTGTGCCCTTTAACCTTACTAGCTGTGTAGAGCATCAGAGTATTTGTCACTGTCCTTTTAAAAAGTGAAAAGCCTAACTTCACTTTTGTTTGTGTCAGTCAAATTGTAAATGATTACCTTCTTGATCTTGACATTCAAAGGAGACATCCCGCTATGCTGCAAATGTTGCAGCAGGATTAAGGGAAGAGAACTTAGTGTCTCTAAGAGCTCTCTACCCTGTCTACAATATGCTTAATTCTCAGTGGAGGGCTGGATAGTCTCCAAGAGCATAGTCTCCAAGACTCTGACCTCATCAGAGAAGTCAGTTGTGTCAGTGTTACAAAATTAAATTTACTAAGTTATAGACAGGATTATTGATACAATCTATTGCTTTCTTAAATTCCTCTCCAGTGTGTTTTGTGATGCTGTCATAACTGAAATAAAATTTCAATCCTTAAAATTATTTTTTCTTAAAAATTTTGNGGTGGAAGCTCACAGTCAGCTATTAGATGGAACACAGGGTTCCCAAGGAAGTAGGAGCTAGAGAAAGTACCCAAGGAGCTGAAGGGGTCTTCAACCCTCTAGGTGGAAGAATAACCATGAACTAACTAGTACCCCCTGAGCTCATGTCTCTAGCTGCATATATAGAAGAGGATGGCCTAGTTGGCCATCAGTGGGAAGAGAGGCCCCTTGGTCAGGCAGACTTTATATGCCCCAATACAGGGGAATGCCAGGGCCAAGAAGTGGGAGCGGATGGGTAGGGGAGCAGGGCCGGGAGAGGGGAGGGTATAGGGAACTTTCTGGATAACACTTGAAATGTAAATAAAGAAAATATCTAATAAAAGTTGAAAAAAATTTTTGAAAAGGAAATTAAGGAAATATAAATATGGAACTAAATAATAATTTCCTAAGTGGCATGCATTCTCAGTCAGTATTTTCCCATGTATTGCATTTATCATATTCAAAATACATATTGTCCAGGGTTCATGTGTAGAAATTTGATAACTACTTTGATAGGTTATTAATAAATGTCATTAATCTTTCTGACCTGACTATCTATTTGACTATTGACCACTAGCTAAGAAGAAAGCCTACATATGATTGTCCACAAAGAATATAAGAACAGATTGCAGGGAAATATTTAAAGATGGGAAACTATATGATTGCTTCTTTGATAAGGACAGTAATTTAATTCCACTGCACTAATAGACTTCAATGTGAATTAGAAACCATATCCAGAGGTTAGAAAAGGCCTCCAGTTGACAGATAGGGCCACCCATTCATCTCAAAAATATTAAACCATATTTGCTCCTGTCAAAAGAAAATGCAGGGACAAAGAGTGGAACAGAGACTTCAAGAAAGGCCATCCAGAGACTGCCCAAGCTAGGAATCCATGCCATCTGCAGACACCAACCCAGACACAATTGTTCATACCAAGTAATACAGGAGCCTGGTATAGCTGTCCCCTGAGAGGCTCTGCCAGAACCTGACCAATAGAGATGTGGATGCTGGCAGCCAACCATCGAACTAAACATGGGGACCCCAATTGAGAAGTTAGGGGAAGGACTAAAGGAGCTGAAGGGATTTGCATCCCCATAGGAAGAGCAACAATATCAACCAACCAGAACTCCCCCGCCTCAAAGCTCCCAGAGACTAAACCACCAACCAAAGTGCACACATGGAGGGACCTATGGCTCCAGCTGCATATGTAGCAGAGGATGACCTTATCTGGCATTAATGGGAGAAGAGCCCCTTGGTCCTGAGGAGGCTTGATGCTCCAGTGTAAGGGAATGCTAGGGAGGTGAGGCAGACGCAGGTGGGAGGGTGGGGGAGCACCCTCATAGAGGCAGAGGGGGCAGAGTGGGGTTGTGGAGGGAAAACTGAGAAGGGGAAAATAACATTTGAAATATAAATAAAATAACCAATAAAAATACTTTAAAGTATGTCTATTAAGCTTTATCGTTGAGGATTTAAAACACAAGCAGAGGGTGTTTGAGTCAGCTTTGCTGACTGCACAATTGATTATCAAGTGTCAATCTTAACTAAGCAATTTATAAAAATGAGGATCAAACAAAAAGTCCACTGTGACACCCTGCACATGTGGACATTTCTTTTGTCCTCTTTTCTTCCGCAGGCCTTGCTCTATAAATGATCAAGTCTCACCCTCAGATGACATATTTAGTGTCTTACAGGAAGATGATCTTTTTAAAATGCCAGAAAGCAATGAACAAAGGTGAAAAGGGAAAAATAGTGGATTTGGCAGGTGGGGAAGACTCTAGGAAGCCTAAGCCTTTGAATCTGTTAATCCAGTTCACTCTGAGCTTTACTTTGGAAACCCCATGTTTGCTGGGCAGTGGTGGAACACGTCTGCCTTTTGTCCCAGCACTTGGGAGCCAGAGGCAGGCATAATTCTGAATTTGAGGTCAGCCGGGTATACAGAGTGAGTTCTGGGACAGCCAGGGCTACACAGAGAAACCCTGTAGTGAAAACAAAACAAACAAACAAAAAACAAATAAACAAATAAACAAAAAACCCTTCACATTTAGCCATGGAAGGGCTTGTTAGTTGAAGCAAATAAACTCAGGCCAATTGAGTTCCTGCTTTATGTGATCTTCTGTATTCTCTATACTATTTCCGTTTTTAATTTTTTTCTTTAGATGCCAGACTCGTGTAAGATGGGAACAGGGATGTTGCTTTTATTTATTTTAAGTTTAAAATGAAAACTTAAATTTCTCTGAAAGTCTAATTCTGACATTATTTCCAACGATTACTTTTCTATTACTTGTATTATTCTTAAGGAGTCTACTTTTGCAGCTGGGGTGTGTTTATTTGTTTCTCAGTAAACAAACATCACCTCATATCTCACACACACCTTCACACACACACACACACACACACACACACACACACACACACACACACACATGGATGAGGGAGAGAGGGAGGGAGGGAGGGAAGGAGGGAAGGAGGGATGGAGAGATTAAATTATTATATACATATCACTAATCCTTATAACATTTCATTTGGGTTTGGGAAAAAATGTATATTATGTGAAGTGCACAGAGCAAACAGTATAGAGAAAAAATTGTTTTAAGAAAAATCTGTATCTGTGGAAGCACTGTATGTTCTCTGCCATCTTTAGGTGCATTTATATTTATTCAGGCATATATATATATATAGTGTTGTGTATCTCTCTTAAAAGAGGACATTACAGTAACTTGCTTGATATCCTTACATTTCAGAAGATCAGAATACCAAATGGGTGCAAGTGAAAACACCAGAATAATACATATTTGATCAAGATTTACTTGTACACTAAGAGATGATTGGCAGAGAACAAGCAGTATTAAGCACTCAGCTCGGCTCAGAGGAACTACGCTGAATCCATAGCCAAGAATACCATCTGTTGAATATGAAATTCTTGGATCAAGACATTACTGATACATTTCCCCAAACAGCAGGGACAGAAGTCTTTCTGGAAACAAAATCACAACAGGGTTGCAGAAACACCCAGGGAGAGAGAGGCAAATAGCTGTTCTCTGCATCGTGGGGCGCAGACTCCCTCACTGCCAGTGCAGAGTGTGATTAATTATGAGGCATGGTTCACAATGGTGGGAGTAAATAAATGTGTGGCAGGCAGTCACCCTGCTCAAGTAATTTCTAAATCAGTGTATCAACCATGAGCCATAGGGGTATCAAAATCTTTCCACCTGCTGTGATATCTGCAAAGCTTTCCACTTTCAGAATGCACAATGCTGCCTGCCATACAGTGTACTTTTTAAAGACAGCAGAGTGCTGTCTGTGTGATGTTCAGTGGGGAAGATGCCCTCAAAACTGTGGGTGAGTGAATGGCTGATACTTATCCCCATGAAAACCTCAAATGCAATTGTAAACTTTTACATTTGTGTGTTTTTCTTAGAACAATTTTAATAGCTGTGTATATGGCAGTATGATAAACTGACTCATAGGGAAGTTGTTTAATATCCATGGAAAGATGGTGGTTGATATGGAAATAGCCTGTGCAAATGAAAAGTGTCAGGGACTGGCAGGTACGACAATTGACATGGTGGGAATAAGAAGAATGGGAACGCATATGTTAGTTAGGGACTCGGATTTCCCTACCTGTACCAATTAGAAAAGCTGGAAACCGCTATGAAGGAGACAGAAATGTTGACGAGTTTCAAAATTCATCTTAATTGTTCCCTTTTCTTCCATTCAAACTAATTGTATGAGACCATTTTATCTTACTTTTGCTCTGAAAGTTGTGATTTGGTCCCAGAACTTGGACAGTAGGACACAGTTAATTATTACCAATACACAATAGATGTCCATTAATTAGCTAATGGAAAGACTGGATGATTCTACGGCAAAGGCGTACTTCTTGGCACTTTATATGTATTAACTCATTGTGTTCTTATAATTAGAAAAGAGGAAGATACAGTTAAATTTCCTAAATGCTTTTGTAAGAACCTAGAGAGTTTTATGTACAGTGACAAGAGCCACATACCCAATTGATTTGAAAGCAGCTTTCTTTCTCTAGATTCTGTACTCTCAACTTTCTTATTATAGAGTGAAAGAGCTAGAATGTCTTTTCAACATGTGCTTTGGGGCCTGTGCATGCCTGTATGGAGGTTATTCTTCACATTCTTGGCCAGGGCATTAGTTGAGGACACTGCCTTGTTCTGAGTCATTCAGAGAAAACATAAGGATAAAATGTATCAGACTTGGAAGACACAAAGAAATGTACAAGCTCAGGGTAACATTTCTGCCAGCAAAGTATAAGAAGCATGCCCAACACAAAGTAGCTTGGATGAACTCAGTCTTATGAATCAATACCGAAGGCTCAGTTCCTTCTCCTCGATTTTCCCTCATCTTTTCTTTGTGGCTCATGCATGCCATAGATTCACTTTGCATTACATTCTTGCTTGCCTTCCTTCAGTTTCTCGAATTCTTGAAGGCATGAGGCGTAGTTCAATAGATTTTATAAATTAAACCACGGCTCATAAAAAAAAAAAATACATGTCAAGGGTATCAGTGATAATTATCAGAATTAGCAATGGAAAGAACATCTTCTGAATGATATGTTGCTGACTCCTTAAAAATGAATACTTGATGTTAAAATATGAAAGAATGCCTCTTCTCTTTGATAACTTTTGTGCTAATGCCTGTCATCCTCTCAAGGCAGTCAACTTACTGAAAGTATTTAAAAATAACTAATCTTAATTCTTTTCACCTACCTACTAAGTACACCAAGACCTTTGAGTACCTTAAATGTTTTTAAATAATAAGGTAATTCGAAGTTTTGCACTAACATTTGTTTTGAAGGTGTTAAGAGAATATATCCTATTTAACTGCCCAAAATGTCCTTCAGTTATCGTTTATACTCTCACCTCCTAATAAGGTCTCTTCACACAACAGTTTTGAGGTATTTCAGGCATGTTATCTTATAACTCTGCCTGAGTCCAAAACCACATTTAGGAACACGGCTTGTTTATTTTAGATAAGTAAATTCCTGGCCATTCATCACCTCTCACATTGAAAGTGTCCCCATGCCTGGCACATGATATGGTGGCAGAAGTTTTCAAAGTTATAGCAGGAGACATACAGCAGAGCTACATGTTTAAAATATTTTAATATTATAAAATTTTAAAATGTTATGGTATATAAAATACATAATAAAGTGTATTTTAGGAACAGTAAAAGAACTTGTAATAAAAACAGTAAAAACATACATGCCTTTTAAAGACCAACTTGCTATTTTAACAGTTTGAAGAGCTTTGGCTACTTTACCAAAAATATAAAATGCTAAGTTTTTTTTTTTTTTTCTTTTTTACTTTTTTTAAACTTTTTTACTTTTCTTGGCACTACTTGCATGTGAAACGAAGCAGGATTGTAATTATTCTTTCTTTTGATAGGTATTATGTCCAAAAATCACTTAAATCATAACTATGTTTTTATAATATTTGAATCCCAGCTTAGTAATATCAAGGCTAATATTAGAACAGTGACATATTTGGATATGATTTCTTACTCGAAAAACTATAAAACCGTTTCAGAAAAGCTATCTGCAACAATTTTCATTTCCCCCCCATAATTCTGCTTAATGACGCTCCTTGAATAGTAATTTCAGCTAATGGAGAAGTAACATTATATTCAGAACACCATCAACTCTCAGAGTCTTAGAATAAAGAATGACAGAGAAAAGGCTATGATAATGAGCTCAGCAGTTTAGCTTTCATACCCTTCTGTTGAGTAAAGTGAGCCATTTTCTCCTGAAGACCCCAGATAACTTAGCGAGAGTTTAGAACTGCTCGTCAAATGCAATTTGACCTCATAATTACCCCTGAAGATGTGATTAAGGAACACCTGACTCAGAAGTCAGGTACATATGCACACCACAAGTCATCACCCCGTCCTCTCCTTTGATTTTAGTGGCTGCTTGCCAAGTCAGCAGGCTCTGAGAACTGACTTTCCATTTATAGTTTATTCAGGTCATTACACTTATGCCATGTGGGGCTACAAAGAGGTGGGCTTTTATGTATGCAAGAATCAAATGCATGTTGTATTCTCTGAGACTGTTTTAAAAATGAAAAGAACCTAATTTCCCACAAGGAACTTGTAAGTTACCTTAACTATAAATTCTATTGAATACTGGGGAAAAAAATCAAACAACATGAATATTTGCTGCAATCTTCCCTGATGATTTCAAAATCACTCTATGTTTTTTATCTACCGATTTAGGGATTATATTTAGATTTTTACTTTTTCATACAAATTAAACAGTAAAAATTAAAATACGTTTTCAACTTGTCAAGATATTTTAATTGTTCCTAATTTGACTAAGATAATGGAGCTTGGCAAATATGATAAACTTATTAGTTATGTTGCTTGATGGCCATCCCATTTCATGATGATATCTCAAACTTTTATGCTTGATTACTGGTTTGTGGTCTACATAGTTAAGTCTTAATAAAATGCAAAGGGTCAGATAAAAATAAAATTGTGGCAAAGGGAGCTTTGCGTCATAGTTTATTCCCAGTTATTCTCTCCAATACTGTAAACCTGGACCCCGCCAAACTATATTGTGTAATTATATATAATTTAGAATTCACGTTCTACCTACCTATTTATAAAATAAAGCCTTGATTTAACTCAAGAAATTCGGAATGTAGGAACACATGTGAAATTCAAGATGAGTTTAATCAAACACTGGAGCTAAATAAATGATGAAAACAAATGAAAACTAGAAGTACTTATAATAGTTGAATTGTGCAATTGTAATCAAGTTCTATAAGCAGTACAATGGTATATTTTATTCCCTATTCTAGGGAAGAATGAAGTATCCACACATTGGTCTTTCTTGATTTTCTTGTGTTTTGGAAATTGTATCTTGGGTATTCTAAGTTTCTGGGCTAATATCCACTTATCAGTGAGTGCATATCAAGTGACTTCTTTTGTGATTGGGTTACCTCACTCAGGATGATATCCTCCAGATACATCCATTTGCTCAAGAATTTCATAAATTCATTGTTTTTAATAGCCGAGTAGTACTCCATTGTGTAAATGTACATTTTCTGTATCCATTCCTCTGTTGAGGGACATCTGGGTTCTTTCCAGCTTCTGGCTATTATAAATAAGGCTGCTATGAACATAGTGGAGCATGTGTCCTTGTTACCAGTTGGAGCATCTTCTGGGTATATGCCCAGTAGAGGTATTGCTGGATCTTTCAGTAGAAGCAGGTGTAGAGACAAAGTTTGGAGCTAAGATGAAAGGATGGACCATCCAGAGAATGCCCCACCCGGGTGGTCCAACACATAATCAGCCACCAAATGCAGATACTACTGCATACGCCAGCAGGATATTGCTGAAAGGACCCTGATATAGCTGTCTCCTGTGTGGCTTTGACAGTCCCTGATAAATATAGAAGTGGATGTTCACAGTCATCTATAGGGCAGAACACAGGGTCCCCAATGTAGGAGCTAGAGAGAGTACCCAAGAGCTGTAGGGGTCTGCAACCCTATAGATGGAACAACAATATGAACTAATCAGAACCCCCAGAGCTCATGTCTCTAGCTGCATATGTATTAGAAGATGGCCTAGTTGGCCATTATTGGGAAAGAAAGGCCCTTGGTCTAACAATGTTTATATGCCCCAGTACAGGGGAATGCCAGTGCCAAGTAGTGGGAGTGGGTGGGTAGGGGAGCACGGCGGTGGGAGGGTATAGGGGACTTATGGGATAACACTTGAAATGTAAATGAAGAAATTATCTAACAATAAAAAATGTGAAAAAAAGAGAAGTACAATGGTTTCCATTTTGGTGTTGTGCTTTTTTTTTTTTTTTTCACAAAACTATCACGTGATAGAGTATTCTTTCTAAAGGAAGGCCCACATTTTCTACATACTCTGCCTTATTACATATTCTCAGAAGTACAGCGCTAATGCTCAACAGGTTTTTTTTCAGTATTTCATATGTATACTAGGAAACATTTTATTTCTGTATATTTAGCAATGATATTATCCATTTTCATACAAACACAAGAGCAAGTGCCAAAATTATACACTTTTTTAGCTATAAGGCTAAAATGCTAAGAGAAATATCCATGATTTTGTGTGGCTAGGCCTCAGGAAAAGGAAAAAGTAAGGAATTTATGCTGCAGGCACATGTTCAGGGACCCCCTGAGCTTGATAATATCTCTCTTCTTCAGAGGAAACTGGTTCCTGTTCCCTGAGAGAATCTGTGGCACTAGTGTTGCCGCTGATATGTCCAAGGATTATTAACTGGTTAAAAAATTATGAGATACTTTATGAATATTATGAGGTTAAAAGTCTTTCCCCTAGTAAATTATATACATTATCTCAGAATCACATTTTTCCACATAAATCTGTGTATATTTCTCTAAATACCAGTCCATTCAGACACCTGACATACAACTTAAATGTCTCTAGTATATAATACTTTGTGTTTGGTTTGTTTGTTTTATATATAGGCTGAGTAAAACCAAGGGAAATACTTGTCACCTCGGTTCCAGTGTCATTCTCCTAAAGTTCCAAAGTGCCTACCGATTTGTGCTGGTGAACTTTCAAACAGATTCTCACTTAATACTCATTTTCTTTCTATGTGATTGAATAGAAATATGCAAGAGAAACTTCTTTGTCCATCTTTTGTCAGAGACTGCTAAAATTCTACAACCCAAGTATGCTGGGAAGTGTATTCCATTGTTATTAGTGTATGTGCGTGTGTGTGTATGTGTGTGTGTGTGTGTGTGTGTGTGTGTGTGTGTGTGTGCTTAATCCCTGAGGCAAACTGGCCCACTCTCCTATTGTTTGCTTCTGTACCTATCTAACAAAGAATAACGTAGAGTAGAATGTCAGCTTCCCAGTGACATGGATGCTGCATTTTTATTTTGCACAGATATTACCTGATTTTCAAACAGATTAGGATGGTCATTGTCATAGACCACAAGGAATTATTTTGAATCTCCTATAAGAAATGCTTTGTTGTAAATAAAAAAATAGCAGGAATACTCATCTCCATTACATGCATTTCATGACTGTTTAAGGAGAATCAATGACAGCACAGCTTGCTTCTCTCTTGCCCTGTGTGATAGCCAAAAGGCGAAATATATTTTCACATCCTTCTTATTAAATAAGATACACAATAGACCTTGCTATGGAAAATGACTTATAGACTTTTTTCTGTTTCTGGGTGCTCATTAAAAACATACCCTCCAAGACCATCTTGATGTGGCTAGGTGAAAAATGAACTTTGAATTTCTTTAGCAACAGGGGAACTTTGCCTTCTAGAGGTTTATTTGGAAGGCATAATACTGCAAGTTAGAGTAAAATCTCTCCATGTATGGTATGAAATATTATACGCTGTACATATATTAGTTGAAGAAAAATCTTTTAATTTAAAACTCAGTAAGATTTTTTAAAGAGGCTTCACTATACACATTATTACCGTATGGCATGTCGTGTTTGTTCTCTCCTATAACTAACCAGTATCACAGTTAGTTATGTAAAGCATAGTAAAGTTGTACTTCTTAATTTTTAAAAGATAACAATATTAGACAAAACAAACTAATATAATATGTGAGAAAGCATGTTATTAACAAAATAAGCTAATTCAGTAAAATAAAGGAACTAGTGTATGTCTGTTAGGTCATTCAAGCCAGTCTAAGAGTTAAGCTGAAAACTGATCTGTAGGTGATATTTCACCATCCATCATTGTGCTCCATTCATGGTAGACATGTTGTCATAAGGCATCCCTGCAAGTTCATTTTCTTTTGGGGGACGTCTCTTCAACTCCCACATTCTAAAACAGTGATGATTCTTGTCTATTAGTGTCCCAGGTAGTACTTGAATTAATGCAAGTGGAGAGAAATCTGGAAATTAACATTTAAAAAGGATGAAAGTTCCACATATCAGAAGTACCCAGGGAGCTAAAGGGGTCGGCAGCCCTATAGGGGGAACACAATATGAACTAACTAATACCCCAGAGATCCCTAGGACTAAACCACCAATCAAAGAAAACACCTGGTGGGACTTGTGTCTCTACCTGTATATGCAGCATAGAATGGACTTTTACCCACATATTACATAAGAACATGTAAAAACAAATCAATGAAGGGCTACATAACATGTGTTGCCTGTCATAAAGGCTGAAAAGTCTTCACAGTGTATTTTGAGTTGAGATGTGTATTTTGTTGCTAAAAAATTGTTTTGGTTTATCCTGCGGAATCACAGACAGGTCCTACTGAGATAACAGGAAGCATTTCTGATAAACAGAAGCAAATCAGCAAGGCACACACATCCAGCCGGGGACTGGGAGCAGTTTCACAGCATCTGTTAGAGGCAAATGGAACTTGGGAGAGCTTTAGCAAAAATCCTGCCCTTCGTCCAGATATCACTGATAATGAACACATAACAAAAAAGGACAGTCCAGCTGAAGGCTGCTCCTGGAAAACACTGCCCGCAGCCAAAGAACATCTCCCTTTTAATCCTTAAAAGCATCCAAGTTGAGCCCCGTGATCCATTTGACCAAAATAGCTTGCTTCAGGGATGCATTATTTGGAAGTTAGTATCAAAAACCAATTTATCATACAATTTCTCTGTTATGTGGAAAGCTAAGATCCTTGGGTTTAAGTACTGATGCCCAAACTGGTAATTAAAACCAAAAAGATATAGCATTAAGGTAACAAAATAAAAGAGTACACACATTTATCTTTGCAGAGACAAAAGACCCTGACCTATAGGGAAGGTACAAATGTTGGAGAACAATCTGAATTATAGACTTGTACAATAGTGCAAGATTTGCTCGTGGTGGCAACTGTGGCTTTATATATCTCTGATGCTATTTTTCTTTTTTATTTTAGGCTATTAATTGTGTTTATAGAAATTAGTCCCATGGTGGCATTTACACCTAGGGTAAATTATATTTCTTTGGTCTAGTGAGTCCCTGTGTGCCACACTCACTTTCACCCTGAAGTATAAAACAGGAGTATGATTAATGGTGAGGGACCCAAAGGGATCGAAGGAGCTCAATGGGTTCACCCACAAGGGGGCTATGTAGCATTTCTCCTTCTACTGGGAGTCCTTCACTGCCACAGAGCTGTTCTCTGCAGCAACTTTAAAGAATTAGCTTCTTAGGGTACAACTGTACTCATTTTATTTTACAAAATAACTTATGGAAATTGTTTTGTATGTAGGGTTCTGTTTTGTTTTGTTTTGATTTAATGAAACACTATATCATTGACTATTGTTATAAATGCTTTTTTGTTTGTTTGTTTGCTTGCTTTCTTGTTTTTGTTTTTTTTTAATAGATATTATCTCAGTCTCTTACTGCTATAACAAAGTACTAGAAACTTGTTATAGTAGTGAAGAGAAACAACTTAGTTCACAGTTCTAAAGGCTGGGAAATCTGAGGCTGACTGATGGAGGCAGAATCTTGCTATGCCTTTCCAGAGTGAGATGAAGAAAGTCTGTCTGCAGACTGGACGGAAGGTGTTCTTTCATTAGGTCAGGAGGCCAGAGCCCTCATGCCTCCCTCATCCCTTAAGCATCTCAGTGCTTTACACTTGTCTCATAGGCTGTGTTTCTAATGCATGTATCTGGGAGACAAAACTATTGCAGTATTTATATGAACCTCAAACACTATACCATCTAAAGGGAAAAGAACCAGGTCCCTGCAGATGGCTGCACACTAGTGTATTAAACTCTGGAAATGAAATAATCAACTGAGATGTCCCGGAGAGAGATGGTGTCCTTTGTAAACAACTAAACACACTGATACAAAACGCAGAAGGGATCTTGTATTATAGAATTCAGAAATTATTTTGGTGAACTTCTAGGCTGACTTGCATATCTGATTATTAGACCAATACAATTTTTTTCATTTTTTTCTCTTTATTAGATATTTTCTTCATTTACATTTCACATGTTATCCAGAAATTTTCCCTTACTCTCCCGCTTCCCCGCCCTGCTCCCCTACCCACCCCCTCCCACGTAATGGTCCTGGCATTCCCCTGTACTGGGGCATATAGAGTCTGTATGACCAAGGGGCCTCTCCTCCCAATGATGGCCAACTAGGCCATCTTCTTCTATATATGCAGCTAGAGACATGAGCACAGGGGTAACTAGTTAGTTCATGTTATTCTTCCACCTAGAGTGTTGAAGACCCCTTCCGCTCCTTGGGTACTTTCTCTAGCTCCTACCTTGGGAGTCCTGTGTTCCAACTAATAGCTGACTGTAAGCATCCACTTCTGTGTTTACCAGGTACTGGTATAGCCTCCCACAAGACAGCTATATCAGGTCCCTTTCAGCATTATCTTGCTGGCATATGCTATAGTGTTTATTTTGGTGGCTGATTATGGGAGGGATCCCTGGCAGCCGCCTTCACTGGTTGGTCCATCTTTTGATTCAGCTTCACACATGATCTCTGTAACTCCTTCAGTATGTGCTTTGTTCTTAATTCTAGGAAAGGGCACAGAGACCACATTTTGAACTTCATTCTTCTTGAGATTCATGTGTTTAGTAAGTTGTATCTTGGGTAGTCTAGGCTTCTGGGCTAGTATCCACATATCAGTGAGTACATGTTATGTGAGTTCTTTTGTGATTGGGTTACCTCACTCAGGATGACACCCTCCAGATCCATNGTGTGAGGTGGAATCTCAGGGTTGTTTTGATTTGCATTTCCCTGATGATTAAGGATGTTGAACATTTTTTCAGGTGCTTCTCAGCCATTCGGTATTCCTCAGTTGAGAATTCTTTGTTTAACTCTGTTCCCCACTTTTTAATGGGGATATTTGATTTTCTGGTGTCCACCTTCTTGAGTTCTTTATATATATTGGATATCAGTCCCCTATCCGATTTAGGATTGGTAAAGATCCTTTCCCAATCTGTTGGTGGCCCTTTTGTCGTGTTGACAGTATCTTTTGCCTTACAGAAGCTTTGCAACTTTATGAGGTCCCATTTGTCAATTCTCGCTCTTACAGCACAAGCCATTGCTGTTCTATTCAGGAATTTTTCCCCTAGACCAATACATTTTATTCTGATAGATTTTTACAAAATAGTTATTTCACCCTTGACTATAAGTTAACACACTGTTGCCTGATTTCTTCAATATGGTTCAACAGGAACATTAAACATGCTTGAGCGTCTTCACAGGGCTAAAATGGTCTTGCTACATTTTTACCTATGTAAATAGGTAACACAAAAGCTAGTATATAGAAAAAAATCTATCTCACCATATAAATTCCTTAATAAATATTGAAATAACCTATGTGATAGTTGTTCTTTACTTTCTCAATGCTGCAACCTTTTAATACATTTTTTCATGTTGTAGTTATCCCCAATCATAAATTTATTTTGTCACTACTTCATAACTGTAATTTTGCTATTGTTCTGAAATATAACAATTGTTATTGTAAATATATGTTTCCCAATGATGTTAGGCAACCATTGTGAAAGAAAGGGTCATTCAACTCATAGGGGTCATTAATCACAGATTGAGATTCAATGTTGTAGCAGATTTTTTTCTAATAATCTGCATCCTGATTCATTTATAATATATGAAGCTCTTTGTGTTGTTAAGATGCGCAGGTAGGAATTATTTCTGGTCCCTGGAGTAGATTTTAGCTTAGATCCACAAGAAAGCCTCTTTCTTAAGTTTTAAGTCACCTATCCAAAATAGAAAATGTGATCAAGCTTACATGAAAATACTAGGTTGGGTCACTGACTCTGGAAAAAAAGCAGGGGAGGAAGCAATTGAAAGATATAAAAAGCATCTAAATGAGAATTTCCTTTCACCTTGCCTAAAATACTTGGTCAAAGTACACATACTCTCTCAATTAAAGCATAGCAAATTTAGAATTTCTTTCGGGAGCCTATAATTAAGCTACCAAAATTTATAATCTCATATAATCTAATTAAAACTGTATCTAGAGTTATTTTTTTTAAATAAATGATTTCATTGTTGGAAAACATAGATAATAGTTTAGGAATAATCAAATTTGATGATCACGACTAAATTGATATATGAAAAAGGATCTTATGCCTTTTGTGAGGAAAAAACTGCAAAGAAACACATAAATTTGTTTAAACTAAATTGTATAACTGAGAATCAACTTAGTAAGTAAGTAAATAAATAAATAAGTAAGTTAGAAAGTACATGCCATTAATGATTTATTCTTGGTAAGGAAATGTATTTGTTTTAAACATTTAAAGCTTAGATAGTTGTTAGTATTCGAAAGAGAACAACTCAAATTTGTAGAATCTGTACTTTTTATTTTTCATTGTATCATAAAATTCATTACTGAGTTTATTGTTTCCTCAGAAGTAGAAATAAACAACTCCCACAAGTACATTTCTAGTAAAAGTTCATGCACACTGAAAGAATATTAATTAACCTCTCTTTGCTGCTGTGATTTCTTTTTCTATTAGCATGTGCAGGTCTTCTATTCAGATGGCAGATAGATAGATAGATAGATAGATAGATAGATAGATAGATAGACAGACAGACAAACAGACTCTGGGATGTGGATTTCCCAAAGTCTTACTACTATGCCATACCAAGACTAGAACGTATGTTTGGCTATTCATTGTTCTCACTATAACATCACGATATATTTATATCATTAAATATGTGTATAGAAAATAACCACATATTTGCAAATGTATACTATATATGACTTTATCATTTGAATTCAGCAAATATTTTTCTTAAAATATCATTTTTAATAATAATTTTCCTAAAGAAAATTTTAATTTATTATATATTAAGTAACTAAAACAAGAATAATTTTTTAAAGTAACTGGCATAGTTAATTGCAGGTTCAGCTTTGTAAATTTTTCTATGAATAGTATTGCTTTTTATATGTTTAATAGATTAAGGAACTACTCATGTCTCAATTTTGAGATCAAAAATACTTATACTTTTAAAATAAAATGTTTATGTGAGAGCCAACATGTTGAAGGATAAAGTCAGACTTCATTATTATTGGGTAAGGATGTTTACATGTTTTATAGTAAGAAGATTTACACACAGGAATGCTATTTTACAAAAGAACTTTCAGATCATGGGTTATCTCAATGAATCTATTTTATGGTAACACTAAAACCCAAGGTCTTGCTCATAATTTTAAATGGGGATCCTTTGTTTGTTTGTTTTTTGTTTGTTTCTCTATCCAAGTAAAAGAGAATTGTAAACAGGGGGTGATTATATCACAGTATGTGGTCTTTTCCTCCCCTGCTACATCTGTGCCCATACAGACCATGTTTCCTATGTCTAAGGGAAGCTGTGTTGACATCTCTAAGGAAGTTTCTGTGGTTAAGCACTGGAAAAAAAGTCATCCATAATTGTAAGCTATTTTTGAAGAATGTATATTTAGCATAATTTCAGTCAATATTTAAAATAATCATAATATTCTCAATAATATCACACCAAGCTCCTGTCATATATATATATATTTTTTTTTCCTAACTATCTTAAAATGTAGGAACTATTAGCTCAGTTAACAAAAGTACAAATAGGTAGGAAAAATTGCACAGCCACAAAACTAACCATTGTTAGAAATGCTCAGGGCTGTTCTTGAGATGGCAAGGTTTAGTCAGTTAAGAGTCTACATGAGCTCATATCCCAATCATTAAAAATATTTGTAGGTGACAACACATTTTCAGTGAATATAATAATGTTATACTATGTTTTGTGCAAACATTTTCAATTCGTAAGCAGAGGTCGGCATAATATACCAAGTTCCTAAATTGGCAAAGTATCTACTTTTAGTAGATTCTATTTTCCACAGCAATGCCAATGTAAGTGTATGATATTTAGCCAATGGAACCATAGAAAGCATTCAACAATTGAACATCGAAAGTTGTGTTTTTGTGTGTTTATATTTTTATTAGATGATTGCTATTGGCATGTTAATAGAGGAAAGGAAAGAAGAGTTAGAAAAGGAGAAAAATAGGAAGAAAATTTTGGCTGAGTATGGCTCTTACTGTGGCGTGTAATTATAGAAACAACGTCACAATGATATACATATGTCAGTACACATGCATGCAAAATAATGTTTGGGCCTAAATGGGAAAAAAAAAAAAAACACACCAGTCTCAACTCTGGACTCCTGAGATCTCTCAGACACTGAGCCACCAATCAGGCAGCATACACTAGCTGATATGAGGCCCCTGACACATTTACATCAAAGGACTGCTGGGTCTGGGTTTAGTCAGTGAGAAAGCCTAAAAAGACTTGAGGCCCTAGGAAAAGGGGAGGTCTAGTGGGCAGTGGGGTATGAGGTGGGGACATACTCTTGCATGGGGAACTGTTAGAGGGTGAACAGGGAGGGGGATAGAGACTTTAAAAAAGGTTAAATTAATAATAATAATAATAATAATAATAATAATAATAATAATAATAATAGAACATTTTAAATCTGATATGTTTAATCTATAGACAACTATCCAAACTCGGTAATTGAGAAGGAATCACAAAGTAGAATCTGGTTGTATTAGTCAGGGTTCTCTAGAGTCACAGAAATTATGGATAGTCTCTATATAGTAAAGGAATGTATTGATGACTTACAGTCTGCAGTCCAGTATTGTACTGAACTATGGTTCAGTAGTAGCTGTGAATGGAAGTTCAAGGATCTAGCCGTTACTCAGTCCCACATGGCAAGCAGGTGAAGGAGTGAGAGCTAGTCTCCCTTCTTCCAATGTCCTTAAATGATCTCCAGCAGAACGTGTAGCCCAGATTAAAGGTGTGTGCCATCACAACTTTAATCCCAGATGACCTTGAACTCAGAGATCTCCTTGTCTTAATCTTCTGGAATCCATAGCCACTATGCTACAAGATTTTCATACCAAGATCCAGATCAGAAACTTCTATCTCCCAGCCTCCAGGTTAGGGTCACCGGTGAACCTTCCAATTCTTGATTGTAGTTCATTCTAAATATAGTCAAGTTGAAAACTGGGGATAGCCACTACACTGGTAGATAGAATTTCGTGAAGAAGTGCAATAAACCTGAGGTGGACATCTCTAGTCAGGATATGATTTTAGACATAGCAAGCTGAAAGGAGGAAGTGGTTTATGTCAGTAGTAACAAGCAGAAGTCTAGTTGAAAGAATGCATATTTGTGTAGACCCTGAATTCTATGAAGATATGTTGAGCCAAACCTAGCAGAGATGCTGTTGTACAACTCCATGCATACATAGTTTCTGAGACTTAATAAAAGGGTTATAGATGCAAGATGAGACACTCAGCCTTCTTATGTGCTTAGCATTGGAAGCCCACAAAAGTTTAGGATTCCTGCCATCTTGTGAATGAGGTAGCTTTATTCTCTGATTCTCTGTGAGTCATAAACAGAGTAGTGAGAGATAATCTAATTTTGCAGAATATTGGAAGAATATTAGCAGAGATCTCCTGGGCCTCAGTGTCTTTCCACTTGACTCCAGTTTTCTCAATAAGTCATAAGAGTCAGGGAAACAGAACTGTGATATGAATAGCCATACAGAAAGTTAGAGAAAAAAAAATGTTTCTTTATCTAGATCATTCTGGACATGCATTTTTCTTATATCTTTGGCATGTGGAAAATTGGTTTCATAATCTCCAGAGAAAAATTTGCTAATTTTTGCCTGGAGCATTCTCTTTGCTGATTCCTATCTGAATATTTTCAACTCTCAAATTAATTTTACCCTATTTGCTATGTTGGCTGTAATGAATCATATTCAGAACCAGCAAAAAGTTATACAAAGGACTACAGAGGAAAGAAAAAAATGCATCTGGTTTCTTCAAACTGCTTCTGTTTATTCTTACCAGGTAGCATTTTTTTCTATCTCTTATTCTCATTTATATGAAAATCCAGATAGAAATGAAAGTAATATATTAGCTGTTTTGGGAAAAAATGTTAAGTCAATTATACTCTTGCAAGATTTATAAGAACTAAAGTGAGTTTAATTTGAATTGTCAAAGGAAATTTTACATGCATTAAGCACTCAGAAAACCCATCATATGTATTTAATTATGTACTGGGCTTTGAACTGCTGTATTTAAAGTGGTATTTTTATCCTAAAAAAAAAAAAAAAAAAAAAAAAAAAAAAAGAGATTTCTTAGTGAACTGATTCTATGCATCACTATGCATTTAAATTATACCTGTGGGTATAATTCAGATAGTCATATATGTTGGCATTGAGATTTGGAGAAAAGAATGTGGGTGTTAGACAAAGAAACAAGGAGTGTCTCCCTTACAGGCATGTGTTTTAAAAAGCAACAACAATTGTCTTGTCTTTCTAATTCTAGTACCTTCAACCTCATATGCTTAGGTGTTCTTGATTCTTTGTTATAACTTTAGATTTTTTTAAGATTTATAAGAATATGCACATTCTAGCAGGGTGTGGTGGCGCACACCTTTAATCCCAGCACTCAGGAGGCAGAGGCAGGTGGATTTCTGAGTTCCAGGACAGCCAGGGCTATACAGAGAAACCCTGTCTCGAAAAACCAAAAAAAAAAAAAAAAAAAAAAAAGAATATGCACATTCTGAATCCCTGAATATTGGGCTGTAATTTCTAAATAGAAAACAGCTAATTGCAGAAGAATAAGTATTGACCTTTAAATCTTCCTTTCAACTGAAATGTTTTGAAACCAACTGTATTACAGAAACATATTAAGCCCACATTTTTTTAATGCAAAGCACTGCAGAGCATATTGAGCTATTCAAAGATATACGAGATGATCCCCATGCGTGCATGTTACATCAGTATATGCTCCTGGTGAAATATGGACATATCCAGAACTGTGTTACAAATGAAAGTATGTGGGCAGATTATACAGCCTTAACAAACATGTCTCTTTATGCATGAGAACCCTCACATTGCTTTGACCCCAGTGACTTCAATATTATTAATGTGGATCATCTTTCAAGCCTTACTAATATTTTCATGTCTGCAGTAACAGAATTCTTTGAAATGGAATCAGATGTTGAGAATCTCAGCAACAGGCATCATACTTCAGACTGTTATTTTAAATAAAGAGTGGTATGTCTGGTAGCTTGAAAATGTAGCCTCATTGAAACAATATTAGTGTTGGTTTTATTCTTTTCTAACAACAACAACAACAAAAACTTCCTAAATCCAGAATCATAATATCACCTGGTCTCAGTCCAAGCCAAATACAAAATTAAGGAAGACTATGTTTTTAATTGTTATCCATCGTGAGAGGGTGTAGTTAAGAGGCAGCAGCAGTATAGCTGGAAGGATCATTTTTCACCATGTGGCAGATTGACTGTGGAGATAAAACAGTGAGGGAAAGCACTCATGAACAAAAGCTATAGACTTGTGGAAGGTATAAGAAGATGATAATCAAGTATCACGGAAACAACTTAGATGTTGGTAGCTGAATATGTCATTTGAATAGCTAGTTTTCATTTTGTTTTGTTCTTGGTTATTGGTCTTTAACTTTATACAGTCAAAAGGATGACTGCTTATGAGACCAAACATTTAAAATCACTGAACATTTAATTATTTATATTACATAATATATGACTGTTATATTTTGCTAGAGCTCCAATAAAAGTTTTATATAAAGTAAAATTATTGAACAATTGTTAACATCACAAAATAATTTCCTTTTAAATTTGATACTAGCATTAGAATACCCAGTAGTATCTTAAGATCAAATATTTATTTAGCTTTCCTTGTCAAATATATGACAAAGTATATAACCAGTGTCTTTTTTTTTCCTTTTTTACCTTGTTTTTCTTCAACCAGTGTCTTTTTTAAAAAAATAATTATGCATCCTAGGAGATATCATTTATGTGCCTCTATCCTGATGTGTTCATGTAGTTTAAACACACACACACACATAATTGACTAATACATATTTATATATGATTAAAACATTATTTGTATAATTAAAAATGTGGACAATGTTGAAGAGTCATTTATTTATTTATTTTCAATACAACTTCTGGATATTTTTATGTAGTCATTTTGATTCTGTAAGTATTGCGGTTGCTAGCTATACACTATGCTATTTTCTTTTAAAAAACAGATTGACTGAGTCTTCTCAGACTCAATATTCCTGTTGTACTATACTTTTTCAATTGTATATTTAAAAATTATTCTGCAGCATATTGCTTTGGGGGTTGCATTTTTCACTTGTCAAGATTTACATATGACATGAGCTTTGCTGTGAAATCCTCAAGTTCTGTTCATTGTTCTACCATAGCACAGAATGACTTAAATTGGTAGATTATTTGCACACCATCCACAAAGTTTTGGGTTTGATCTTCCAACAGTGGATAAACTGTGCATGGAAGTTCATACCACGGATCCCAGCACATGGGTGCTACCAAGACTCAAATCCTAGCATCAGGATTAAGAATTTGCAGTCACCTTCAGCTACAGGCTGAGTTAGAGGACAACAAAAGAAGGGACAGCTCTGTAGTGTCAAAGCAAACACACAAAAAGCTACTGTGAGCACTTGCCAACGTGGACTATGGGAGCTGTAGAATAGGTGTGCTATCTCTAATGGTGTTAAGTTATACTGTCTGACAAACAGTTAAAACAAGTGACTATAAGAGGATCCATTTGTCGCATATGTATGCCATAGCTTGGCCTCTGTAATTTACATTAGAAAGGAAACACAGCTTTTTCTTATAGGTAAATGGTACAATCTTTGAGTGAATGAATGTTTAGTGCCTCTTGACAGAATATTATCATCTAACATAGCACTGTTGTTTTTCAAGAAAATGTTAGGTTTTTGCATTATAATACATTGTCATGCACTCTGTGTTCTCACACTATTTTGAGCAACTACTTATAATGATTTAATTTGCAAGACTGTGTGGCTAATAAGCTTTCTGTTTAAAATCCTCACACTGAGCTTTCTAAGAGGGACGTGGTCTACATGTAAAATCTTCGCGAAAGCATCTGAATTACGGGCAGAGATGCATTACAAGCTGCCATGACTGTTTGTTGTGGCTGCCTCGTTAGCTCCCACTTGGACAGCAGAAGTATGAGCTTCCTGACCCAATAAAGCCAGCTCAAACAAGGACTATGCCAACCTCCATGGGACATCAACCTCATAAACAGAGCTGAGTTGAAAAACTCTGCTGGAATATGTGTTCATGGGGTGAGAATGCTATGTAACATAAAGACACAAGTTGGTCTTCATAAACACACAACAATTCCTACAGAATATTCTAAAATGTTCCTTTGAATGAAATAAAACAGGGTAATGATCCATTTTAACTTAGATGATGATATTTTATAATTATAAATGGTATATAATGAATTTACTTATTAAAAATATACAATACAAAATCTAACTTGGACACACTTACTGAGTATCATACCTCATGTATTTCATTTTTAATATTGTGTGTGTTAATATAAATCTAGTAAGTCATTTATGTATAATAATTGACTTTTGTCATAATAAATTAATATCTTAAATATAGATTAAAGATCAAACCAATATGAATATGAATGACTATAATAAATATACTGTAGTTAAAAAATGCATATGGATGATTCTCAAGAATAAAGGTTGTCTACCTGTAGTGAAGTACAAAAAAAAAAAATTCTTGAATAAACATTTTGAACACATTTAACTATGCATAGTTGTTGAGCAGGAGAACCTGAAACTCCCAGGATTCAGTCCATTTCTTACATCTTTATTCTCTGGAGGTTCTTGCACTACAGAATTCCTCTTTCCATTCTGGGGAAGAGACAGACCCCTCCATAAAAAAAGTCAATTTCACTAGTTTAGAATCTTTGGCAAATACTACTACATGTGTGTAAATATGTTAAACATAGAGAGCTAAGTTATACAAGTAGAGAAGCAATGCGTTCATTCTGTGGATTTATGCCACAAAAAAATAACATACATATTTAATTTAAATGTTATACAAAGAGATAGTTTACTTCCCGCGTGTGTGTATTTGTGTGTGTGTGTGTGTGTGTGTGTGTGTGTGTGTGTATAAGACTGTGCTCACCTATACATATGTATGTGGAAGGTAGAGGATGACCTCCAGTGTCTCCACTCATACTGTTTTAGACATTACCCATCTGCAGTCTCTCTGAACATAGAACGTCATATTTGAGTAAGGTTTTCTGGTTGTCCCAGGTTACATTATCTCTGCTCCTTCATCCCTTCTCCCTTACACACACACACACACACACACACACAAACACACCATGAACTCTGCCTTGCCTAGAGTTCATAAGGCTTCAAATGAAACAAGTTCAAGTTCTCAAGTTATATAGCAAGCACCAATGAACCATCTATGCAGTCTCTGTTGTTTTCTTTAAATAAGAACTAAGTGGAACAGGGGAAGAGCAAAGAGTATGTTTAAGACAATGTATGTTTGAACTTATTGAACATTTGTTCACTTCTTTCTTGAAGGTCACTCACTGCTCACTTGTCACTGTCCCTCTGACTTGTACCATCTTTCTCTTGTGCCCACGTGGGAAGATGACATTCACCCTTAAAGGAATTTGCTGATATGTCCTAAATTTATATCAGGGACTGATCAAAAGTCCCCTGAAAAAAGTTGTGTTAAATGTGTTTTCTGTTTCCTGAGCCTTGATCTGCTATGCACTGGGGTTATATTACCTTAGAATATAACAGCTTTAGGTAGGTGCAAAACTGTTATGACGGAGATTAAAAGAAGGCTTATTCTCCGCTCCTTTAGATGGAAAAGCCACTTCCTGGTTGGTTCCTGGGCTAATAGTAGACCAGCATTTGGGAAAAGATATGTATGTCATGATACTAACATTTTTTTTCTTCAGAATTATTGATACTTCCTGGGCACAAGAGATTGGGACTTGACTATTCATTTCAAGTCAATTTTCAAGAAAATCACTTGTAGGTAAAACTGTAATGACTATAGTCACATAAAGAAATCTGATTTAAACATTTCCTACTGGTTCAGAAATCCAGTGTATTTGGCAATGTTTTAGAAAGTGGTAAAGTGTAAAACTGTTGAAAAAGGGTAGACTTTTGTCTTGGGTATTGACCTGGGTACTCAGACATTCAATTAAAGATTGTTGTCTTATTATCTTAATATATTATTTTCTCATCTACATATCCTTTAAACTTCTACTCTCTTTTTGATGGTGATATGCTTAAAATAAGTCATATTACTAAGCTAATGCATTCTAATTTCCATACTAACTTTTCTCTGCTATTCAAAATAAATATTCATATGTCCTTGTTCAAAAGTTTAACCGATCCACAATTTTTATATTCTTTCCTCAAAGCAATTTATATACCTGACAAAATTACCTAAGCAATATTCCTGTAACTAAGCACTGGAGTATACAAGGGATCCCATAAATATATGTATAATAGACTGTAAATTGAAGGCTAAACAATAATAGAAGTGAATTTTGCATTTTTCCCCTTTCTCTCAGTGAATCAAGGAAGAATGACAAACATCCATCATAGAAGGCCCATTAGCTGAGATACAAAATCATGCAAGCAATGTAGTTTTCTGGTGAGACTAATGACATGTACTAAGAGTGAGAAAGTAGTTTGAATGATTAGAATGAGTTGAAAAGCCATCTATTGCCTGCTTTAGCTTGCATAGAAGACTCGGGAAGGAAAAAATGCTCTTCTTCTGAGACAGAAACAGGACACCAGTCAAATGATAAGAAATACCAGTGTAAAGCTCCTCTTACTGAGTGAGGGGCCTCTGAGCTGGTGTGTGCACTCGGTATTTCTAATCTTTTTCTTTGCTTCATTTTATTTGGGCCTTTAGGGTAATAGATCCCATATCAATATAATGTAAGAAAAGTTCAAATTTCTTTAGTGAGTTATATAAACATAGCTCATGATCTGGTATAAAAATGTAATATTTTAGAAGTCAGTAAAGTAAAAAAAAAAAAAAACTTTTCATTGTCAATGTAAATAAGCAATTATATTTTACAAAATGAACATGACATTTCTCTCTGTGCTAGGAATTTTGTAGATATTTTATTTAATTTATAATTACATGCAAATATTTTTGCCTTGACTAACAAAGAACTTTATTAGTAGATATAAAGTTTAATCAAGAGGGAGATGAAAGCATCAATAGATTGCTATAAAAATGAAGCATGAATTAATGTTTATCTGTAAACTATGAAACACAATACTGCCTTATTTTTCTAATTTGCTCAATTTCTGAAAAAGTTCATACTAAAGAAAATTTTTATAAAATGACAAATAAAATCTCATCTTAAAATTATATATATATATATAATAAACCATAGTCATGTTTGTGGTATACAATTTGTGTTATATAATCCATAATATTCACTCTATCACAAAATAGAATGAAAAATTTGTCTTACACTTCTTTCTAAATTTGAATTTATGTGAACATAGCTGAAAAGGGTTCTAATGAAAAAATAGATAATTCAAGTGATTTGTGCTGACATATTCTAAAATTAGAGCTACAATCTTAGTAGAGTGCGACATAAGGCATACAGTAAAAAAACACATTTTCAGTTATGAGTGCCACGTAATTGAATAATCCTCTTAAGTAAGTCGCCTGCTATTTCAGTGACTCAGTATTCATGCCACATGGTTTTCTACTTACATATTAACCCTGGTATTAAGACATTCAATTAAAGATGTCATTTTACTCCCTTAATACACTGGATTTTTTTCTATTAAACTATGTACTCCTTAAACTTCTGCTAGCTTTTTGATAATTCTATGCTACTCTCTTTAGTTAATAATTCTATCAGGATAAATGTTGATTGCCTTTGTCATTTCATGTTCACCTAACTCACTGCAGGCAAGGCTGAGCCCTCCACACTTGCTTTTATTAAAGAGAAAAATCTAGTAAGATACTTTATGTAAAATAAGGAGCATGCACAGCACAAAAATTCAGTAAATTATAACAAACTATTGCCAAATATCAGTTGATTTATTCAGCCTAACTAGGGGACTGAATACAATATGCAGTATTATGAACATTGGAGATATGGATAAAGCAGGCATACTAGACCGTCAGTCAGTAACTCATATATTATGAACACCTAAAGATAGGCTTAAGATAGCATTTTTTAAAAGTGGTTAGATGATTCTTCTTATTCATGCCATAGTGATGTTTTTCACGGAACGCATCTTCCTTCTGTGGACTAAATATGCATGGATATCTATGCTTGTCTTAAATATTTTTAATATGCTGTTATTGAATTCTTGCATCAAAGGTAAGGGTCTGAATTATTTTTAGCCTTGCACAAATCTAAGAAAATGTACTTTAAAAAAAATTAAACTTTTCCAGGTACATATACTGAATTGGTAGACCTCTAATTCAGAGACACTCTAATTGCACAGTGACACCTAAACATCCACAATGCACTGTCTCTCCATGCACACAAACACTTAAGAAACTAATCATTTAATATTGATTATTTAGTGTTTCACTGTCAACAAAACTGATGTCAAATATGTAGGTTTGCCCAAGCTTAAGATCAATTATCAGGTATCTACTGTCACTGAAGTTTATCAGGTCTGGAAAGTCATATAAGAAAAATAAAGCATAAAATGAACTATCAAACAAGACCTTTTGGGTGTAGAATGAACAGTTAATCAAATAGCTGGTAGTTTTTCACAAGCTGTGGCTTGAGTTCATGATTTTCTGACTACTTTTGGATTTAGTCATGTTTTTGAAGAGATATCTGCAAAGGGTTATTGGTATTAAGGAAGAAGTTTCATAAGAAGTACAAAGAAATGTTTGCATATTAAACTGGTACAAAGCTAGCTTGCCATATCATATATTACAGAACTGACTTTGTTGAAAGAGTTTCATTATTTTGCCCAAACAACTTATAGTTTCAAGTATCTAAAATCTTAGAATACATATCAGTAAAAAATAACTTCACATCATCTGAAGGCTGTTGTTATATCAACAAAATGAATTTTATTCTTTTCTGGTTTTGTTTTGTTCTTTTTTGTTGTTGTTGTTAATGTTCCAGCATTCTCAATCTGAAGATGCTAGCATAATCTATTCTGAGGAGTGTGGGTGATAGCCTCTAGGCTATAGAGAGCATGTAACGAAATACAAGTGACTTCCAACAATCAGCTATGTTATAATGTGAACTACCCATAAACCTGTGTGTAACCATTTTTCAAAGGATGGTGTTTATTATATGTTTTACTTATGTGTTCTCAATGTTGGTCTATCAAATGTCACTTGGTCTGTCTCTGAAGAAAAACTGAGTTCAAACACAGTCTAGCTCACTCACTAGCAGTGTAATTTGGGAAAATTACTTGCTTTCTTCTTCTTCTTCTTTTTTTTTTTTAATCTATTAATAACACGAGGACCAAGCATTAAGTGAGTCAATGTGACATGCAGAATCCCAAATAACGCATAAGGTATTTTACAGGTGTTTCTATAGTTAATCTGAGATGTTCTGTATGGAGACAAATGCTGGTTAACGGAGATATTTACTTAATGTTTCTTTCATCTCATATATTTGCATTTTATTACAATAGCTTGCCAGCAGTGGTAGAAAATTTTCCTTTGTTGAATAATTTGAGACATTTTGGGAAGTTTCCATGTCGTTCATGAAGCAGAAACAAGTTGGGTACCAGTGTATGGTATAGCTACTATGTAGACATCATTATTCTAAAACTCTTTCATATTTTAAAAGCAAATCCAGAGCTGTGTCTGGCATGACTGCTTTTGTTGAAGTTCATGCTCACGACTGGAATATTTGATTTGTATTAACGTGAAATTGATTATAAGGACAGCAAAATACAATATTTACCAACTGATACAGCACCAAAGGCATTTTAATCTATATTTAAGGTCGTTCATGAGAAAACCACTTTGAAATGAGAATCTGCCTTTATCAATACTGTATGTGTTCAGTAGACTTAGCATGCTGTGAGCTCACAGAATGATCCAGGCTCCCAAATCCATGAAGCAGAGCCTCTCTTGTTTATAGTATTTAAAATAAATTGTTTCACTTCTCTGTGGGATTGTTTCCTGTTGAGAAGAACCTCATAATTAAAAGCAGCAACTGGAATAGAATTATAATGCAGGTATTTTGATAATGTGGGCACCTGGTATATTATCTTGAAATAAACTGACCTATGGCTATTACTGATAGTGTTCATTCTAGGGGAGATTTGCATAACTACGGAGAATTAGTCCCTCTGCCCATCTTTTTTGAAAAGAGCATAGAGTATTTAGTAGAGAGGAGGTAATTATGCTATTTGGGATAATAGTCAGATTTACTGTCTAGAATGTTATTCTGAACACTACATGAATTTCAGTATAATTGCTCAGATCCTGTTTTGATAAAAGCTGATTCATTTTTTTTCAGGTCTTTCTTTAGTCTCTCCTTTTATCCCTATTGTCATTTCTTTAAGCAAGCAGGTCTACATTATATCAACTCTTCTTTTTAATATTATTAATATTGACATTTATCTGTGTCTAGACATTGTTTATTGGAAAAATTAGACTCATCATAAATCATACTTTATTTGGCCAAATGGTGACTGCACTTTTGTCTGTCTCATTACTTACCCATCATTGTCTGCAATGCTTATAAGCCAAGTGAGCTCTGGAGAATATCATGAGTGTCTACAAACACATACTTCTTCATTCTTTCTTCAGAGTGAAAAAAATCACCCAAGATCACAGTGAAAGTATTCTCAAATTGGCGTCGTTATTAAGAGAAAACAGTAAAATGATTCTATTTCTAAAGCTAAATATACTTGCTATATTTGAATTATAGTGACATTTGTGTATGATATGCTAAATGCATTATCTACCAATACAATTTTTTCTTATTCATGCCTTAGTTATGTTTTTTTCTTATCTAAATATATTATCGTTGTGATAATAAAAACAGAATTAAATATTAAGCATTTTGCATGGATCACCTTGCAAATTACCCATTGATAGTATAAACAAATACAAAATCTTTCTTTTAGTTAATGAGATTTATAAGATTTTTAGAAAATTCCACATAACTCTTTGTGACCATCAATAAAATTATTAACTGCTGACTATTGAATTTGAAGTTTTAAGTTAAGCACTTCTGTTTCTTAAGCCTATAATCAAAATTATATTATAACATATTAATATTTTACTAATATTTTTCTAGAAATAAATAACTCATTGAAATATATATTATTGCTGCCATTCAGTTGGTAGATAACTAGCTATTTTGTGTGATCATGATTGAGTAATAAATTTTTATACTGTCATTGGTACATACAGCATCCATGACATATGTGTCTTGATGATGAAGAAATTTAACATATTCTTTGAAGTAACCTAGGTATAATTAAGAATTGTTATTCCATAATGCATAAATCTGACTATATCCAAAATATTATTCTAATATTACAAAACATAGGCCTGAAATATCATTAAAGTATAAAATTAATTGTATCTATTTTAACTATGTTTGTCTTAAAATACAGTATCCCAAACACATCTACCCTGGAGATTGTGGAGGCATCAGGAAAGAAAGATGAACACACACAATTAATAAAATATGCAATTTTATTATTTATTCAAAACCCCCAGATAAAATTGCATGAGCACTGTCTTCCATATACTTCTCCTAACATGAATTGTTACATAGCATCCTAGTTCAGCCAGTCCACAAAGCTATCTGTGAAGGCAGGAAAGGGTTCTTTTTTGAAATGGATGCTTCATTTTCTTCCTCTCTGTAGCCATTCAAAGTCCTTTGTCTATTTATATTCATTATTGTCCCTTCAAGGACAGAGTGGGTTTTCATTACTTCATTGGCATGGGAAACATTGATTCGGGTTTGCTGTCAGTCGTGACCCATTTCCTCCCTTTTCTGCTTGTATTCACTGAAAACACACCAACACAGAAAACAAACTACATGGTTCAAAACCAAACAAAATGGATAGTTTAGCACAGATTAAGTTCTTATGTGTCGATTGAATTTCATAGAATCCCATGTACTAAAAAAGCACACAAAGAAGCTCATGAAAACTATATTTTTGAGGATTTTTCTGTACATCATGCTTTTAAAAAGTGTATTAACATTACCAACACTCTGGATGTGCACTATATTATTATTATTGAGTGCAATTTTTATTTCTTCTAAGATATTCTGCTCATCACAAAAAGTAGCTTTGTTCCAGGACCGATAGATTAAGTTTGCAGTTTGATTGGAACTATTAGTATGACTCAGTCAATGTATATTCAATTTAGCCTTAATTTTCTGTGGCTACTACGGTCATCGAGCAAGCTCTTCTTAAACTCAAACTCATGACTATATACAAAAAATATCCTCACATAGACTGTATTCATTTAGTAGCATGCAATCCTTAGGATTCTGATTTGTTCAGTTTTATTTGTTTGTTTGGTTGGTTTTGTTTTTACTGTAAGTAATAACAACAATATAATGTAATGAATCCACTTTTATGACTAAAATACCTAGGAGAAATCAGAAAAAAAAATATTTATTATATGCTTTTCTTCATAATAGTTATGAATGTGAAGAAATAATAGAATTGAATTTTCTTAAGATTTTTTATTTTATCCATTAGTTTAATTATTTAAACACTTTACACCTGGATTGCTGCCCCCCCCCTCACCGAGTCTCTCTTCCCTTTCTCCTTGGATAAGGTCTCTCTGGGTATCTCCCCACTCTGGCACAACATGTCTCTGCAGAGCTAGGGGCATCCTTTCTCCTGACGTTAGACAAGGCAGCCCAATTGGAAAAATGATTCCACAGACAGGCAACAGATTTAGGTATAGCCCCCACTCAAGTTGTTGGGGTACCCAAGTGAAGAATGAGCTGCATGTTTGCTACATATTGCAGGGGTCCTAAACCCAGCCTGTGTATATTCTTTGGTTGGTGGTTCAGTCTCTTAGCACCTCCAAAGGTCCAGGCTAGTTGTTTCTCTTGGCCTTCCAGTGGAGTTACTATCCCCTTCAGGTCCTCAATCCTTCCACTAACTCTTCCATAAGAGTCCTTGAGCTCCCACCAATATTTCACTATTCGTTTCTGCATCTGTTTCAGTCAGTTTCTAGGTGTAGCCTTTTGTGAGTACAGTTATGCTAGCCTCCTGTCTGCATGCACAACAGAATATCATTAATGGTCCCAGGGATTAGAATTTGACTACAGGATAGGGCTCAAGTTAGGCCTGTTATGACTGGCCATTCCTTCAGTCTCTGCTCCATATTTGTCCCTCCATTTCTTGAACACAGAATATATTTTGGGTCAAAGGTTTTGTGGGCATGTTGGGATCTTTATCCCTCCACAAGGGGTCCACAGGAGGTAGTCTCTTCAGTTTCCAAGTCTCCACTGCTATAAATCTCCTCTAAAGTCACCCCCATTGACTCCTGGGAGGCTCCCCCATTCCATGTCTTTGTAATGTTCTAGAGATGTACCTCCACACCCATTCCTGCCAACTGCAGATTTCTTTTTATTTTTCTGGCCCTCTGGCCTGGCTCTCATGTTTCTCCTCACACCTGATCCTGAAAACCCCATTTCACTCCCCATACCCTCCCATACCCTTTTCTTCCCAGTTCCATCCATCCATCTGCCTCTTATGACTATTTTATTCCCCCTTCTAAATGAAATTGAGCATCCTTGCTTGGGACTTTTTTTTTTTTAAGTTTAGGGTTTTTTGATTGACTCTATGGAATATATCTTGGGTATCCTGTACATTTTATGGTCACTTATAACTGAGTGCATACCATTCATGTACCTTTGGGGTCTGTGTTACTTCACTCAGGTGATAATTTCTACTTCCATCCATTTACCTGCAAAATTCATGATGTCTTTGTTTTTAATATATGAATAGTTGTATTTCATTTTCTGTATGCATTATTTGGTTGAGGAACATTTGTTTTTTTTGTTTTTTTTGTTTTTTTTCTGTTCTAGATAATATGAATAAAGCTGCTATGAACATAATGGAGCACACATCCTTATGGTGCGGTAGAACATCTTTTGGGTATATGCCCAAGAACAGTATAGCTGGGTCTTTGAATCATTTCCCTCTTTTCCTTTTTTTTTCTTCCAACCCCTCATAACAGATAAATACAATCTTCTTAGTCCTTGTAATGTGCATGTATATTATTATTCCAGGGCTTATCACTTAGTATTGCATGAACAATTTAAGAGACCCCAAGGAAGACTATTTCTTCCAATCTCAGCATTCTTTTTTTGTTTGTTTGTTTTGTTTTGTTTTGTTTTTTGAGACAGGGTTTCTCTGTGTAGCCTTGGCTGTCCTGGAACTCACGCTGTAGACCAGGCTGGCCTCGAACTCTGAAATCTGGCTGTCTCTGCCTCCCAATCTCAGCATTCTTTAGTGGCCTATATGGCCTTACGATTTTTTTTTCTAGGGATAGAGACCTAAGATTTCCCTTCTTCCGTATTAGCATGTCCATTGGTATCATCCTTGATCAGGACTTGTTTGGCCAGCCTGTTGAGACTTCATGAGTATAGCAATGTTGAACTAGAGAGGAAAATTACTAAAATAATTGGATCTCACAAATAAAAAAAAATCAGTTTTAAATAGATTCTTTGTTAACTCAGAAAGTTCACCTTGTCTGTTATCACTAGTGAATTTCTATATATTCTTTTCTCACACACTGGATAAGGAAAAAAACAAACCAAAAAACCAGTGAATACCTTAAGTGTAGCTGGCTGCTGCCCCCTTCCCCCTTTTTAGATAAAGCTGCTTACAGGAAATCTAGGATTACACACAGATGTGACAGCTCATCCTCCTGTTTCTGGGAGCTGTGTAATTTAAAACTTTTCTTTTTACAAGTGGCTTAATTGAGGTTTTTGGAAGATCTAACTAGACCAATGGAAAAGAAAAACTATCTTAGGATCTCTAAATCCTCTAAGATATGTGCTTCTTACACTAAAAAGCTTTGTCTTGTGCTCCAAATACCTGGAGACATCCCCTGATCTCCGTTGTTTTCATTCAGGTGCCGCTGTACCTAACTCCCTTGGAGTGAAAATTCTCTGGAATAGCATGAGACTTTCGTGGTTTTTCAGACGTCAGCTTGGATATATAAAAGAAAACAACCCATAAACACTGATCTTAGGTGTTTTTGGTGGTTATAGATAGTGGCTAGTGCTTTGATGAGCCCCGGAGTTTCTAGAAACTTATGGTATCACACCATGAAAAACTCCAGACACGTGCAGTACATCCAACTTTTGCAGTTGCAACACCCTATTGCAAAACACAAAATCGACATCTGACGAACTTCACTATGAGTTGTAAAACATATCTAAAGCCAACCTTATAATGTTCTACGCGAGTTTACAATTTTATCCTGAGTTGTGTTTCTAGCTATCCTTGGCTGCACACGACATGAGGACCTCAGTTCAGGCAGGCCTACTGGGGACTCTGTGATGATTTCATCACTTTGCCTAGTGTAGAATGGAGCAGGGTAGACTTATGTCAGACTTGGAATACCACCGGCACTACAGTTTAAACAAGAGGTTCAAAATGACAGGGAAAACCTGCTTAAGATAAAATTCCATTCAAGTGATAACACTCTAGGGTTGATCCAGTTTGTTTTCTCTTGTCAGTTATAGAGTAAAGACGGCAGGAGGAATCCAAAGCCCCCAGGTCGCAGCAGAGAGATCTAAGGCACCAAGTACAATTCAGACGTGCAGAGGAAAAGGTCATAGGGGAGGAGACACTCACGGGCAAAACACAAAAAGAAAAAGAAAAAAAAAAAAGCCCCTGTAAAGCTGAGGGGGGAAATCTCAGGAAGCTGGGGGGCGGGGGTCAATCACTTCTGGAGTGCTGAGTTTTTAAAGCTTTTGGAAGACCTTCCTTAATTTAGAGTTGGCCCCTTTAAAGAATGCTCAGATGATTAATTGGCCCACAACTATTGAAAGGTTGTTCCTGAGGAGGCCTTGAACTTGTTGAGGTATTCCATCAGAGGACCTGCTTGTGGTAGATAAAAACCTATAAGGCCTTTGTCTTAATCTGCCAGGCTTTTGTCCCTACTAAGAGGGTGAGGGAGAAGCTGGCCTTGGAAATTCTTAACCTTTGTTACATAGCCCTGGTCCCTCTGCCTACAGGCTGACTCTGGAGTCTGTCTGACTCTTAGTCTTTAACAAGCAGTGGTAATTTTATTTTATCCCTAGACAGAAAAATCCATCTCTATTTTTTTTTCTCAGAAGAAATAAAGCAGCAGTTTGAGTTTTGTAGTTAAATAGGCTAAAAATCAAAAGAGAGCATTAATATAAGAACGGAGAAGTGGTTCATTTAGTAGCACAGGGACTTGAGTTGATCCTCAGTGTTAGGATTTAACAACAAACTACCTCGGCTGGTGAGATACATGGGATGATACAGCAGAGATCATACCATGTAACAGATCATATTCAAGAGACTTAGGGCAGAGAGAGAGAGAGAGAGAGAGAGAGAGAGAGAGAGAGAGAGAGAGAGAGAGAGAGAGGAATTAGGTATGGGAGAAGGATGCAGAAGTTTTAAAGGGGTGTGCTTTTCACATCGGAGAAACACAAAACTAAGACCATAGAAATGTGCTGCATTTGTCAGTAGTATGTGAAGATTCAGCTTCTAGTACTGAGTCCCTGACTCTTAATACACAAAACTCATTTAAAAAGCAGAACCAAAAAAATCAAAAGCCAGTCAGTGATGGTGCATGCCTTTTGAGGCAGGCAGATTCTGAGTTCGAGGCCAGCCTCATCTACAGGATGAGTTCCAGAACAGCCAGGACTACACAGAGAAACCCTGTCTCAAAACAAAAACAAAAACAAAAAAGCATAACCAAATAGATACTTGTAATATCATCACTGGAGAAAAGAGGCAGGATGATTCCTGGGATTTATTGGTCAGCTGGGCCAGCTAGCCAACATTGAAAATTCTCCAAATTAAGACAGCCTATTTCATAAAACAGGATGGGTGAGTTTTACAGACTTACAGACAGGATTGACCTCTGGCTTCCACATGCCTATTGACATGTATGGATCTACCTCAAAACACATATACCTGCACACATATACAAACAAACATAAAAAAAAAATAGCCACAAAGATCAAACAGGGTTGATGCAATGGAAACATATATGAACCAAAGTACAGCAAGTCTACAAGGAACTATATCACATTGTTTGTTTTATGTATGTTTTAGAGCATTCTGACAGTCTGAAGGTTTTATATAATACATTTCAGATCATATTTTTAAAATTTGAATGTAAACAGTTAAGGAGACTTGTTAACATGTGTTTAATAAAAGGCAGACAAAGTAATTTCTTGATCTTACATCCCAGCACAGGCTATACCACCTCAACTCAGCAATGAATGATATACTTGGGGTTATTTCCTTTCTAATAGATTTTGAGCTTTGCAATGAGCAATGCTCAAAACTCCTGTATCTACTTCAAGCATTTGGCAGAACAGAGAGACATATTATGCTGCTGAGACACAGTTAATATTTTAGCATTCATTAATACATTATTCCAAAGTTATTCATTGTGAATCTGAAATGTGCCAAGCAGCTCTCTAGGCAGGATATTTATCAAGCCAATATGTTTCATTTTTTCTTGTTCTACTAGCATGTTAACATCATTTTGATATTATTCTTGCTAAAAACATGGCATTTCCAGTTTGGAATAGACTGTATTTCTACTGAGCAAAAAGACAGAAATAATAACAGACGGAAACACCCAAGCAAAAGTACCGCTTTCAGCACATTAAGGATACAAAACAGTTTTCTCATTCACCCAAGACAAGCTAAAGATGCCCCTTAGGACAAGGAGGTAGAAGTTCAAATTTGATGGAAGGGTGGGAGGCAGATTATTAATGAAGTCAGTCATGGTGGAACTGCTATAAACCAGTGTTACCATTTCAAATGTCAGGCAGCATGACAATAGTGAACTTGTATTCATTTTCAAACATTTCACATAATTTATTGTGCTGTCCAAGAGATCTTTAGTGTGTGTGAATTAAAATTATTTGCATTTGTTCTCTTCCTTAGATCTTGAATATCTTAACAACAAAATCCACATGGAACTTAATTTTCTGACTGTCACAGTCTTTTGGAAGGGTTTACACTACAATTATTTGTTGAATAAAGATCTAGGTACACAGTTCTATTTTTACACAGTATGTCTTCTCAATTCTTTAAAAGTAACAATAAGACAGAGACAAAGAAATAACAAAACAAAAGCATAGATATGATTTTTAAAATAATTTTAAAATCTATAATCTATAATATAATTAAAGCCTTTACTCCTTATCTTTCTTCTCTTCTACCCTCCTTGCTCTTTTTCAACTCAGGTTCTCTATGATTTGAGTTGTTATACACATACACACACACACACACACACACACACACACACACACACACATATATATATATATATATATATATATATATATATATATGATATATACATACATGTATGTATATATAAAAAAATATATATGATGATAAAGTGAATATATATATATATATATATATATATATATATATATATATATATATATATATATATATACACACACACACACACACACACACACACACACACACACACACACAAAGCTGACCATTTGATATTGGGTAGCAACTGCCATGTGGAATCCATTTGTGTGGATCAACAATTCCTGAAGAAGGGGCCTAGCCTGGAACACAGTTGATATACTTACAGTGTCATTTCATTGTCAAAAACTGGTTTTTCTCTCTTATAGCAGGTATTAGCAGCAAATAGCTTCTTGGTTAAAGGCAGAAACTTGGGTGTCATGTTTACTCCCCCTTCTCCATTCTGGGATTGTATCTGGCTTAAACTTATGCAGTTCTGTTTTTTTTTGTTTTTTTTGTTTTTTTTTAATGATGATTACCTTACTTTTTATTTATTTTTTGCTTCATTATTTTTCCTTAGAGATGAGGTGCAAAACATGAAATTGAATGGATAATGAGTTAGGGAGGATCTATGAGGAGTTGAGGGAGGGGAAAGAATGCGATCAGAACATTATATGAAAAAAATTGAGCCAATAAAATAACCAAACAATAAATCATATTTTCTTTAAATCTGTCCTCAGCCTTGCAAGACGGCAGCTACGCCTGTGTGAATTGTAATGACACTCCACTGTCACTGAAACACTCAGATTGATTTTGAGGGAATTGAATGGAGAGCTGGGAATACCCTAAACCCTGGACTAATTTTACATCATTAGTTGCTCTTTCCTTGGAACGTTAAACAATCCTAAAAATACGTTTTATGAATGTTGCTCTAAAAGGTGTGCTGCTGCCTATGCAACTTCCTTTGGAAACTCATCTATCATTTTTCCAGTTTTAAAAGAAGGAATTTTAGTTGAAAATATATTTAGTGTTAGAAACCCCCTCTTTTTAAAAGGGTGTGGGGGACCGAATGTCAACCTGATTCATGTCTAGTTTGTTTCTTTTTGAGATGTTCTGACCTGATCTGAAATATAATTTCCTATTGATCGATGGTATAAATAAACCATAAGTGTTGAATATAAAGTTAGTAGGCACAGAAGATATTTATGGTTAGATTTGGATACTCACGATCAAATTTTAAAATAAGACAAGACAGCCTGCACATCTAAATGTGTGCTTAACAGACGGTGGCTGTTAACTCATTAATTTTTTTTTTTTCTTTTTAACCTGTTAGGATACTGCTGAAAATTTTTGGCAATTAAGGGTAAATGTAAAATGTTCAAGTGTTTGGTGTCATTTCCCTATGTGTGTCTCCTTAGTTACAACTGTGTTTTGGTTGGCATCATGGTTTTCCATTAACTTGTCTGTGCTGTGCTGGTTTTTGATTCATTTCAGACACCTTCTGTATTTCTCTGTTTTTAAAGAGGAAATAGTTAATCAACTCATTTATTTTGTTGTTGTTGTTGTTGTTGTTGTTGTTTGTGCTGATGTTATAATGTGCTGTAGAGTCATCTTTAAGATTAAGTTGTAGTCATATGTTACAGCCTGCCCGTTCATGTGAAAGAGTAGGCACTACTAGCTCTAACACAACTTGTAACAAATCAAACTAAGATGAACATGTCATGAACCTCTAACAACAGAGAGCCAATACTCATTAGTAACCCCCATCTCCAAAAAGAACCAAAACGCTTTAAGATGTTTATGTCAGTTGCATTTTTTTGGTATGAAAACACTCAAAGTAGAGACTCATTATCTGTGTGCAATTCTTCTTGCAATTGTCCCAGCCATTTTATTTTCTTTTCTCCTCTCCCATCTTTTGTCCCTGCCCCCCCCCGATTCTTCCTGACCCCATTCCCTTGTTTATGCTTCTCTCTAGTTTCTTAATTTGGCTCATCATTTCAATATCTCTATTTAGTTTTCTTCTTTAATATCTCTTAAGACCCCAACAAGCACAGTACCCTGTTTCTTCCAGATTTTTCTGTTTTGATTTTCCTTGCTAAGCTTCTTCAGTTGGCACGCTAAATTTCCTGTATTTTCACTGAGCAACCCATAGAGTAGACGGATCAGTATAATAGAAAGCAGAAACCATCCTTACTTCCATGTTTCATTCCTCCTCTCTTGTCCTAAGCACCTATTTACTGTACTTAGATGTAAGAGTTTGAGGAATGGAATCTTGTTTACTCTTCATGGTGTCTCAATAAGAGATTGGAAGGTTAATGGCAAGGCAGAAATAATTAAGTTTTATATACCTAGAGACAATTGATAGGATTAGAGAAACAGGTGTGCATATTCCAGGGGCCTCTGTTGAGCTCAATCATTCAACCTCTTTCCCTTTAGATTAGGTTTTTAAACAAATTACATATCACATGTTTATTATTTTTGAATATGGGTACAACATGTGCTACTTTCTTGATACAATAGAAAGTGTCCCCACTTTCTGTCAGGCATTGAAGAGTCAACTCCCATAGCTTATAGATACAGGGTATTCTGTGTATGCAGAGCTGTCCTTGCTAGTTTAAAAGGATAAATATGTGCCATACACAATGACAGCTGAACTATTTATCTCAATGAAGGTGGGTGTACAGAATATAATTAGCACACGGTCACTGTTCAAAGGTCATGTATCAATGTCCAAAAGACATACCAGGTGTTTGGTGTCCAGTATATCTTTTAGAGATTGTCTTCATTATCATGCCCAGGTGCTGAAAGAGTGAAAAAAGGCTTTTTAATCATACCTCATTCATGTTAAGTAACATATTCATTTATGATACAGTAAGATCAGAGAGGCAGCATCTATGAATATGTTAATATAGTTTTGAAATAAAATGATAACATTAAAAAGGAATAAAATGATGGAAAATATCATAGGATTTGATATTAACTACAAAGAAGTCAATTAGACAGGTTGTCATTATTACATTATTATTTAATGTGTAAAATCCAAGAATAATTAGGGGTGACATTTCTTGTAGGCTGATAGCCACGGTTTTCAGCCAACAGCAATATTATAATCTATTGATGCTTGGTTGTGTGGGATATTTTATTATTGTAGAAATTTTATGTCCAGTATCTTTTAAAAAACAGTCAAGAAATACATTTACTTGCTGAGAATTTGTAGTTATTGTTATCTTTCAATATGTAGAGATAAGCGCTCTCAGTCCTAAAAAGAATTCCAACAACACTGAACATATTAAAATAACTATCAGGGGTAGGAGAAGATGCACTTCTCATACAAACTCATTTATTTTAGATTCCTCTAACTTAGCTCAAAATAACCTAATTAAGTATGTTCGTAGGAGCTTTGTGGATTAGTCTGGGAAGAATTCCTTTTTAGAAGAAGAAAAAAAAAATAGGTGGATCTTTTTAGTTTATCTACAAAACAGCAAATTTAATCATATCTTGCCCAGCAGGAAAGGTTCATAATGCTACTTCCCGTTGTTTGGTAGCCCTGGGGTTAAATATTCAATATGATCATCATTATATATGAATTACTATCTAGCTAGAACTTTTGTTTTATGTTTCCAAAGCAAAAGCATGTTAAATGCTAACTGTTTTAGAATGTGTCATGGTAAGTGTCTGGACACACTGTAAGGAGATATTTTATTTCACTGTTTTCTCAAATTCATGAATAATGTATAACCGGTCANATATATATATATATATATATATATATATATATATATATATATATATACACACACACACACACACACAAAGCTGACCATTTGATATTGGGTAGCAACTGCCATGTGGAATCCATTTGTGTGGATCAACAATTCCTGAATAAGGGGCCTAGCCTGGAACACAGTTGATATACTTACAGTGTCATTTCATTGTCAAACACTGGTTTTTCTCTCTTATAGCAGGTATCAGCAGCAAATAGCTTCTTGGTTAAAGGCAGAAACTTGGGTGTTATGTTTACTCCCCCTTCTCCATTCTGGGATTGTATCTGGCTTAAACTTGTGCAGTTCTTTTTTTTTTTTTTAATGATGATTACCTTACTTTTTATTTATTTTTTGTTTCATTATTTTTCCTTAGAGATGAGGTGCAAAACATGAAATTGAATGGGTAATGAGTTAGGGAGGATCTATGAGGAGTTGAGGGAGGGGAAAGAATGCGATCAGAACATTGTATGAAAAAAATTAAGCCAATAAAATAACCAAACAACAATAAATCATATTTTCTTTAAATCTGTCCTCAGCCTTGCAAGACAGCAGCTAAGCCTGTGTGAATTGTAATGAGACTCCACTGTCACTGAAACACTCAGATTGATTTTGAGGGAATTGAATGGAGAGCTGGGAATACCCTAAATCCTGGACTAATTTTACATTATTAGTTGCTCTTTCCTTGGAACGTTAAACAATCCCAAAAATATGTTTTATTAATGTTGCTCTAAAAGGTGTGCTGCTGCCTATGCAACTTCCTTGGGAAACTCATCTATCATTTTTCCAGTTTTAAAAGAAGGGATTTTAGTTGAAAATATATTTAATGTTTGAAACCCCCTCTTTTAAAAAGGGTGTGGGGGACCGAATGTCAACCTGATTCATGTCAATTTGTTTCTTTTTGAGATGTTCTGACCTGATCTGAAATATAATTTCCTATTGATCGATGGTATAAATAAACCATAAGTGTTGAATATAAAGTTAGTAGGCACAGAAGATATTTATGGTTAGATTTGGATACTCACAATCAAATTTTAAAATAAGACAAGACAGCCTGCACATCTAAATGTGTGCTTAACAGACGGCGGCTGTTAACTCATTAATTTTTTTTTTTTCTTTTTAACCTGTTAGGATACTGCTGAAAAATTTTGGCAATTAAGTGTAAATGTAAAATGTTCAAGTGCTTGGAGTCATTTCCCTATGTGTGTCTCCTTAGTTACAACTGTGTTTCCTGGTTGGCATCATGGTTTTCCATTAACTTGTCTGTGCTGTGCTGGTTTTTGATTCATTTCAGACACCTTCTGTATTTCTCTGTTTTTAAAGAGGAAATAGTTAATCAACTCACTTATTTTGTTGTTGTTGTTGTTGTTGTTTGTGCTGATGTTATAATGTGCTGTAGAGTCATCTTTAAGATTAAGTTGTAGTCATATGTTACAGCCTGCCCGTTCATGTGAAAGAGTAGGCACTACTAGCTCTAACACAACTTGTAACAAATCAAACTAAGATGAACATGTCATGAACCTCTAACAACAGAGAGCCAATACTCATTAGTAATCCCCATCTCCAAAAAGAACCAAAACACTTTAAGATGTTTATGTCAGTTGCATTTTTTTGGTATGAAAACACTCAAAGTAGAGACTCATTATCTGTGTGCAATTATTCTTGCAATTGTCCCAGCCATTTTATTTTCTTTTCTCCTCTCCCATCTTTTGTCCCTGCCCCCCCCGATTCTTCCTGACCCCATTCCCTTGTTTATGCTTCTCTCTAGTTTCTTAATTTGGCTCATCATTTCAATATCTCTATTTAGTTTTCTTCTTTAATATCTCTTAAGACCCCAACAAGCACAGTACCTTGTTTCTTCCAGATTTTTCTGTTTTGATTTTCCTTGCTAAGCTTCTTCAGTTGGCATGCTAAATTCCCTGTATTTTCACTGAGCAACCCATAGAGTAGACGGATCAGTATAATAGAAAGCAGAAACCATCCTTACTTCCATGTTTCATTCCTCCTCTCTTGTCCTAAGCACCTATTTACTGTACTTAGATGTAAGAGTTTGAGGAATGGAATCTTGTTTACTCTTCATGGTGTCTCAATAAGAGATTGGAAGGTTAATGGCAAGGCAGAAATAATTAAGTTTTATATACCTAGAGACAATTGATAGGATTAGAGAAACAGGTGTGCATATTCCAGGGGCCTCTGTTGAGCTCAATCATTCAACCTCTTTCCCTTTAGATTAGGTTTTTAAACAAATTACATATCACATGTTTATTATTTTTGAATATGGGTACAACTTGTGCTACTTTCTTGATACAATAGAAAGTGTCCCCACTTTCTGTCAGACATTGAAGAGTCAACTCCCATAGCTTATAGATACAGGGTATTATGTGTATGCAGAGCTGTCCTTGCTAGTTTAAAAGGATAAATATGTGCCATACACAATGACAGCTGAACTATTTATCTCAATGAAGGTGGGTGTACAGAATATAATTAGCACATGGTCACTGTTCAAAGGTCATGTATCAATGTCCAAAAGACATACCAGGTGTTTGGTGTCCAGTATATCTTTTAGAGATTGTCTTCATTATCATGCCCAGGTGCTGAAAGAGTGAAAAAAGGCTTTTTAATCATAACTCATTCATGCTAAGTAACATATTCATTTATGATACAGTAAGATCAGGGAGGCAGCATCTATGAATATGTTAATATAGTTTTGAAATAAAATGATAACATTAAAAAGGAATAAAATGATGGAAAATATCATAGGATTTGATATTAACTACAAAGAAGTAAATTAGACAGGTTGTCATTATTACATTATTATTTAATGTGTAAAATCCAAGAATAATTAGGGGTGACATTTCTTGTAGGCTGATAGCCATGATTTTCAGCCAACAGCAACATTATAATCTATTGATGCTTGGTTGTGTGGGATATTTTATTATTGTAGAAATTTTATGTCCGGTATCTTTTAAAAAACAGTCAAGAAATACATTTACTTGCTGAGAATTTGTAGTTATTGTTATCTTTCAATATGTAGAGATAAGCGCTCTCAGTCCTAAAAAGAATTCCAACAACACTGAACATATTAAAATAACTATCAGGGGTAGGAGAAGATGCACTTCTCATACAAACTCATTTATTTTAGATTCCTCTAACTTAGCTCAAAATAACCTAATTAAGTATGTTCGTAGGAGCTTTGTGGATTAGTCTGGGAAGAATTCCTTTTCAGAAGAAGAAAAAAAAATAGGTGGATCTTTTTAGTTTATCTACAAAACAGCAAATTTAATCATATCTTGCCCAGCAGGAAAGGTTCATAATGCTACTTCCCGTTGTTTGGTAGGCCTGGGGTTAAATATTCAATATGATCATCATTATATATGAATTACTATCTAGCTAGAACTTTTGTTTTATGTTTCCAAAGCAAAAGCATGTTAAATGCTAACTGTTTTAGAATGTGTCATGGTAAGTGTCTGGACACACTGTAAGGAGATATTTTATTTCACTGTTTTCTCAAATTCATGAATAATGTATAACCGGTCACACTTCTTAGATCTTCTTAGACTGAATTCTGAACCTGACTGCAATTGCAAATGCATTTAATCATAGCCAGTCCCCATGTGTTCTTTGGAAGCCATGTAGGTATATCATTTTCAGATAATTAGTCCTCATTTTGAATAGACAACATTTTAAATAGTTAAATGACATTCTTTAATACATCCTAAAAGAGTAAACGAGTTCCTAAATGTATTCACAGCTCTTATTCAGCAAAGCAACTTCTACTTGACACTTCCTTGAAGACAAGTTCATGTCAAGATGTTGTTTTCTCTTTAAATTCTCTCTCTTGCTCTTAAGCTCTGCATTATCAAACCCATTTAACATTCAGAGCAGGAATCTGCTTCTTAACTTCTCCCCTTCATTGGAAGGTAATTTGCTGCTTGGTAAGGACTTTATGTCTTTTATATTTTCTGTTCCATTATGATTCTTTACATCAAATTTCTTTACCAAAATGCTAAAATACTTGTAGCGGTAACCCAAAGAATAAAATTATATTGTTTTAAAAGACAAACAATTTAGTTAATTTCTTTAATTTTACCATCTTTTCTGTTCCCAAATGCACCAAAAATAGAATTGAGATTTAAATTCCAAAAATGTGATTTTAAAATGCATAAAATAGTAATTACATAAAAATTGGGTTTTTAGAGGAAATGAGAGATTATACATAGTTAAGTAGATGACAGAATACTAATTATTATTTATATAGTTTATTATTATATACCTGCAAGCAACCAAAGATTAAGTTTCTATTAAATTTGAACAGCTAGTAATTATAGCAATACAATGCAAACTGTCAGAAAAATCATTGACATATGAAGGGGTAATCTAAATTAAATTATAATTCCTCTTCTGAGCCAAATGTAATATCCATTTTTAACATTTATTAATTCAAATAAATAAAAAAAGTAAATAACTTTAAGGGATGGCTTTCCCTTAAATTTGCTGGTTATATATTAATTAAATATAATTATACAGATTATATCATAAATACATATTGGGGTGATTGTTCTTACAATACTATTTTTTCCCCAAACGATGTAGAGAAACCAGTATTTTAAGATAGTCACATTTTTCTTCACATTGGTGTAAGAAAGAAAGAGAACATTGAGTAAAATTTTTTTTTTAATAATATAGACTAACTAGCCATCTAAGTGTAAACATGTAGGAAAAGGATACATGAAATGGAAGAGAGTTTTAGTTTTTGTAACCGCACATGGCATGTTGAATGCCACTATATGAAGATCTTAATATCATAAATTTAACTTAACGTTTTTCTCACTCTTTCCTCAAAAAATCCAATTGGCTGGCAAGGGGCAGAGTGGAAACTCCCATTGGATCCCTGTTAATTTGCCACTTTGCTTTTTTTGTTTGTTTGTTTGTTTTTGTTTTATTTTTCGAGACAGGGTTTCTCTGTACTACCCTGGCTGTCCTGGAACTCACTTTGTAGAACAGGCTGGCCTCGAACTCAGAAATCCGCCTGTCTCTGCCTCCCGAATGCTGGGATTAAAGGTGTGTGCCACCACGCCTGGCTCAATTTGCCACTTTGACTTGGTGATTCCTAGACCTCTCTAGATTTCTGTATAAGGCATGTTTCATTGTGCGTGCTCCAATACACAACCTGAAAAGTAGCAGAAGTTTCCATGTACTTGAAGGCACGGTTGGTTCCTTTTTTATTCATTATGTTTTACTATCTGTAGCTTGTGTCTATTCCTATAGATTATGTTTTAGCCCCAACAGCAGCAAGGATGCATTTTCTAAAAACTAAAATTTTGAATGCTATCCAATAATTTAATTCATTTAAGAAGTCAAACTCAATGTTTTGTGTATTTTCTTTTGCAAAAGCTAAAGGATCAGTATTTTCCAGCTCAACCAAGAGAATTATGGTGAACATGTCTTGCAAAATCTGATAGTTTGCTAGAAATATCTGTCAAAAATTATATTTTCTCCTTTCTTGGTTAAAGCAGCTACAACTTTTACTTCTAATTTACCAACAACATACTCAGTAAAATAATAATTAGTACTTTGTCATCTACTTAACTATGTATAATCTTTCATTTCTTCCAAAGTACTCCCCATTATACTGTAGTTTATACAAAGAGTTTTTTTTTTTCTTTTCAAGGAATGACAAAGATTCAGAACCTCATAATTGAATATACCTTCTTAGATGTGGGAAAAAAAATATATATGCAAAGTTTTCAGAATCAGGCTTGACAATTCAGTATTTCCTGAACACACGAATGAACATTTTAAATATTACTTGGACCTCCAATAATCTGTTCTATATACCCTGAGCTTGCAAACTCGATGTAACTTCTGTTCAATGAAATCTTATCTCTTTCATGTTGATATTTTCACCAAGTTAATGTATCTTGCCACATGACTGAAATACCCTGATCATCAGCTTATTTGCAGAATAATGAAGGCTAACAGGTCATATATATATATATATATATATATATATATATATATATATATATATATATATATATATATATGAGACTTTCTTTTGGATGTATATGACTATAATAATAGAAGCTTGATAAATTTTATTAACAATGTATTTTATTTTATTTTGACTTGAAAGATTCTTGATTACATTGAACGCCAACTGAGGTTGCACACCTGGGAGAGAACAAGTTGAGGGGAAAACGTTTAATTCAGACCATTACATCTCAGGGTTACTCTGGCATTGGATGCTTCCATATACACTTGTCTCCTTTTTACTTCTGCATTTCTCCAATTTAAAATGTTCCCCTTATTTCAAACTAAAATATTGACTATGATCAGCCATTACTACTCTAATAGACAGAAACCTTGCCTTTTCCAGCTTTGACTGTGTATAGAACAGATTTTCTACTTCATTTCAGCTCCAATAAGTAACTATATCACATCATGACATATTCACAACCTATGTTTATATATATATATATATATATATATATATATATATATATATATATATATATTTTTGCCCTGTTATTCATTGAGGTGTTTTAAAATGGTAAGGAGCCAGATCTGAATGCAGATTACTTAAGCTTGTAACCACATTCCAATATTCAGTAGATAAAAAACTGTGTATGTGATAAACAAAATGTATGTGATAAACAAAAAGTCGCATGCAAAGTTTTCAGAATCAGGCTTGACAATTCAGTATTTCCTGGACACATGAATGAACATTTTTAATAGCACTTGGAGCTCCAATAATCTCTTCTATATACCCTGAGCTTGCAAACTCGATGTAACTTCTGTTCAATGAAATCTTATCTCTTTCATGTTGAGATTTTCACTAAGGTACTGTATCTTGCTTACCAAATGACTGAAATACCCTGGTCATCAGCTTATTTGCAGGATAATGAAGTCTGACAGGTTGAAAGGCAAACCTTGTCAGCGATTTCTATCTGATGGTCTTAAGTACTCAGAGCACAAGCCAATGGTTAATCCAGTGCATGTGAATGTGAAGTGGGATACTTAAAGGGAATTTTAGGAAGCAGATGCTTTGGTGAGTGTTTACATTGTTGCAGTCCTTTTAGCTTTCTCCTTTGTTAATGTTGCTCTTCCTTATAAGATTGATTTGTTTGACTTGCAAGAGATACATTGGCCAATCTACTAAAAATTATGAAAATGAGCCCCCCCCCCTTGTCTTCTTGGCTGAAGTGCTGCAGAATGGCCAGGGAAACAAATTCATTATACACACAGAAAAATCTGTTTACACCATGAAACCTATTTTCTTATGTGAGGCCAACTGCTGGCAAACTCAAAACTGAAAACATTGGCAAAAGCAAAAATGCACACAAACATAAAAAAAAAAAAAAAGACTTAAATAAAAGCATGCATGGCAGATGGTGGAGATGAATAGTTGATTGTCACTGTCTGCTAGACCCACTGTACATTCTTTGAATTGTTGTAGTACCACAATTTTGCCATGATTTTCTAGGAAATTATGTTGACTATTAAGCTCTGATTCATGCTTTTCTTAAATCATCTGCGGGAGAGATGACATGCTAATTGCATTTGTGAATTTTTTATACTTATGAGAGTGTTAAGCACAGACAAGTTTTGCCAAAGAAGAAGTCCACATGTATATAATTTGACATTGTGACAGATTAATACTTAGGCATTAGAAAATGAGTGCAATTAGTTTTAAATGTGACCTACATCTTACTGTCTATATGACTTTAAGGAGTCACAGTAAGTTCTCCATTTCTAAAGACCCTGTTTCTATTTGGCTGACTGAAGTAAATCAAAATTTATCAGTGGACTTCAGTGGGATATGTGAAATCTCATCACAATCACATCTAATGCTAGAAAATTGTAATCTAAGGTATTAGTTACCAATTCAAAGTGTCTCTAGATAAGTACTGCATTTACAAGAGACTTTCTAAAATGTTTATTGAGCATGTAAAAAATGACTCTTGCATTTAGAGTTGTCTGAGTTATTTTTTTAATGAAAAACTAGCCTCTGAAGTACACTTTTAAATAATAGCTAAATGTAAATTTTCAAATGCACGTACCCTCATGTCCATACTAAAATTGAATTAGATTGTATTAAATGGCATTTAATGGCAAACAATTTATTTTGAAATATTCCATATTCTATATATTCTTTTGCATATGGTCTATCTATTCTTTCTGTCTGTTTTTCTGTCTCTTTTTTTATGTCTTTGTTTCTATCTCTGTCTCTCTGTCTGTCTCTGTCTCTGTCTCTCTCTCTCTCTCTCTGTATGTGTGTGTGTGTGTGTGTGTGTGTGTGTGTGTGTGTGTGTGTGTGATACAGAGGACAGAACCTAGCTGTGTATAGGGTAATAAAGTATTTTACAAGTGAGCTTGATATTTTAATGCTTTGTAAGAGACGGACATGAATAAACAGCATACTAATGTCAATCAGTTCTGAAAGGACACAGGATTTGCAGAGATGGCATTAGTGGATGTGCTTGGTGAAGAGCAAAGGAGAACACAGTGAAAGGAAAAGATCAAGAGGACATAGGACGTCATAACCAAAACCCAGTAGGGCCGTGTGTGCTGAGTCTGGAATTTAGAATGAAGCTATGGCAGAGGTGTTAAAACGTAGAGAGAGTCATATTCTAATTATTGTTCCTAAATGATACCAAAGTTGCCCACGTTCTATAAATGTCACAAGTACTGGGCCACAGTGCCTGCCTCTCTACAGCTTAGAGGCAATGTGAGTTTTTTTTTTTTTTTTTCTTCTAATTTTGAGAGTCATGCTACCTAATTTTAGAATGGCTTAGTTATCCTTGCTAAGAATCCCAGAGACAAATATAACTGAAGTGTCAGGAAGGAGAAGCCTTCAGGTTTACCCTTGAAAAGTTAGTTGCTTGTGTCTTATTGGACAAAATGTAATTGGAAAGTGTTGACTGATCCTTTGAAAAATAGCATAGCGAAGTTGAAAGTTTTAAGGTTCTCGACTAGATACTTGTGAATGTAATGTCACGTGATTCACGAACTGTTGTGTAATGGGAGTCAGTTTCCCCCCTCTATCTCATCCAGTGAATAAAATATGAACAGTCTGTCTTTTCTCTGAGAAACAATAGAAATATGTACCTAATGCCTGCAGCTGCTATTAAATTTACCAAAAATTTTGGGTCTTAAAACAGTGGAAATCAATTTGAATAGAACTAAATAGGTCAAAAACCTTGCACAAATGTTAGAAGGCTAAGTTCCATGTTTTTTTCTTTCTCTGAAGTTTCAAGGAAATTATTTAGATCCTAGAGCTTTCCCACAATGTGGCTCTGTAGCCTTACCTCACTCCTCTCTTCAGTGACAAGAGTGGCAGGTGGACTATTTCCCATATTTTATTCTGACATTAGCATTTCTTTTGCCTCCTACTTTTTCTCAAGACCACACCCCATGTGGTTATAATGAGTGCTTGGATGCTCCAAAAACAATTTTGTATCTTTAAGCCTCTCTACTAACAATTTTAAGGGTTTTTTTTTTTTTGGGGGGGGGGGGCTCGTTTCCCATTCATTATGATACTTGACCAGTTCATAGGTTCCAGGGATTTCCACATCAGCAAGTTTGGATGGTATAATTCTACCTATTGCAGAAAGACTGCCAGAAGACATGTATCCTGGAGGTTGCAGTAAACCCACACAGCTTAGCAAGGTGGACTGTACTCATTAGAGTGTGCCCAGAACTGGCTGTTTTATTCTTTGTAGGCCTCCAGAAGGTACATCAATGCTGTTTTAACACTCCCCAAATAAATTGGAAGTAAATAAACGCAAACATCTCAAAGAAAAACAGCAATCAACAGTGCAAACACATCCAGAGCTGCTTCATTGATTTCCAGCCCTACCTTTCTCTGCTCACTGAGTCTTGTTAGCTGGTCAGCAGAGGTCATTTCCTCCCTTTCCCTTTTATGTCCTTGCCGTGCACGCTGAGCGCTTCAACATTCTTGCTCTTAATCATGATTGCCCTTTGCAGTGTCAACTGATCAACCTATTGACCATAGTTGTGAAGCAGCATCCGGTACTGTTTTAAAATTCTCCCCATGAATGTTTGTTTTCTCAGGGCCTACCCAAAGTCTCAGAACTCCAATCTCTTAACAGTGCTTCTGAACTTGATGCCTACTGGAAACCTTTCTCAGTGGTTTAAATATTTGTCCTCCTCTTCCATCAAGACCACTAATGGAACCAATCACAAAGAGCTTGTTTTCACAGGGGAATTTCTAGCCAGAGAAGCTGCTCTGTGTGTTTTGAAACAATCCAATGAGCAACCTAAAAAGCAAAGAGATTGGGAGGATACATGAAAAATGCTCACCCCAGCACTCAGGAGGCAGAGGCAAGAGGATTTCTGAGTTGGAGGCCAGCCTGGTCTACAGAGTGAGTTCCAGGAGAGCCAGGGCTAGACAGAGAAACCCTGTCTCAAAAAACCAAAAAACAAAACAAACAAACAAACAAACAAACTCATGTTAATTAGCATAATTTTATAGTTTTTCAAGATCACTATATTGAAAAGGAAAATGAATCAATAGCATGGATTTTGCTACTTTAAGCTCAAGTCAAAGTGGATCAAAGACCTCCACATAAAACTAGAGAAACTGAAATTTATAGAGGAGAAAGTGGGGAAAACCCTCGAAAATATGGGCACAGGTGAAAAATTCCTAAACAGAACAGCAATGGCTTGTGCTGTAAGATCAACAATTGACAAATGGGACCTTATAAAATTGCAAAGCTTCTGTAAGGCAAAAGACACTGTCAATAACACAAAAAGTCTACCAACAGATTGGGAAAGAATTTTTACCAATCCTAAATCTGATAGGGGGCTAATATCCAATAAAAAAAAAATCCAATAAATATATCCAATAAAAAAAAAGAGCTCAAGAAGCTGAACTCCAGAAATTTAAATAACCCCATTAAAAATAGGCTACAGAGCTAAACAAAGAATTCTCAACTGAAGAATGCCAAAGGGCTGAAAAGCACTTTTAAAAATGTTCAACATCCTTAATCATCAGAGAAATGCAAATCAAAACAACCCTGAGATTCCACCTCACACCAGTCTGAATGGCTAAGATCAAAAATTCAGGTGACAGCAGATGCTGGAGAGGATGTGGAGAAAGAGGAACACTCCTCCATTGCTGGTGGGATTGCAAGCTGGTACAACAACTCTGGAAATCAGACTGGCAGTTCCTCAGAAAACTGGACATAGTACTACCAATTGATCCAGCAATACCTCTCCTGGGCATATACCCAGAAGATGTTCCAACTGGTAACAAAGACACATGTTCATAGCAGCCTTATTTATAAGAGTCAAAAGCTGGAAAGAACCCAGATGTCCCTCAACAGAGGAATGGATACAGAAAATGTGGTACATTTACACAATGGAGTACTACTCAGCTATTAAAAACAATGAATTTATGAAATTCTTGAGCAAGTGTATGTATCTGGAGGATATCATCCTGAGTGAGGTAACCTAATCACAAAAGAAGTCACTTGATATGCACTCACTGATAAGTGGATATTAGTCCAGAAACCTAGAATACCCAAGATACCACTTCCAAAACACAAGAAAATCAAGAATGAAGAGCATCATGTGGGTACTTCATTCCTCCCTAGAATAGGGAATAAAATATCCATGGAAGTTGTTGCAGAGACAAAGTTTGGAGCTAAGACGAAAGGATGGACCATCCAGAGACTGCCCCACCTGGGGGTCCATCCCATAATCAGCCACAAAACGCAGACACTACTGCATATGCCAGGAATATTTTGCTGAAAGGACCCTGATATAGCTGTCTCCTGTGAGGCTTTGTCAATGCCTGGCAAACAGAGAAGTGGATGCTTACTGTCATCTACAGGGTGGAACACAGGGTCCCCAATTTAGGAACTAGAAAGATTACCCAAGAGCCTAAGGGTCTGTAACGCTATAGATGGAACGACAATATGAACTAATCAGAACCCCCAGAGCTTGTGTCTGTAGCTGCATATGTATTAGAAGATGGCCTAGTGGGCAGGCCATTATTGAGAAAAGAGGCCCCTTGGTCTAGCAAACTTTATATGCCCCAGTATAGGGGAATGCCAGGGCCAAGAAGTGGGAGTGGGTGGGTAGGGGAACAGGGCAAGGGGAGGGTATAGGAGACTTATGGGATAGCACATGAAATGTAAATGAAGAAAATATCTAATTAAAAAAATTCAATTAAGTGAATAAGTTCAAATTCCTAGATTTGCCCTTGTCCAAAACTAATCTTACTACATGACAATTTAACTCTCTATATAACTTAACCTTTACTATGATTTATTTTACACTTCTGTTAAAAGTCTTTGTAGAGGAGGAAAAACTAACATGAGACATCTCTAATGCTTTGCTCACTACTCTTGTACTCAACCAAACACGTAATGCCAAATAAACTTGATTCAACATTTGACAAATATCGCACTTGTGTAGTGCCTATATATTTAATAGAACTTCATATTGCAGGAGCTGTTGTTTCACTTCTCATTTGCAAATTAAATATTTTCTCATGAGGAAGGGGAAAATATATGAGAAAATAATGTCTATAACATGATTCTTTGCCAGTTCCCTTTTGCATAACTTTACTCTTTAAATTAATACAATAATATAATATAATATAATATAATATAATATAATATAATATAATATATTGTTTGAAGCAGAAATAAGATTCCTACAGCCTTTAAGTAGAGAACCTAAAAGTATTCTTACTTCAAGAGAATCTTTATGTACTATAAACTTATATTTTGAAAGGTTTATTTATCATTGAGTATAAGTTTTATAGCTTCCTGAACAACAACAAACAATTGATTATCATCACTATATAGAACTAATGAGGAAAATTATTATGGCAGGCAGTTGATAATCACCTAGTTGTCTTACAATTCAGATATTTCAGGATATTAGTATAAAGTGATTATAAATTGATACTTAGAAATCTTTTAGTACCATCCAAATCACATTTCTAGCAAAACCATGATAATGTAGCCATAATAATAATAAAAATTTATTAACTTAAAAAAAATCCCATCTAGTCATTATTGATTTTGTTTGAAATATTTTAACAAGAGTATATTTTGCTTCCTTGGTATAAGGGACTGATAGTTCAAAATTCTAGTTGGAAGCAAACAACAAATTTTGATTTTTGAAAAGAAAACATCTAATAAATACATATGAAAATATTAATTCCCCACTAATATTAAAATCTCAACATTATTGTGTCTTCTAGATTTGGACATTTACATAAAATTTCCTAAACTATTAACCTAATAAATCCCATTTTAATTTTTTTTTATTTATTCTAAAGACGTTCCAGCTTTTTGTGGTTTTTAATTGTCTCATTACTCAGAGACAGTTACTAAGTAAAATTTCCAGTTTTCTTTTTGAGACTAGGTTCTGAATTATTAAGATTACATTAACATTTAACTATAATTCCAGTGGGGGTTGGGCAATTGTGAAAATGTAACTCCTTTCTTCTAACTATTATGATGTGAGAAATAAAACGGTACTCTGAGCTCCACTAAAACATTACAGAAATTATAGAAGTATATATCTGAATGGCTGAGATAAGAGAAAACTCTTGGTTTACAATAGATTAACAAAATTCATAAACCCTCAAGTAATGAATTCCAATATGATGGAATACAAAAGTTTGCAAGGAAAATCACAAGAGTTGTTATTATTAAGGTGGAAAATATAGCTTCAAACTATGTCCATTCTCAGTGGTATAGGGAAGCAGGAACTGGTAAGATAAATACCCTGATTCCTTCCTGGGTCTCCGAGCTTCTGCGCATCTGTAGAGCTTCTATCTTTTCCTTGCTCTCTGCTTTATCACATAACACTCTATTACCTCTGATCAGGCCCAGACGATGAGTGGAATCAAGGGGAAGCCATATCTGATGTTCATTAACTGCCCGAGCTGTCAGCATAAAGTTCTCTGCTGCTATGCCACTTTCAAGGGCCAACCAGCAGATTCACATTTGCGCTATTTCAGCAAGAATGCCCGAGAGGAGTGTGCACAGCCACAGCTGGGTGAAGTGATGCCACATTCAGAACTACAGTGGTCTAAACCTCAGGGCAGTAAATGCTTCTTGCAATACATCCGATTGCCATTTAACAGCGTTTAGCCTAAGGTATGAAGAAAAGCTGCTGATGCCTTCAAACCTGTTTAGACATTTTAATGTTGTATAGACATGACAGCAGTGAATGAGAACACTCCAAGGTGTAGCACAGTGAATTTTGCAATTAAAGCAGCTGAGTTTCCAGTGCTTTATAAGAGAGCCCATTGTTTGAACTTCTTAATTAAAAGTGATCATAATCTCTGAAAATTATCTTTGAAGTGATTGTATCTGAAGTGGCCAGATTTTGTCTAGGAAGGAGACATGAATCAAGGCAAAAGCGTTGCCTCCAGATCCCAGGCTGTCACCTGGCAGCAGTTCCTATATCATAGGCAGCATGGGTCATTTGTGTACTGCCTCAGCCCCATACCCTATTCACCTCTCTCACCACCAAACTAACAAGTTAGAGCTGCAAACGACACAGGCTTGCTGCCTCTCCTGGTTCTAGTTTAGCACCTCTTATTGATTTTGCCTGGCTTGTCCGGGAACAATATTCATCCACATCACTGGCTGCGGGTGAGGGTGGGGGATAGATCTATTGAGAGAGTTTTATTATTTAGATCTCCTTCCCCGAGTGGCAATCATCTTTAGAGAAGACAAATTAGACTTTCTCTCATGATGGTGGCCCCAGAAATCTCAAGGCTGTTGCAAATGCAGCAAGATCTTTGATGGCCAGAGTGGGAACCGCAGAACATATTTTTTGCCACATTCTAGCTGTTGCCACCACATTAGGATCAAGAGATCAAACTAAAAATTTCACTTTATAGTAGGAGCTATCCTGAGACATCTTAATGGGGTAAGTGTAGAGCGCTTAGAGTAATAGATGGTTTTTATGTGTCATTTGATCTAATAATGTACATCCATCAAGAAGTCTGTGGGGCTTTTTCAATTTGTTATCAAAAGAGTGAAATCTATTTTAGATATTTGTCATATTTTCATGGTTTTGACCATAATTTTTACCCACGGATATTAAATTCATCAGTTTCTAATTTGATAATATTTTAAGTTGGCGATGGTCCCTGTTGAGATTGACAGCGTTATAGCCAGCCTCCTAGCAACCCGGTGGTTTGGGGCAAGTTTAAATTCAGTGACAGACACTGGGGTTGTTCACTCTGTGTTACAAGGATAGCTCCATTTAACTATTCGTACTTCTGTTTTGAACAACCTTGGTGAGTAATGAATCCGTCTTCACACAATAAAGTATAGGAGTCAATTCTCATGTAGATCCTGCAGATGACCTAAGGTTGTCAAGCTTGGGAATACCTGCCATTACCTGCTAAAGCTATTAAGCAGGCTTCACTTTTTAAAATAATTGAGTATAATATAAGACCTTCTATTGGTGAAATTTCAATAATATTTAAAGACACTTTTAAAAAGCAGCATTTTTAACATCTGGAACTCACTATTAAAATATTTTCAAAACAGAAAAGAAGAGGGAAAGGTGTTAACACATACTTTCTGTGGAAAGAAAAAAAATACATTTCCCATTCACAGAATTTTATAAATATACAAATACTTGATTTTAAAGATCAAAGTAGAAGATTTTCATGGATGTTTAAAATTCAAGCCACAGAGAAACCATCCATTTATCTCATGAGGTGTGCAATTTGCATATAGAATGAATAAATGACGCATATAGCTTAAAAGTAAAGCTTCACTAGGAATATTTCAAAGCTCAGGACAGCATATACTCTCTTGAGTAAATGATAAGAACAGCATATCATCAGCTCCAGTCCAAGATCTGGAATGCAGTAGCCAGCATTCAGACAAGAAGCATGACCACATACATACACCTACCTTTCCTCAAGGAAATCTGTCTTCAGTTGTCAGAAGGGATCTCCTGTGTTCTCCTCCAATAAAGATGCCTAAAACCCTCTGTAAATCTGAGCTTTCCTTTCTGTTTCTAAAGATGATACATATTATCTGACTTTTTTTTTAGTTATATTGTTACTGTTGCAGTGTTTTTGGTTTGTACTTTATAAGAGGGTTACTCTGTGAAGCCTTGGCTGTCCTGAAACTTGCTCCATAGACCAGGCTGGCCTTGATCTCCCAGAGATCCTCCTGATCCTGCATCCTGCTTAATGGGATTAAATGTGTGTGCTACTAAGCCTGACAATTTTAGTTTGTTTCAAAAAATTAAAACAATTTATCATGTCCTCTCCTCTTTTTCTTTGCCCATGTCTTCCAGTGCATCTCATTTTTCTCTCAAAATCATGTGTGTGTGTGTGTGTGTGTGTGTGTGTGTGTGAGAGTGTGTGTGTGTGTGTGTGTGTGTGTGTGTGTGTGCTCAGTCTGTCTAATGTTACTGCTATGTATGTGATTATAAGGCTGATCAACTGGTATTTTGTAAACACTCTGGTGGCTCCTCCATGGGGAAGAGTAGTTCTGTTCTCAATTGCCTCTAGTTTTTGTCTAGGTTCAGGTCCCTTGAGCTTTCCTCTACCATGTTAACATCTCCATTGGCTTCTTTTATCCTTGTAGAGTTTTTTAAAGCAGAACCTTGCACCTTTGCCTACAATCCTTACATCTTCCTTCCCTAGTACGAATTAAGATGTTTTTAGAGACAGAACTTGACTTTTTAAATTAGGGTATGATTTTATTTTTCCTAGTGTAGATTTACATATTTTTATGATCAAGCCAGTCTTTTTGCTAGGTAGTAAAATGTATGGCTTGGTGGCATTAGTTTTCTGTGCTGTTTAGATGTTTTCTTCCACAGACTCTACCTTTTTCTTAGGTGCTCGAGTAACCATAATTGACCTCTAAGTAACTCTGCTGTTCTATTTTAGAACAGAACAATATGATGCAATGGAGAAACCCTAAAGTGTGCATCAAAACACTCAGCCTTCAGCCTCAGCTCATTCACAGTCTTGACCCCTCAATGCATCTGTCCTCCTTGGTCTTCAGTTGAAGTGAGAAGGAAATGAATAGACTGTAGGAAGATACTCACATATTCCAGGTCATCATTCTAGGATTCCTCACATTATAATGGCCTGCAACTCTGCTTTAGAGCAAGAAGTTAATTTTATGTCAAAGAAAAAGATTTAGCTTTCCAAACCATTGTAATCTTTCTAGTAAATTGCATAATTCCATTAAAATGAAGAGTTACATGAGTAATGTTACACACGTAAGGATCTACTGAATACCGTTTCTACATAGGTTCTACTTAATATTTGATAAGAGTTGGGGTTTGGGACAGCCAGACAGTTTACTAGGTAAAGGCACTTGGCACCAAGGGGGAAGTTCTGAGTTTGATTCCTGTGATCCAAATCATGAGAGGTCCTAGCTCCTGTGTTGTCTTCTGATATGAACATAATCCAGAGTTTCTGCAAAAAAAAAAAAAAAAAAATGTATACACATAAAAGCACACACATTCACAATAAATGAATAAATATAGGGAAAAATTGGGAGAATATAAAATTGTAAAAGACTTATAAAATGTTGTTTAAAATGACTTTAGAGAATATTATACTTTCAAATAAAAAAGTTTATGTTTCTCTTAATATACTTCATGCTAACAAGATTTGAAGTAGATGTTTTCCATATTTACTCTCTTCAAAATAATGGGCATATTACTGCATTAAAATATAATGACTTTCACAAATGACGATTAATATAATTTATATTGCATATTATACTATATATAAATTAAAATAATTAAAATGAAAACTACACTCTTTAAAGACTAAAGGCTGGTAGTGGTTATAAAATGATAAAGCCCTTCATAATTCTACAAATGGTATTTTAAAAAGTCTCCTTTTTTTTTTTTTTGGTTTTTCAAGACAGGGTATCTCTGTGTAGCCCTGGCTATCCTGGAACTCACTCTGTAGACCAGGCTGGCCTTGAACTCAGAAATCTGCCTGCCTCTGCCTCCCAAGTGCTGGGATTAAAGGCATATGCCACCACTGCTTGGCAAAAGTCTACTTTTTATGTAAGATGGAATTATGTTCAATGATCTTCAATGTTCCCATCAAGCAATAATAATAATAATAATAATAATAATAATAATAATAATAATAATCCTGCATAATTGAAATAAAGACATATATTTACAGAGAACTATTTTCCCACTCATCAGCTCCCTTAATAAATTGCATCAAAATAAAATTGCATGTGTTAATCATTGGCATTGCTTTGGAGGACTTATTTCAGTCATCAGGATGGGAAGTTCTGATTGCCCCTGATGACTCTCTTATAGTTGTTCTTGATTATTTTCTAAATTTGATGACAAACACTGCAATATATCTCAGTGAATTAGGCTTGTCAACTTCCACTGTGGTCCCTAATCATGTGCTTGACTTTAGAAATTACAGGAGGTCCTTATTAAAAGTCATCATGGTTTTTGCTTTTGGGATAGAGATGTGGCAGCTTGAAAATAGACCATGGCAAAGAAAAAAGAAAAAAAAAAACAAACAAACAAACAACAACAAAAAAAACGGACACAATGCCTTTCATTAAAATCTTTAAGAGGAAACATTTTTTAGTAGGAAATGCTGTAGACTGTGAAGTAAGGACAGGAGGAAGAGACTGAATAATTCTGGTGTCATTGATTAGAAAATCAGCCAAATTTAAATGAATGCACCCCTTATGAACTACATGTAGTTATTACAAACATTTTACAGAAATGGTAAGAAGTGAAAGTCCCAAATGCCTGCAATGGGAGAAGCTCCCAGGGCTCAATGGTAATGACATTAGCTGAAATATCCAACAAAGGGGAGATAGAACCTGAAGAGACAAAGTCCAGTGGATAGACAGGTCCCCCAGTGGAGGGATGGGGCCAGTCACCCATCTCAAAAAATTTAACCCACCATTGTCCTTGTCTAAATGAAATGCAGGGACAAAAATGGAGCAGAGGCTGAAGGAAAGGCCATCTAGAGACCGCCCCTCCATGCTATCCATTTCATCCATTGACACCAAACCCAGACACTATTGCTGATGCCAAGATATGCTTGCAGACAGGAGCCTGGTACAGCTGTGCTCTGAGAGGCTCTGCTAGCACCTGACTAAGACAGATGCAGATACTCACAGCCAATCATTGGACTGAGTTAGGAGAAGGGCTGAAGGAGCTGAATCAGATTGCAACCCTATAGAAGAACAATAGAATCAATTAACAGGATCCCTCAGAGCTCCTAGGAACTAAACCACCAACCAAATAGTTGAACATGTCCGTGGCTCCCACTACATATGTAGCAAAGGACTGCCTTATCAGGCATCAGTGGGAGGGGAGGCACTTGGTACGTTAGAGGCTTCATGCCCCAGAGAAGGGGGATGACAGAGGGGTAAGGTGGGAGTGGATAAGTGGGTGGCGGGGCACTCTCTTAGAGGCAAAGGGGAGGGGTCCGGGGTAGGGTTTCCTAGAGGGGAGACTAGGAAAGGAAAGAACATCTGAAACATGAACACATAAAATGATTAATAAAATTAAAAAAAAAAACAGTGAAAAATAGAACTGATCAAATGCCCCACATTTTCAAGTTATTTTTCTTCAAATTATGTATGTCAGTCAAGATATAATACATTATCACAGATTTCACATTTTCTTGTTTGAATCAAATGAATTACAGGAATAATATTCAAAGAATGTATTAAAGCTTTTTAAAAGAGTAATGCAAAAACTTATTCATCATTAAAAAATAATGAATATATGTGAGTGTGTGTGTGTGTGTGTGTGTGTGTAGGGGAAGTGATGTTCGCATATATCTTTGTGTTCATTAGTGTGCCTGGCATTCATGGAACCTATAAGAGGGTACCAGGTGCCCTAGAAGAGGAATTATAGCTGTTTGTGAGCTGTTGTGTAGATGCTACAAACAGAGCCCCAGTCGTCTAAAAGAGTAGCCAATGCTCTTAACTGCAGGAAAATCTACCTATACCAGCGCACCATCACGTTTGCTACATTTGACTATTAAAGTTAAAAGATTTGTTCATGCAGAAGTCAAATAGTAGTGTGAAAATCTACAATGAATAATTACACATTCCAGTAATCCATCCAGAAAGAGAAAAAAGGTAAACAAATGATTGAGGAGTGTTTATTTATGACATCTAGCAAAATAAACCTTAAACGGTACTGAGACTCATGTAAATTGCTCTCATTTTGAAGCTAAACTACTTTGGATTATACATATGCAACTTATTATTTATGAGTAAACATGTAGTGAACTGGTTTACCTTTAAGTCCCAAGTTGTAGTAATTTGATACTCATATGATATTTATTGGGGTGATAACTTATTGTGTTTTTATGAGTAGTATATTAAACTATGAAATACATTAAATGAAACCCTACATGTTATTGGTTTAGAATCTGTTGTGATAGTAAAGAAAATCTCTGTTTCTTTCTCTCTAAAAACAAGAAAATAGTAAAAGCCAGTAAATAAAATTTTAATTTTAAAAAAAGGTTATAATTACAAATCATGATTTTATTCATGCATAGCAGTAATGCTTGACTGTGATATTTAATCTCAATCCCTAAGAACGCTGCAGAAATGAATTAGCTTGTTGGAAATGGGATAAATTTTTCCATTCCTTTGATAAACAACATTAATTAGAAACTTACATAATTCCATCAGTTATTTATGAACTTAACCAGACTTACTCAATACATTATATTTCAGATTCCCATTCAGCAAGCACACCTGTGAATGTACTTACATGTAACACACAGGCACTATCTTACCACACACACTAGGTCATCTGTTACAATGATAGTGGGTGGAGGGTGGGCCGCGTGGAACTCTAGGTGCTATTGTTAAAGTGCTTAGATCTTTAACTTACTTGTATCTTGCTTTCATACTTTAGCCCAACGTACTGTCAGTTTAGGATGTACTTCTCAGTCACCCTTGCATCTTACAATGTATTTTAAATATAAGGTTCTGCCTATTTGCATATTATGAGTAATGCATAAGTGAATGTAATCCAATTGGCAACAGCACACTATTTATGGGATAACATATAGATAGAGAAAATTATCCTTTTGGATTTAATACTTTTTCTTGTCTAGATGGAAAATTTATATCCGTTGAAATATACATATGCACTTAACAAGTATCTTCATGGCTCCGTAATAAACCAAATGAATATATAACTGGATATTTTACATACTTAAATTACCATTTCTCAATTTTTACCTTCTATAGTTTCTTTTTTTTTTTTTGCAAAACCTTATCTTTACTATACATTAAATAAGTACTGTTCTGTGGAGTGGTTAGTATCAGGTTCATATGGATCAGCAAAGTCTGTTGGTGCATGTTTGACACTGATGTCTTCTTCTTGAATTTCAGATTCAAGGCCTCTTCCGGATGTAGCGCTGACCGGCAAGTGCACCCGTGAATGTGATGAGTATGGTCATTCAGACTCCTGCTGGATGCCAGTGCGCACTTCCCCAGAGAGGAAGAAGAACCAGCCCAAACTCTCCACTTTCATGCCTGTTGATGAACGAGGAAGCCAGGAAAAGCTGGCCAATGGCGAGGCCGCCATCATGGGTGACCGCAACAGAAACCTCCTCAACAAAAAGTTGACCTCATCCTATGAGACCTTCAGTGCAGCTAGTTTCAGCAAAAATGAGGAAGCCAACCCTGAGGATATTCCTTTAACAAAAACAGGGGAATATAAGCCATCTCCTGTCAACACTCTCACTAGAAGAGAAGTTTATCTGTAGGTTGTCAAGTAGCAACAACAAAGTTCTTTTCCTGTATGAGGAGAGTTAGGGGCAAAAACATTACTAAGTAAAACCATTTAATCACAAAGAGGGGGCTACCAAAGAGACAAAGCTTTGCCTGCCACTTCCGCCTCCAAATCAGGCCTTTAGTGTTACTGTTTGCCTGATGACAGTGTACAAAGTAGAATCCATTCTTGTTACATGCATGTCTACACCCTTCACTGATCCCCAACACCCACCCTCTTTTCCCTACCCCTCCTCAAACCCAAATAACAACAAAACAACAACAACAACAACAACAACAACAACAAAAGATGGTTGCAAGTTCTTTTCATGGTAACAAGTCTGATTAGCAGAACACAATACACTCTCATTATCCCTAATCTGAAGCATGATTTTGGTCACTTTGATTTGTTTGAGTGTCATCTGGCTTGTAAATAAAAGGAGGTTGGGTTAAAAATACACTACAGACTCTCAATGCTTTATTTTTGTTAAAGTCAGCCCATTGAAATTGATAATAAATCACTTTAATGGTACAGTCCTTATACAGGAGGCCCTTTGAAAAAGTAATTTAAAATGACAGCAGTTTAATATTATAACAAAGAGAGTACATATTAAAACTCAGTAGAAAAATGCAGTTCCAAGCTGCCATATGTTGTTATTTTCAGGTCAAAGGCATCGATTTCTGTTCCACACATACACAGAATATACTCACCCAATCTTGACAAAAACAAAAAAATACATGAATTATAATTTCTAAAAGTATGTTTTGGAGTAGAATCACTCATGAATGAACTTGAACTCTTATGTCGTTATGAGGCCAAAGATCATATGGCAGATCAGGGAAATAATTAAGTTGATTTGGTCTTGACATCGAAATCCACTAAACAACAGAGGGAACTGAACCTGTGCACACACAGAAACACTCAGATGCTAGTTGGTTTTATATTAACTCTTCTTTCAGAAAAGTCTTTTTAAAATGAACTTTAGTTAAATGCTCGGAAAATGAAAGAACTAACTAGACACGTGTTGTCTTATAATAAGCCACTGATCAAAGCCCAGGTCTACTCTCATGTGTTACTGTCAGGGAAGATTCTACATTTCAACGTCATATGGATACATAGTGAGATACAAAAAGACACACTGGGATATGATTTCATGAGACCTTCTATTGTCATTTCGGGATCCCAGCTGTTCTTGGTGATCTTATTATCATTTCTAATTATAATTGCATTTTTTCACTTGGCCAGAACACAAGCGCATTGATTTTGAATTCCGTGCAATACAGAAGCATTTTGAGACTCAAACCCTTAAACAACATAACACTTTAATTGACTTGTCACACTGTAATTTGACTATTATTCAATGTGCGTCTTAAACAATCTCTGAACATGAAAGAATGAGTTCCGGACAATATTTTATTTAACACAGTATATGCATCTCAGAGTTGGAAAATGTATAGTTTTTTTTTCAAGAGAAACAGAATATGCAGATTTTGAATGCTTTGCTCTATGCAAGATGATTTAAGAAAACTGAAATTTGAGCTGGGACATTCAGACGAATGTGACAATCCATGATCAATATAGGGGATGACAGGTAAAGAGAGCAAACGTTTTCATCACCGAATGCTAGTTACTTGGTTAAACCATAGCCTTGATGGCTTTCTAGAAAACTGCAGAGACACTGTAGCTTTGGGCAGTTTCATGCTTTGCAGATTTTTCTTAGATTATAAGGTGAAGAAACCTAGACTATAGGTTGATAATTCACTGTAGGTCATCAAAGTACTTATCTTTGAGGAACTTTTCTCTGGTGGGTCTTTTGGGATCATTCCTTATGCTCTTTCTTAAAGTGGAATTTTCATTTTGATGTTAGTTTATGTATAATAGGTAGAATGGAAAAAATGTAATTGATATAAAAACATTGGACTAAAATACCAATAATTGAACATGCTCATGTTTGGTTATTATTTACACTATGGAAAGATGAAAATTCTAGAACTTTGTTAGGAAACTGCATTCAAGCAGTTCTGCCTTGTATAATCTGTAAGTACCTATTAAGACGAAATACTTCTAAAGATACTTATGAAAATGTATACATATTTTTCTTGCACGTTACAAAGGAAATAATAGCATAACACTGATGTTCAACACTTTTTTATATGCATATTTTCTTTCTTTCATGGGACACTTGAAGCCACTAGATAGCTCATTTCACTCTTAAACTTCTTTGGTTGTCTATAAAGCTAATACAGGTCACACTGGACCTACAGATTTATTCAATCCACATTCCACGATGATGTTTGCACCACATGCCAGGCAGTCATGTCATTGTCCTTTAACGTGTGAACCTCTCTTTAGAACTAAAATGGATGTGAAAGAATAAAATTCAGTGTACTGTAAGTATTCCAAGTAATTCTAGTAGAATTAGTTATCATAACATGTTTATTATATAATGAGCTGGCATGACACAGAAATATATTTTGTGTTTGTATGGCTTTTATTTTGACTAGGTTAAATCTGATGCCACTCCATATATAGAGTGCTTTTGAAAAAAAAAATAAAAACCAAAAAAAAAAAAAAATGAGTGAATGCAAAATAAGCAACTGTGCCTTTTATACCTCTTGTTATGGTAAACAAACAAGCAAACAACAAATAAACAAACAAATGAATGGTTGTTGGATTTGGATAATGAGGGGAAATGGGCTATTCCCAGCTTTTTTGATCCTGTATATTTATCCATGTTTATTTTCTGAGAATAAATAATATATTAAAACTTTGCCTTCTGACAAACTCAGATAATGGACCAGTCTTAAATATTGTTCTTTCATAAGATAAGATTCAGGCATTAATCTGGGGCTGCTTAAATATCACTGGACAGTGAAATCATTGGATATAGAATCACACAGGGAAATACTATCAGGGGTGAAATCAGTCCATTTTTTTCAAGGTAGGATATTGATTTAAAACTTTTGATTTTTGTTCTCTCTTTTTAGATTGTTTTTCATTTTTGGTTGTACAGTATATAAACTTTCTCTTTTTTTTCTGTACACAGACTCTCAAGTGGACTTCTGCATGATAATACATTAGGACCCATTTACAAATTGAATAGCTATACAAACAAATGTGTATTTAAATGTCTGTAGCATCTGTCTAAAATTGACTGCTCTGTGTGAATCTTGAGAGAACATTGTTGTCTGATTTTTGTTCTTTTTTTTTTAAACTGGCTTGTTGTCTGAGTTCCTGAAAACAAAGGAGGCGTTATTTTTATGAGAGAGAGAACTAAGGTGGTACAGAGGACGTTTGCCTGAAAGGCTACCCTGAGAGGCCGGGTTAGAGGAAAATACAAAACGAAATACACAAGCCAGAAAGAAACTGCCAGGAATCAAACAGCCATCTTAAAACAGTTGTGCAAAATCCTAAGACCTATGACATCTCAAACTATAAGTTAGATCAGTAGTAGATAATAAATAGCTGCCTCTTTAAAATAAGAAATGAAAGGAACAAAGTTCATCAGGGATATGATAAAGCTTATTTATTTTGACCCAGGCGTGGTGTATGTGACATCTGGATGGGGCATCATTCGTTCAGCTACCTAGGGTTTACTTTCAGATAACTTTTCCTACACTTTAAAGCACTTGCATTCCGTGTGGTACGATCTGTTTGTAATGTTAATCATTGACTATTGTTCTGCTACTTGGATGTTGATAGTGAAGCAGAGAACAATTAATCATCATTGATTATGTCACTATGCACGCGACTTTGCTAATCATGGCGAAATGTATTAAACACTCGTCCAACTATTTATGAAATACTTTACATAATTTAATTTGCTTTTGTACAGTTTTCTGTAAATAAATTGCTTGTCATTTTTGTCTTTACAAATTAAAATATAACATGATCAAATGGTTTCCTACTTGTGTGTTTCTCTGTTGACAATGAATTCTGTTTTGACAGGGAAGAAAGTGACTGAGTGCCTGTATTATTTTGATTTAATATGTATTGCTTTCTGCTAGGTTAAGGTAAATCAAGGCAAATGATGGGATGGTAATTGAGAATTTAGAGTGAAGCATGTGTTGGGGGTGGTCTCGGCAAGGGTCAGATATCAAAACAAAGAGGAGAGAATGAAAACTCATTTCAGATGGACTTTGCCAACCTGGACCAAATCTTTTAGAGAGTCTGATAGCAGATGATTTATTTCCACCACATTTGAAAATAGTGTAAATTGGAAGAAAGTTTCCAGGAGTGTGACAATCTCTGGTACACATGGAAGTGTCATTATACCAAAACTCAACTCAAGGTACATGTTATTTCTTCCAAGATGATGGGTTCTAGAAATAACCTATCTATACTAGTTTAGGGACCTAAAGAAGTATCTGCCCTGGTCTCTATCATTCAGATAGTGTAGTCATTTGGGGCTTTTAGCCATCTCTGGTACTGGTTGTGAGAACCGGGAAGCACCTCTCTGTAAAAATCCTTTAGATCACAAGCTACCCCTGGTTCTGTTTATTGGAGATTGATATGACCTGGCCCAACAGGTAACACAGATGACCAAGCACTTAATCACTTCCAATTTCCAGCTGTCTGGATAGAAGAAGAGGTTTTAGGTCCATTCCTCTGAGAGGACAATCATATGTGCTTAATATTCCTGACTATCCTGGAGATCTGAGGGCAGGAGGATCTTTGTGCTCCCATCACATGTATAATTAGTGTATTATGTTTCTTCATAGTAGAATGGAACTTGTATTGTTCAATCAAGTTATTTTGGGGTCAGTGACACAGCTAGCCTTAAAGTCTAATATTATACACAAGAAAATAATTTTAAAAGATATTTTAACAAGACTTTTCCCTCCATTGGTACTTACAAAAATTTCACACTTAAGATCAAATTAACTCCAAGTCGCAATATATCTGATATACTATTATTAACATCATTTATTAATGTTGTTTTGTGCTCTGGGGAAATCCAGCTTAGTACTTAATACATTGTTATTCTACAGACATACATTCCCAGGCCACAAAATTCTTGTATTTAGTCTGAGTCAAAGACAATTAGAAAAGCATTGCAAACTTGTAATACATATCATGTGAGGAGTGGGAAAAAATAATTTGAAAATAGAAATAAAATCTATACTTTTGCTTTTCTTTGGTTAGTATTCTCTACCTATTAAATATCTTTAAATTATTTATGGTCCTCTGCATTCTAATGTTTCTACTTGCATTTGTTTGAAGATCATATTCCTAACTATAAGTATAGTACTTTATCATGGACTTAATATGTGGTTAATATGTGGTCCATGATTTCTCTAATCCCAGGGAATCATTACCTTTCTTCCAGCCCCGAGGATTGAGAGACTATTTACTGGCTACAGTGATACATTGCACAGGATGTTTATACCACCTTACCACAGTATGAAGAATTACCTTTGAAACATACACACCTTGAATTTGTCCCCTTTTCTCTGCCTACTTTGAAAATTTCAGCTTTCTCTTTTCTTTCTTTCTTTCTTTCTTTCTTTCTTTCTTTCTTTCTTTCTTTCTTTCTTTCTTTCTTTCTAAAGTTGGATTATATATACTTTTTCAAGCCAATGATATCCTGGTAATTTGACTGTTATTGGCAATCTTCCTCCTCCAAATCAGGAAATTGGATGAAGTCTGATGTGGAAATCTACTTAAGGATGTAAGGAAAGAAGTAATGGCATGTAAATCCATCTGACACTCTGTTGCTCTAAGAGTAGAACCAAATATCAGTACATCTTGTAAAACACAAACCACCATGTACGTTTTAATATTCAACTTAGTATTTGAAAAGTTTATGTACAATGTTACCATGAAGTCATAACTTCAATAAAAATATTTTAAAACAAAGCAAAACAACAACCCTCAGCTACATAGGAAAGTGCCTTAGAAGATATATGAACACAGTGTCCGTCAATACAACAATCTGGTGGGTCTGAGTAGATGGCTTAGTAATTAAGTCCCCTTACAGCCTTACAGCCTTTGCAGAAACCCAGAGTTAGGTTCCAAGAAGATAATTTAGTTACAAGAATGTCTGGCTCTCTTAGACATCTGCAGATATAATGACAGATATAAAACCACACACACACACACACACACACACACACACACACACACACACAGAAAACTAAAGAGAAACAATCCTTCATGGTGTTGGTTCTGAAGCTAAGGGTAGATTTACCACTGCCATCTTGAAAATTAGCCCTGACATGTACTTACAAGCCCTTGTGCTGATATTGTACATTACAGCTTGCAAAGTCTTTTGTAGATTTATCCAAAAGTTCTAGAACTTGTCGACATTATCTGTATCATATAGGAAGGAGGATTTTATGATCCTTAAATGGTTTATAAGTTATAATAAAAATTTTAATCATATATTTCTACCTATATTGATATATCTACCCATTTAAGGATTCATATAGTAATCAAAATGCATTTACCTAATATCATACACTGAGAGGAAAAAAAACTTTACATTTCCCTAAATATAATAGTCCATGGATGATAGTACAGAAATTTGGGTAGTGAAATATTAAGTATTCAAATAACCAGATTTTTTTATTCATTTTGTTTTGTTTTGTTTTGTGAATGGATTCACAGTGTGTACTCTTGGTTGATATGAAACTCACTCTGTAGCCCAGGCTGGCCTTAGACTCACAAAATCCACCTGCATTTACCTCACAGATTCTGTTATTAAAGGCTTGTGCCACTACAGCCAAACTCATAAAATTATTTTTACTGGACATTGTTCAACATACCTGGGAAGTAGTAATTTGTCAACATTCATGACAATTCTCTCTCTCTGTCTCTCTCTCTGTCTCTCTCTCTCTCTACCTCCCTCCCTTTCTCTATCACACCCTCGCCCCTCTTTCTCTCTCTATATATACATATATTTGTGTGTATATATATATATATATATATATATATACATACCCATTACCTTGTGGTCATGGGTAGTCATTCATAAAAATGTATTTTTGGTAGAAATTGGCTAAATAGCCAATGATCTAGTTTTTAAGGACTCAACTTAACTAAACGAAATGTCATAACACATCATGTAGATTTGACAACCTAAAATTATTTTGTTTTGTATCTTTGTTTGTTTGTTTGTTTGTTTTAGAGCCAGTTGTTTGCATACAGATGTCTTCTATTGAATTTTTCTGTTTTTGTGTGTGTGTGGTTTCCCACCTTCCACATCCTGCATTTTCAAGACTGTCTCTACACATGCATAGTTGTTTGCTGTGTTCTTTGTTTGTTTGTTTGTTTGTTTGTTTGTTTCTTCCTTTGTGAAGCCAACCTAGTTTTTTAAGAGCCTTAACTAATGTCAGCTGCTAACCCAGCACCCAACGACTTGCACTGAAATCTGCTGTATTTTGATAGAAATTCAGGAGACCAACTTGTTGAGCTCCAAGAAGGAGCTGAGAGAGGGATTAAAATTGCATTTGTTCATTTTCTCTTAATCTTTATTCCCTTCCCCAGTATTTGTTTATATACTGCATGAAGTTGATTAAGCAAGATAATATGAATTTTATAAGCTGCAGGAAATAAGGAAAAGATAGGAATGTTCAAGAATGCAAGCTAGAAATATATGTATTCCTTTGCAAACCCTAACTGTGTTGTTTTCTGTTGTGTTCATTTGCTTAATGAAAATCTTATTCCTGGGTTGGATTTCATATGCTCGACTCACACAGAAATAACTTTGTCTCCTTCTTGAATGTCCCAAGGGAAGATAAAAAACACTGGTTAATAGTTAATAAATGTAAAAATTTGCCCCACATAGTTTCAAACGATGATGAGTGAACATTATATCTCACTTGTGCTGTTCAGTGCTATTTTTCCATTTCAAAGTTATAACTAAAATGATTAATTAAGAAAAGGTCATAAAAAAGATAAAGGTCCATAGAGTAATGCTAGATATATAATCATGAAGATTAGATTGGGATTTGAAAAATAAAGGTGTTAATTAATATTCCTAATTTTAAAAACAGTCCACTAAAGAAACAACTCTCTTAGAAAAAAAATTTAAAGGGAGAGAGAGAAAAATAAAATATTTTAATTTTTCTATTTATTTAAAGTGCATTACAACTCTTTAGACTTAGTCAAATGAGAAATAAGTAGATAGGACTGTATCAGTATTTCTAAGAATTCTCTCTACAAAATTACATGGAACATTTTATTGCAGCCTTATGGGTTGCTATAAAAGTTTGACCACATATTTAAATAATTTTATAGTACATTTCTATAATGGAAGTGGGGTTGAAAATATTGGAAAGAAGCCAAGAAGTAAAGTAGTTAGCTAGATTATTTATTTAGGGTTTTAACACCTGCTTATATATGAGTTCTTTTACAGAGCCTCCAGTATAGTTGTAGTATACTACAGTAGCAGTTTTTCACAAAGATAGAGATGCATGTTGATGAACCCAAAGGCCATTAGATTATTACATTTACCCCAAGTAAATAAAGTTTCATATTCTGGTGTTGTTCCATTAGCTTTAGGAGCAGGAGATTTTATTTTTCAAAAGAATGTCCAGAGAACATGTTTCTACTGAAATACCATAGATAGTTCATTTTATTGAGGAAAAAGTGCCTATTCGCAATTACAGCATAAAAGTCACACAGTAAGAATACAATGACGATCATAGTGGCATGATTCAGCTGAGGTTGGCTTTGTTTATCAAAACTGTTTGTAATTAGTGTGTTATATGTTAATAATTGTTGAAAAAATGAAAAAGTAGTCCATCCCAAATGACATCCTCATTAGGCAAAATAATCTGGGCAAACAATTGAAGAAAATGAAATGTAAGTTCTTTAGTTGCATGGGATGGCTTCATGTCATTAGTTTGTGAAGGCATAAGAATAATCAATAATGAGAATGCTGCCATACTGAAACTGTTTTCGAAGTTCTGGATGCCACTGACAAGGAGATGGGGAACGAGATGAACTGCAGGGCTTCTATCACAAGGAGCCCAGCATCTCCTGTGCTGTCTGTCCTGTTGGTATTAGCATTATGCCCATGCTATGTCAACTACTAGAATGTATAAAACAATGTCCACTTTACTACTTTTTAGCTTCTTTGCTTAAATTGCTGAGAATATTCCAGATATAATTTGTTGATTCCCTTCACTTTTTATTGGATAGCAACAAATAACATAATTGTTAATTTAAAATGTTCTCTGCTTAGAATTTATATGTGCTTCACAACCAGTATTTTGTTATGCCCTGCTTTAAAGGCTCAAGTCATCAGACAAACACTCCCACTTAACTCTAAATGAAAGTCATATGATTATAATGATATTGTCACAGGTTGAAAAATAATCTTCACTCTATTGTAATCAAGCCCAAGTCAGATGCATCACCTTGAAGCTTCAATTAAGATGAGAACTCCAATTTATATCTTGACACTTCAAGAAGAGCAACATGATATGTAAACAGAAGAATATAGTCAGGCTTAATTTAAACCTGTGATACAAATATAAAAAGAGATTCAAGACAGAAGATGGGAACCAAATTACCAGAAGCTTATTTGGAAATAGCGTTTGCGTTGATTGCTTTCATCATTCTTTTTAGAAAGAAGTATTTGATCTCTGCACTGTTAGCTCCCCCACACCACAGCCAAAGAATCCACACACAGCTAGTCATTCTTCCAGGCAGAGTTAAAATAACTAGCATCAGATAGAATTTATTTATTTCACTCAACAATTGTGAAATCCATCTATTGAGGAAAATTAAGATGATTCTTTTAATGCCAAATTTATTTATCTGATAGTCTGGATTTAATTGTAATAGATATGGAAGCTCATTTATAACTGGGTGAGACAGCATAATTTGTAGATTAAGAATCAAATCAGAAAGCACATTTTACAACCTGAGAACTTAATGATAGAGCCTTACTTCTCACTCATCTCCAACTGCGTAGAAAAATTTGTCTGCTAGAACTGGAATTCTCACTTTCCATGTGGCTTCTCTTCATTAACATAAGCCATAAGATCATCTGATTAAAACAAAATAAGGCAAGAAAAAAAAACCTGAAGCATTATTATAACTCAAGTAAATGTGTTCATATATATTTTTATTTTAACTTATTGTATTTGTTCATTTCCTCATGAAACGTGAAAGATAAAAAAGATATAATCAGTTGCTTATTGTATAATACAGGTGGGATGTATCCTAGAGGGAAGAAAATGTTAGAACTTAAAATGACATATAATCCTTGAACATTGATATGATCAATGATAAGAGAATGAAAGGGTTTGGAAAATTGTGGCTCTCTCTTTAAGCCTATTTCAGAAACAATAGATATCCAATATTGTATTAGTCAGGGTTCTCTAGAGTCACAGAACTTATGGGTAGTATCTATATAGTAAGGGAATTTGTTCACGACTTAACAGTCTGCAGTCCAACTCCCAACAATGGTCAGCAACAGCTGTGAATGGAAGTCCAAGGATCTAACAGTTGCTCAGTCCCACAAGGCAAACAGGCAAAGTGAGAGAATAAAGAGAGTCCTCCCAAGATACAATTTGCAAAACACAAGAAGGAAGACCAACGCATGAATATTTCATTCCTCCTTAGAATAGTGTCTCTAGCTGCATATATAGAAGAGGATGGCCTAGTTGGCCATCAATGGGAAGAGAGGCCCCTTGGTTATGCAGACTTTATATGCCCCAATACAGGGGAATGCCGGGGCCAAGGGGTGGGAGAGGGTGGGTAGGGGAGCAGGGCCGGGAGCGGGGAGGATATAGGGAACTTTCTGGATAACACTTGAAATGTAAATG
>LR749775.1:1042980-1064093 GCA_902729485.2 Mus minutoides
CTCTCTCCCTCTCTCTCTCCTACCCCTCAACTCCCCTCCCTATATCCTAAATAAACTATATTTTAAAAATGAGTTCAGTGCTTATTAGACATATGATGTTATTGTAACTAATGGTAAACAACTATCAGACCTTCATATTGGCTGTTCCATTCTAATCATTTTAAGTAACTGAAAGAAAAAATGGCCATTTGTTTGTGAGATAATTTAATCATTGTTATTCTGAATGAGCAAGTACCAATGCATTTTTAAAAATAGTTCTTCTATTTTAAGTGTTGGAAAGAACTAATTTCCTATGAAAATTATATCCACAGTATGTCATTTATTTTGCCACTTCAGACTTACTTCCATATGAATCCCATGATTCAGATGGAGAATCTGAATTCTAGTCTATGTGTTCATCTTGAAGCAGAATTAGTCTGTAGACACCAGTCTCACAGCTGCATCCATATGGGCCTAATATCTTCTTGCATTTATTTAGAGAAGATAATGCTTCATTTTTCTTTGGTTCCTTTACCTCCAGTGGATGGGAATGGAATGCATAAAGTATCTCTCTATTATTTATAATAAGGTGTTTCTAATTTGTAAAAATATAGAGATAAGGCTTTTTGTTAAGTCTAGAATAGAGTTTATTTAAGGAATGGGGAGGGGAGTTAAGAGGGTAGTAGAGGCAGAAAAAGGCAGAGAGAGGGAAAGAGTAGAGAAGTAGAGGCCGACCATGACCACGTGGAGAGAGTAGGGAAGGGAGTGGAAGAGAGGGGGAGCAAGGGAGCAAGAGGGCAAGGAAGAAAAGCAGCAGTCAATGAGATAAGGCATTTCTAATGTTATATAAAAATACTTAGCTTAGCCAAGCTCTACCATCCAGCCACTGAAACATTGAAATATAGAAGAAAATCAGAATTTACAAACACTGGAATTTAAAAGACTTATAACTTTAAGCTGATCTTCCCAAAAAAGCCTACTATATTTCACATGATTTAATAAGGAATTGTGAACTAATGACTTAAATTAATATGAAAGTTTACTTACAAAAATTATGATTTTTAAACTCTGAACATTTGGAGATTTTTATTCGTGTCACTATAATTTACTATAAGACTTGTGAATTCTGGTGTAGTTCTGCAAGCTGTAGGAATATAGGTAGGTTGTAGAATGTCTTTCTTTATCCATTTTTTCAAAGATTTAGTTATTTTTATTTATATGAGTACATTGTAGCTGTCTTCAGAGACACCAGAAGAGGGCTTCAGATCCTATTATAGGTGGTTGTTAGCCTCCATGTGATTCCTGGGAATTGAACTCAGAACCTTTGGAAGAGCAGTCAGTGGTCTCAACCACTCTTTCCAGCCCGTCTTCATTCATTTTAATCAACTCTCAAACTTTATCTTTCAAAATTCTTAAGATACTAGAATAAAATTAAATACCTTTTCACATGTGTCATTGCTGATGTTGACAAGTAAATATAAAGTAATACATTATTCTAGAGAATGCCTCACTGCTATCCTTGAGAACTTGAGTTACTGTGTTACATTGAGTTGGTGGTGTGTTTGCTCTGGGGAGTTTCCCTACATGAAGTTTCACTACTTGCCCATAGCAGTGATAAGAACAGCTCATGTTTAAGTCTTGTGAGTAACTGAAGCAGTTTGAAAAATCACTTTATTCAATCGACTCTGTATTTTCTAAGTTTCTTCCTCTGACTCTTTGCTTCCCTCTCTTTCTCTCTCACTTCTCTTCTTCTCTTATCCATTTTTTCAAAGATTTAGTTATTTTATTTATATGAGTACATTGTAGCTGTCTTCAGAGACACCAGAAGAGGGTTTCAGATCCTATTATAGGTGGTTGTTAGTCGCCATGTGATTGCTGGGAATTGAACTCAGGACTTTTGGAAGAGGTCCTGAGTTCTTCTTTCTTCTCCCTTTCTTCTCATTCCCTTTTCTTTCTTTCTCTCCCAATTTCATTTACTGTATGTATAAGATACATACACCCCTTGGTATGCAGTTGATAATGGTTCAGAATAGAATAAAAGCTAAATTACGCTAAGTAGAATATAATCGATTAATATATTTAATGTGCTAAAAACTGCACTTAACACAAATTAAAGCAATTGATCAAACCATAATTAAATCTTGAATGATACTATGATTTTTAAAACAGCATTTCTATTAATTCTTTGAGAATTTCGAAAGCTATGTTTTGATCATATACATATCTTTTACTCAACTTCTTTCAGATCCATCCTTACCTTCCTAACCACCCAGATTTCTAACCTCTCTCTTTTTAAACAATTTTAGTTCAATTTGTGTTATAAAATATTCTTCCAGCAGTTACAGATTAGCAATAGCTCCTCAGCTTGGGGTTGGAATTTGTGTTTGCCTTCCCCTGTCATGGTGGGACTTCAGTTGGCTTTTATGTAGGTCTTGTGTACAAGCTGTTTGTCTTAGGGTTTCTATTGCTGCGACGAAACATCAATGGATACAAAGCAAGATGGCGAGAAGGAAAGGGTGAATTCAGCGTACACTTCCAGATCTAGCACTGGAGGAAATCAGGTTAGGAACTCAAACAGGGCAGGATCCTAGAGGATGAGGCTGATAAAATGCCATAGAAGTATGCTTCTTACTGACTTGTTTCACATGGCTTATTCAGCCTACTTTCTTATAGAATCCAGTACTACCAGCCCAGGGATGACACTATTCACAATGTGCTAGGCTATATAAGTACACACAGCCTTATAGTATAAGGCACTTTTCTCAGTTGAGGCTACTTCTTCAACAATGAAACTAGCATGCTTCCTTTTGTCATAAACTTAGCCAGTACACTGTTACATCTGGATAGTACTGTTTCTTTAGAGTGGTTTACTGACATTGGTTCTTAGACTCTTTCCCTCCCCCATTTCCCAATAGCTCAATGAAATTTTTGAGGGTGTATGATACATATATTCCACTTAGGGTTGAGTAATGTGCAGGCTTATATTCTTACATCTTAACGAGAGTGTCTCTGTTAATTGTCAACTGCTGCAGGAATATTTTTGATGGGGTTTAAGAGCTGGCTTACCATTGCCTCAGCCTGAAATTGTAAAATCAGTTCATATAAGTGGGTTCTGGGTTTGTCTGTAAAGACTGAGTATATGCTTCTACTTGCTGGAAAGGTCAAAGCCTTCTTGGCTGATTCATCTGAATTTGAGTATGCTGTTCCTGTTGCTACTGCAGCCTCAAGCCAAGGATGAAGCCAAGGAAGAGTCAAATGAGGACAACAGATTTCTTTTCTNGAAATTGTAAAATCAGTTCATATAAGTGGGTTCTGGGTTTGTCTGTAAAGACTGAGTATATGCTTCTACTTGCTGGAAAGGTCAAAGCCTTCTTGGCTGATTCATCTGAATTTGAGTATGCTGTTCCTGTTGCTACTGCAGCCTCAAGCCAAGGATGAAGCCAAGGAAGAGTCAAATGAGGACAACAGATTTCTTTTCTTTAACTAAGCCATTCAAGGAAATCAACTCAGCCAGCTTAAACTGAGAAAAATGGAAATAAAGGCTTATTTCTCTTAAAGCAACAGCAACAAAATTGTGTGTATATTTCTTAAGCAACTGTGATCTCAGAAATATGAAATAAAGGAAAAATTCAAGTTTAGTTTATTATGGAGAAAGAACATATAATACACTGAGACAGAGATGAAATATATTCCTTTATTGACCATTAATGTGTTTGTTATAGACAGTGAAAACTTTCTTAGCAACAAAAAACAACTTACATTTTTATCTCATTTGTCATGTCAATGATTGTGGAAAAAAAATATTGGGCCATACTGTTCTCATACATTGCAAACACTTACATTGATATTCTACCAAGAAGGCATTTGACCAAGGACTTTCAAATTGTAATTTCCTACTTGTGTTATGGAGTGGTATATACATTTTGTTATTGTGATAATGTTCAGTTTCTATTAGGCAAAGTCTAAGCCTTAAATGCTTATAGAATTATTAAAAAATACTCCCAACTTATAACAAATATAGTATGTTTTCCAGAAAAAAAATCCAAACCAAATTGACCAACCAAATAAACAAGAACCTGAGGTGATAAAATAATGAAGAGAAAAGATTGATTTTGGTTCATAGCTTCTAGAATTTTACTCCACGATCAATTAGATCCTTTGGTTTTGAGTGTCATAATAAGAAACAAGAGAGAGACAGAGGAACAGTTATGCCCTCTAATCTCTTTAGATAGCACCCTTAATGAACTGAAGATTCCATTGATAGTCCATACCTGACAGATGCTTATCTCCCAGTGAAGAAAATTGTAGGTCAGGATTCAAGAACATGAACTTTGAAGATTTTTGGATCCAACAAACTTGACTGACATAACTTTATCCTTATAAAGAGGCTCTATTATTTGTTTAAAAAAGGAAAATGTGAGGTTTAAAGAATGTCAAGTCTCCATGTCCTCATTAGTAATCTCCTAAATAATTTTAAGTACTGGCCTTATGGGAGTAGTAAAAACTCCCCAGTACTGATAAATACAAGATATGTGTCATGTTGTTATGTGTATGTCTGTATTCTTGCTCACTGAAAAAAAAAATATATATATACATATATATATATATATATATATATATATATATATATATATATATATATATATATATATATATATATATATATATATATATAAATAATATATAATCTATATATATGTATATATACAATCTATTCAAATATATATATATATATATATATATATAACACATATATAATCATTTCACTCAATAATATCAATAGTTTACTCAGACAATATCAACTGCTATGTATAGGCTGATTTATGTCACATCAAGATTCATATCTTGTATCTAACTATATTTGAAGATTGCATGTTCAGTAGGTATATATGGTTAAATAAGATCTCAAAGTGGGTTTTGCTTGTGATATGTTTCACTAGTCAAAGATGACTTTGTATGTAATAACACTTACATTAACCTTAGTCTCAAGCTTTATCTTCAGACCTGTGCTAAAGATATGCACACTGGTTCTTTTGTTACTAATGTCTGAAAAAAAACTAATATAGCAGTTAAGGGGTGTGTGTCTTTTGATTGTATGTCAGGGATTGGAGTTATTCAGTTGTAAATTATCACAATTAATATACATAAAAATTTACCTTTCAGAATTAATTGCAGTTATGGCTAGTAGAAGAATCATATTTACATATATCATAGCTATAGCATATTCAATGAAATTACTATACAGACAATTTGCATAACTCTTTAAAAAGTAAATATTTTTGATTTAGAAGTTCATAAAGATAAGTCAGTTAAAGAAAATGAATGGAAACATCTGTGCTGAGATACCACCAGTCTACAATCAGAGTAATCAAAACTAGTTTCAGTGCTCTGAATAAAGGATGCTTCAATTCATGGGAATTAAAAATGCCTGCTATGGTAAAGAAACTGTTGTTTGGACTGAATATTATCCATTCATGTAGGGAATCAGTCTCTTGAATATAAAACTGCAATGGAATATTTAGAAGGATTTAACTCATGAAGACACAGTATATATACTATTCCAAAACAATCTTGATTGATATATTTTCCAGCTTGATGAATTTACTTTGACATTGACTAAATCAATATTGAACATGAACATTACATAAGTATTTATGCTACAATGAACCTAGAGTGAAAAATAAATTTGTATTACCACTTCAAAAGCTAAAAGTTATTCATTGAAAAGAGAAATAAAGAGATATTAGGATCATTTGAAACTCAAATGTTTATGAAATATACATATAACTAATCCTTACATGATATTATTACAACTGTATATGTATTAATTTAACTATTTTAGTGATCAAAAATACTATTATTAAAAACAATATTAATGGGAATTTCTAAATTAATAGTTATATTTACAAGAAATAAAGCCCTTTTATTTCTTAAATTAATATATTTATAAATTCACATAAATATGCAAAGGGATTGATAACTAATTTGAAGACTGTGTTTGAACCTTATCATAAGTAAAAGGTCATAAAAACAATAATACAAGGGGAAGAAATAAACAAAGCTTATATTGTAGTTAAAAATTAGAAAAAATAAAATAAAAAATTATTCATTTTTGTGCAGAAAGAGTAACCATGTATTCATGATTATATATGCCTACTCCATTCAATTATGTTTCATTAAAAAGTATTTTTTTCTTTTTCCTAATTAATTGCATTATCTAACAGTGGATATATTTGTTGATTTAAAATGGATTGCCTGCAATATGTAATTATTATTACTTTTCATATTGTTTGATTATGTACTATTCTTACATGAATATTATGTGTTTGATTAATTAAAACTATTGATATTAACCTTAGATTTGTTTCTGTAATATCATATATTGTCAGTAACTGAAGTGTATACAGCAGATGAAGCTTTGTCATATAATGGTCATGTACATCTTTTGAAAGAAATATATATATATATATGTGTTGTGTATTGAGTGTGTATGACGGGGGATAGATATAAGATGGGGTTACAAACAATTCATAACTTATACATGATCTGAGTTCAAACACTTAGGACATTTGTAAACAAGCCATGCATGTTACGTGTGTTTGTAATCCCATTTCCAAGAATGCAGAAAAAGGTGGATCCCTGTGGCTCTTTGTCCTAATAGACAAAAGCCCTGTGTCATTTCCCTTTGTCAAAATAAAAGGAAAAGATATTAAATCTAATACAGTAAAATTATTTGCAATAATGGCATTATCTCTTTCCATGGTGTCCAGCTTAATTGTTTTGTGGATTTTAGGATTAAGACATTTCTTTACTTCACAATAGTGTACGATATTCCTTCCAGTCTCATATTAACTCAGCAATTAGACAGTCATGAGGAGTTTGTAGTCCCAAGCTGATCTTTGGGTGGTGCTTGTCAGTTTAGTCAAAATCTTGACTAGGTAGATCACACCAGAATGAGTATAATGTTTTCCATGTGTAACAAAATGTCTAGATTTGTTTCTCAAAGAAGAATATTTATTCTGTGTATATGGAAAGCATTTACAACAAGAGACAAAAGGTCAATGTTGGTGGACTCCTTTTTGCTTCATGGAGAATCCTCAGTTGCCAATTCACCAAGGTATATCATATGCAAAATTAGGGTATCTTCTTGTCCTAGTTTTGGTTTTCTTGCTATGAATAGAAAGGTAACCCTTATAAAAGCAAACATTTATTTTAGGCTGGCTCACAGTTTGAATCTATTATCATCATAGTGGGAAGTACAGCATGATCCAGGCAGGTGGTGTTAGAAAAACCTAGAGTTCTGTATCATGATTCAAAGAGAGTCACACTGGACAGAGTTTGACAACTGGACCTCAAAGCCTACCCCAACAATGTGTCACTTGCAACAAAGCCCTGCCTACTCCAACAATGCCATATCTCCTAATGGAAAGTGCCATTTCCTATGGGCCAAATATATTCGTAATCTGGTTCAATATTGGTCATGATTGCATGCATGGAGTTGAGCTTGCTGGTAGTGGGAAACCAGGTTCTTTGTTCTTGTTCCCATTGGAAATTATCTGCCTTTTTTGTAACCATGTAGAGTTTTTTTTTGTTTGTTTGTTTTTGTTTGCTTTATAATTATAATCTCTAAACATGGTATATAATTTCTCTGGTGTGCACACAGACCAATTAGAAATTACATCTGAGTTTTTTTTTTTTTTTTTTTGAGTGTTGGGAATACAGGCATGTGCTACCACTCTAGAATATAGAAAGCACTTAACATATAGAGATCTATAGAAAGATGCTTGTCTCTACTGTGATTAAAGGCATACGCTACCACCTCTTTGTTTAAATATTTTATCTTAGATCCAAATCACTCTAGCGCTTAGATATTTAAAAACCAATTTTAAACTGCATTAAGTTGTTGAATTTACTTAAAACATTTTAAACATCTTAACTGTGTTTTCAGTACCAAACAACAAAGATATTTCTTTTTATTTAAGAGAAAACTCAAAATCTGAGGTGCATGATGGTGTTGGCCATGTCTAATATTTTAACATGGAATTAAGACAGATTGTGTAATAGAATCCATTTTTTCATTTCATAAAGGTAAGGCAATTTGCTTTTTGACAAATCATCATTGAAAATATAATTAGTTTTGTTCTTATTTTTTAATGTCTGATCAAATGAAAGGTATTTGTAAGATTTTTTTTTTTTTTTTAGTTAGTTTGTACTAAATGGCAAAGTCTTTTGGTGAACTATTGTCTCTCCTTATTTAGGAGGTGTCTCTTGTTCAAATCTAATCTTTATAAATTTGGTGGTATCTGTAGCTTTACTTCTCCTGTTGAATCAAAGACAAAATCTCTTCCCCAACATAATCCATATCCATTCAGAGGTAAACACATCTTTAAAATATACAGAATGATTCACTCAGCAGTTTGTTTCCTATCCAATGTCTCTTCATAGCTGTTGTCCCTTTCTCATTAGAATTTTTAATAAGGTACTGTATAATCTATTGCTTTCTGGAGATATTTGTTCCTCTTTTCATTTATGAAGGATACCTTATCTTTATAAGGTGTCCTTATCTTTATAAGGTATCCTTAATAAATGGAAATTAAATCTTTCTATAACTGCTTATCCTATAGGATTACATGATATATCTATAATATGCTTTATATTCTAATATGCAAAAATTGATACATTTTACTAGAGTCATACGCTGGAGCATTTTCAGTCTTAAATTACACATGTATCTCTACAATAGAGATAATTTTTAATAAATGTGTAATCACAGAACATCTTTTTTATTGGATATTTTATTGATTTACATTTTAAATTTTATCCCCTATCCTGGTTCCCCCTCTGGAAACCCCCTATCCAATCCCCTTTGCTTGCTTCTATCAGGGTGCTCCCCCATCCACACACCTACTACTGCCTCCCCTCTCTGGCATTCCCCTATGCTGGAGCATCAAGCTTCCATAGGACCAAAGGCCATTCGCTGCTACATATGCAGCTGGAGCCATGGGTCCATTCTTTGGTTGGCTGTTTAATCCTTGGGAGCTCAGGGAGTGGGGAGGGAGGTGTCTGGTTGGTTGATATTGTTGTTCTTCCTATGGGGTTGCATACTTCAGCTAGTTCAGTCCTTCCCCTAACTGCTCCATTGGGGTCCCTGTGTTCAGTCTGATGGCTGACTGCAAGCATCTGCATCTGTATCTGTAAGCCTCTGGAAGAGCCTCTCAGGAGACAGCTATATCAGGCTCCTGACTGCAAGAACTTCTTGGTATCAGAAAACAGCTGCCCATTGTAATTCTGATCATGTACCTGTGGTATGATGTACATACTTTAATTTTCCAAATTCTAAAAAATAAAACATATACATGTGCTAAATTACGTTTCTTTGGGTACCTTTTGTGTTATTTCCTGCAGGTGATTGGTTATACAAAGTACAAGTAAGACATTTCCTAGCTTGTTGCCAAGTCATAGAAAAAGTATTTCATTTAATTCTTTGTTATTAACATGGTGTTTTTTAGTACATTCCGAGGCTTCTAGCACATTTCATATTAATGTGTGATCAATTTCATCATTACCTTATGTTTGAGGGCATGAGATAACCATAAGGGATCAGATACAAGTTATATACAATGGATGATATCTATTTCTGATTACTTTCTGTGGTTGAATAAATGGCCAAGTTAATTCTGAATCATCTAAAATAATTTCAGCATTTTCAATATGTAAAACAATTCTTTCTGCACTCTGAGAATCAGTAACTATATTAAGCAATTCAGGAAAATCACATAATATTGTAAGAATGGCATACAGCTCTGACTTTTAAATTGAATCATAAGGGATCTGGGCTACTTTACTTATTTTTCCTGACTTAGAGCCTTACTGACTTACTTGCTTCAGTATAGAATATAGAGGCTCCCAATATTGGAGTCACTTTTACTATTAAGAGTTAGATATGCATGTAGAAGAATGAAAATTGATCTACATTTATCTCCTTGTATAAAGGAGAGGAGAGGAGAGGAGAGGAGAGGAGAGGAGAGGAGAGGAGAGGGAACAACAGCAACAAAAGCCCTGAGGCCATCATGAAATTTGTATGCAAATGAATAGAACTAGAAAATATCATCCTGAGTGAGATTACCCAGACCAAAAAGGACATGTATAGTATGTGTTCACTGATAAGTGGATATTAGCCAAAAATTCAGGATACTCATGATACACAGACCATAGAAATCTTAAGAAGAAGCAAGGCTCAAGTGTGGATGCCAGAAACCCACATAGAATGGGAACAGAATAATCACCAGAGGCAGAGGATAGGAGAAAATTGGGTGGGAGAAAGGAGGCTGGAAGGAAAAAGGAGAGGCGGGTTCAGTTATGGGGAGAGACAGGAGGGATGCCCAGAGGGCCAGGAGAATAAATCAAAATATGAAGCAGTGGGGCTGAGTTGGGGAAACACAGGGAACATCTAGAATGTTCCAGAGACCTAGGATGTGAGAGGCTACCAAGGATCCAATGCAGATGACATTAGCCAGAATTCCCAACAGTGAGGAGATGGAACTGGAAGAGACCACCACCAGTAGATAGACATGGCCTCCAGTTGAGGCACTGGGCTAACCACCTATCTTCAAAATTTTTAACCCAGAATTGTTCCTGTCTAAAGAAAATGCAGGGACAAAAATGGAGCAGAGACTGAAAGAAAAGCCAACCATTTACTGGCCCAACTTGGAATCAGTCCCATGCTTGCACACCAAATCCTGACACTATTACCAGGACCATGTTGTGCATTCAGACAGGAATCTTGCACAGGAGCTCTTGGAGAGGCTCTACCAGCAACTGAGTGAGCAAACTATAGTCAGTTAATATGTCCCAGCAATTTCTGATAATAATTAGGAGTTTATAATTCATCATTCCTTTCTCTTTGTGGTTGAATTTTCTGTAGACTTATACTCTAGATAATTATCAGAACTTCATACTTCTTTTTGTTTGTTGGTTTTTTGAGCAATTTCTAATCCACAGTGAGGTAATTTTCTTTTTACTTTTTACTTCATCAGTTTTTCCTATATTATCTGCCTCTGAATCATCCAATAAGATACTATCCATTTAATGGTAAAGTTTAGATTGAGGAAACTATTTATGAATTATTTCTAATGACTGTTGTACAAAATATTAGCATGAGGTAGGACTGATTAACTTTGCTTGTGATAAGACTTTCCAATAATATCACTTTTTAGATGACTATTATTGTAAGTAGTTACTGAGAAAGCAAACCTTCACCTATCATGTTCCTGCAAAGAGAGGTGAAAAGGCATTCTTGTAAATCAATTACTATCATAGGCCATGACTTAGGTAACAAAGAAGACAATGGGATGCCGGTCTATAAAGAACTCACAGGCTGGGCATGGTGGCACACACCTTTAATCCCAGCACTCAGGAGGCAGAGGCAGGTAGATTCCTGAGTTCAAGGCCAGCCTGGTCTACAAAGTAAGTTCCAGGACAGCTAGGGCTATACAGAGAAACCCTGCCTTGAAAAACAAAACAAAACAAAACAAAACAAAACAAAACAAAACAAAACAAAACAAAACAAAAAGAACTCACTGGTGGCTGAATAATTTTGTTTTAAGGAACTTACATCTATTAACACCCTCCATTTTCCTAATTTCTTTCTTATAATAAATACAGGAATTCCATGGGCTGGTGGATTCTTCAATGTGTTGAGCATTTATCTGTTCCTGTACCAGCTATTCTTTCTGTAATTCTCCTGCATTACTCCTCCCACACAGGTTTGTCTTTTAACCATTTTAACAGTAGGGTGGTTGGTTCCTTTGAAAGACCAGCATCTGTCATATCCTGCTTATGGATAACCCTGACAGTCTGTGATTGATTTTAATAATACCTTTTAACATTTTTCTTAGAAGTATTCTTTATTTTGTCATTTGTTTCTGATTGGAGGAATGTCATTAATGTCTTCCATTGCTACAACAAATCATGTCCTTTTTAATTCATGGCTATATTAAAGACATATGTCTTTAATTTTCCTATTTGTCCTTCTGGACCTATATACAGGACCCATCTTTCCTTTTGTTTTACTTGCAATAAAGTTTCAGTCCCTAGAAACTGAATATTTACCTCCTGAAGAGGCTAATATGGATGCTCAGGTTTGGATGAAATTATTGTTACCTTGCTTCTATGTGAACTAAACCTCCAATTTTAATGCTATTTATTTGTACTTTCAGCTTTGGTCTATGATTATTTATAGCAGTTTGACAAATACTTGTTTTCTGGTCTATCCTGAATTTTTTGTTTTATCTACTGAAGATGTTCTATCCTCAATTATATACAGAGCAGTGTTGTTTTTAACAACAGGCATTAAATCTTTTAATTGCTTTGTGGGTGAGTTCACTGATGCTGACAGAGAACTATTGAATTAAATTTGATATCTGGGCCAGTTGGCGGTCCTTTAGGACATTTTCCAATGGCAAAAGGTTACCTTTCCTGTCCCTTGTTGATCTGCATTCATTAGTTCAATGCTGGCCTTTGCCACACCCTCTGCATACTCTAGAAGCTTGGAGCCTACTTTTTGTATTATCTCTAAAAAGCATTGTTATTGGAACACCTTGCCTACAATCCCATTTCAATTTACCTTGCTAACCATAATTAACACATTCCACATTTTGATTTTTCTTACTTCTCTTATCAAATTAGCTTCATAATTATGAGATCAAATATAAGCAGTATTTCTAATCCATTCAAATGTTGGTGCTGATCCTGCCTCTAAAGGTCTAATCACCATTCTGAAAAGCCAAAGATTTGATTAGTATATTTCTGACTTCTGAATCTGATACTATTGAAAACAACAAGCAAACAAACTACTGAAAGCATCTTTTCAGGTTGGGGGTCTTGTTTAATTTTACTAAATGACTCAACTCTATAATGATTATTCAAGCTTTTGCAAGCATTGAGAGCTGCTACAGGACATAACACAGAGGTATGATTATCAAATTCAGTCTGTCTAGGTAATACAGAATATTGACCTTCATCTGCAAAGTATTAATACCTCTAGCCTTGTGTTGTTGTTGTTCTATGGCACTAGCTTCCTCTTGCCACCGTGTTTGCTACTGTAACTGAGGACCAGCTTTCAGTATTGCTGTTGACAAATCTTTCTAGTCTTGGGGGGGATAATTCTGTTCCGAGATTCCCATGAATTTAGTATCTGCTTCACAAAGGAGAATGCATATCAGATGAAACAATTTCTCCCTCAAATCTAATATGTCTATAGGATTCCATTTAACTTCTTTATAACCTTGGCAGGTCTTAGATAGTACCTAAATAAACTAATGTTGGTTTTCTAACTACCTTGGGTTTCTCGTCTTCAGTTTCATCATAGAGTGGTGTGGTATATTCTTGTGTAAATTTCTTTGTCTACATCTGAATATTTCTCTTATTTTAATTCATAACATTCTAGGGCTTGTATCTTACTAATCCACTTTCCTTATTTTTCATTTTACTGTATCTCTACAGCTTTTTTTTCCTTGAGAGGGTAAAAACAGCCACTATGGCTATTAAGAAAAAAATATAAAATTCAAAAATGATAATAATCATAATCAGTATTGAGCCAATTTCATTGAAATCATTTAGCTTTTCATTACTTTCTTTCCTTTTCCTTAGATACATTCTTTATTTGCATTTCATATGTTATCCCCTTTCCTAGTTTCCCATCTGAATATCCGCTATTCCCTGACACTCTCCCCCAGTTCCCCAAACCCACCCACTCCTGCTTGCAGGACCTGGCATACCCCTATTCTGGGTCATAGAACCTTATAGGACCAAGGGCCTCTGCTCCTGTTGATAACCGACTAGGCCATTTTCTGCTACATATGCAGCTAGAGCCATGAGTCCCACCACGTGTTTTCTTGGATTGGTGGTTTAGTCCCATGATACTGGTTAGTTCATATTGTTGTTCCTCCTATGGGGCTGCAAACCCCTTCAGCTCCTTGGGTATTTTCTCTAGCTCCTTCATTGGGGAACCTGTGCTTCGTTCAATGGATGGTTATGAGCATCTACTTCTGTATTTCTCAGGCACTGGCAGAGCCTCTCAGGAGACAACTTTATCAAGCTCCTGTCAGCTAGCTCTTGTTAGCATGTGCAATAGTGTCTGGGTTTCATGGTTGCTTATTGGCTGCATCCCCAGTTGTGACACTCTCTGCATGGTCATTCCTTCAGTCTCTGCTCTGAACTTTGTCTCTGTAACTCCTTTCATTGGTATTTTGTTCCTCCTTCTAAGAAGGATTAAGTATCCACACTTTGGTCTTCCTTCTTGAGTGTCATGTGTTTTGCGAGTTGTATTTTGGGTATTCTGAGCTTCTGGGCTAATATCCACTTATCAGTGAGTACATATCATGTGTGTTCTTTTGTGATTGGGTTACCTCACTTAGGATGATATCCTCTTGCTTCTATTTTCAAGCCATCTAAAATAGAACTAAACAGGGTCTTAGCACCTTATATTATAGTATTTCCCCTCCTATCCATGTGATTTTTAGCTTGTTCACAGCCAGCAGATTTTTTTTGTTAGTGTGGTTATGTTGTGCATTGAAGCAACAACCAAATATTGTTTTTAACAATTTTTTTTAACCTTGAAAATACTGTTTGATTGAATTACTAAGCTTAATACTAGGGGATCCTGAGTAATGGTCATGAGGGTCAGCCTGAGCTCAGGGCACACACAGTACAAGGAAAGATTAACATATACTATGGGATCTAGATAAACTGGTGTGCGGGTCCTTTACCATGACTTCCCTTAAAATGTAACAGTGAGTGACTTGATGTGTAACAGGGAGTTGTCCCCAAGGACCAACTTTGCCCTGGGTAAGCTTTTGCCTTCATTATTGTTTTTTTTTTTTTTTTTTTTTTTTTTTTTTCACATAAACATCTGCATTCTGTTCTCTGGATGGGATTACAGAACCTTCCCAAAGATAAGATCTGAGACTCACTTTTCTTTTCTTTTCTTTTTTTTTTTTTTTTTTTAATTAGATATTTTTTACCAGTGAAGACTTGAGAGCCAGACGGTGGGGTAAACGTCTGTTAGTTTAGAGAGGCAGAGAAAGGACTGAGCTGAACTTTCTCCACTGTCAGTATCCCAAAAGGCATCTCGGCTTCTTCATGCAACATCAAAAAATCTTCAAACCCACCCATTTACTTCCTGTCCATCTATCAGTCATCCTGGCTTCCTCTTACTCTGTTTTTTTTTTTTTTCTTCTTCTTCTTCTTATGTTCACTTGCTCTCTATCAATTGCTTTCTTGTTCTGCCTTGTAAACATGACCTACAATTGACTTTATTTAACCCTGTTTACAGTAAACAGAAAGCTCTTGGATTAAAGGTATGTGATAGGGCTAAGCCACACCATAACTGGAAACAGGTTTTTCCAGTAAATAAAAAAAAAAAATATTGTGGCTCACAGTGTAATCAAATATATTGCCACAGACAAATCATATGTTGTTGTCCCCAAGTTCTAGTATATCAGAATGGGACAATATTTGTAGACTGTGTGTAAATAGATATGCTTAAGTGACATGGTAGCTATCTTCTGTTGCTGTGACAAAATATTTAATGGGATATTTTGAAAGAGAAAAGATTACCTAATGTCCCACTTTTTGAGAATTTTCTGTCAGTATTCACTTGCTAAGTGTCTGAAGTCATTCAGAGCATCATAGTCACAGGGCATGGCTAAGAAGAACAACTAACCTTGTAGTCACTCAATAATCTAGAACAATAATGAGAGTTCCGTAATACAGAATACAGTGCATAAGGACATACTTTCAATTATTTGCTTTATATAAAAGTTTCCAGCATTCTCAACAATGCTAAGTGAATAAAGTGGCTTACTTTAACAAAAGGGTGATTGAAACCCTATTGGGGAGTTATAATAATGCTCTTTTTTGAGTGAACCCTGTGATATTGGCCACAATCCAAAGCAGACACCTTTCCCAAGTAGTTGGATAATATAAACTGGACTTAATGGGAAAAAATATTACACACACACACACACACACACACACACACACATCAAAGGTGCGTGGATAAGAAGGTAAATGTAATTATTAGATGAGTCCAGGTAGGGGTATTTAATATATAAAAATAGTTTTACATTCTCAACAAGCTAAATAAATATCCTTTAAAAGTTATTGGAAACATAATACCCAATGAGGTTGTTGTTGAGAGGTGAAGCACTTGGGAAAGTACTGTGATGGTGAAAGATCCACTCTTGTGATAACCAACTTAAAGACAGAAGAAATTTATTTTTGCTTCTGATTTTAAAATTTTCAGTTCATAATCAAGTGATTTTGCCTCACATAGAACGATTAACATGTGCAGCAAACCTAACTGCTTATCTTAAAGCTGCAAAATGCAAGACGCAAGGCATTGAAGGCACATGGTCCTCTATATAGTGCATACCCAGTGATATGACAATTCTCCAGTTGGCCTAAGCTCTTTACATGTGTTATATATTTTGCAATAAATTGTAACTCAAATGTTTCCCAAAGGCTTGTGTATCCTCCAGACTTGCCCAATCCGTTGCATCTTGAGAAGTGGTAGAAACCTTAAGAGTAGAAGAAAGCTAGGCCATTGAAGAAAGCCAGGTTCCTTAGATGTGTCAGTAGGATAGTAGGACAGTGGCTCATCCTTAGTCTTTTTCTTTACTTCCCAGCAGCCATGGATTGAGTAACATCCCCTGACTTGTGTTCCTGCCAGATTGTTTGGCTCTGTGTTAGCCAAGGACTCTGTTCCTATGATAAACCATGACAAAAATCAACCTGAAGAAAGAACTTATTTCACACTACAGCTTGCAAGGACATTTCCCAGAGAAGTTAGAGCGAAACCAAGACAGGAAAGTGGAGGATACAACTGATACAGAGGCCATGGATCATTATTGATTACTGGCTTGCTCCAAAGAGCTTGCTCAACCTGGCTTCTTTAAAAGTTTCCTTAAAAAGGATGGACTATCCAGAGACTACCCCACCGGGGGATCCATCCCATAATCAGTCACCAAACTCAGACACTACTGTATAGGACAGCAAGAATTTACTGAAGGGACCTTGATATAGCTGTCTCATATGAGGCAATGCCAGTGCCTGGCAGTACAGAAGTGGATGCTCACAGTAATCTATAAGATGGAACACAGAGTCCCCAATGCAGAAGCTAGAGATTGAACCCCAGGAGCTGAAGGGGTCTGCAACCCTATAAGAGGAACAACAATATGAACTAACCAGAACCTCCAGAGCTCGTGTCTCTAGCTGCATATGTATTAGAAGATGGCCTAGTCAGCCGTCATTGGGAAGAGAGGCCCCTTGGGGTTGCTAACTTTATTTATTTATTTATTTATTTATTTATTTATTTATTTATTTATTATTTTTCAAGACAGGATTTCTCTGTGTAGCCCTGCTGTCCTAGAGCTCACCTTGTAGACCAGGTTGGCATCGAACTCAGAAATCCGCCTGCCTCGGTCTCCCGAGTGCTGGGATTAAAGGCATGCACCACCACGGTATGGCAAACTTTATATGCCCCAATACAGGGGAACGCCAGGGCCGAGAAGTGGGAGTGGGTGGGCAGGGGAGCAGGGCAGGGGGAAGGTATAGGGAACTTTCGGGATAGTATTTGAAATGTAAATTAAGAAATATCTAATAAAAAGTGGAAACAAAATACCGTGTACCAATAAAGAGCCCATAGGTAGCACCACCCACAGTGAGCTGGGTGCTTACAGTTCAATCTTTAATCAAGAAAAGATTCCATGTGTTTTCCTGCCGGCTAATCTACTGAGGGCATCTTCTTAAGTGAGATTCTTGCTTCCCAAATGACTAACTCGTGTCAAGTTGACATAAAACTAGTCTGCAAAAGCTAAATTTCAAGCTCCAAAGCAGTACTGAATTACCATGGAAACCTCTGTAGGTGTGAACCCATATAGACCTATTTATGAAGTTTTAAGTTATCTCAAGAATTTTATCAGGCACCAAACTGGAGACTGACGTTTTTAACATAAGACATTAGCAGGCCTTACAGATCTAGCCTATCTACCTCCAAGTGGATTAATGTCACTATGAAAAGGCTTTGTGAATCTGAGCTTTTCTGTCTCCTACTATGTGTGGACATGTTGAGAAAGCTCTCAGCAGCTGCTGATACTTTGATCTTAGTCTTCAAAACTGTGGGAAATAATTTTCCATCTTCAAAAAAATAGTCTAACATTCTGTTTCTGCTACATAATACTAAACAAAGATTGTTTCTTATAAAGATTTGCATGATATGGAAAGACTCCATATCAGTCTGGTAACAGGTATTATTTACCAGATTGATATGACTGTCACATTTACCAATTTCCATAAGTCTTGTCTATTGATTACATATTTTGAAAATATTTATGACAATATATAAATGTTCATAAAACACATGCACTCTATTTTGTTTTTTCCTTTTTGTGTTTTGGTTTTTAGCATCACTAAAAACTATTGGTGTTTGTGTTATCAACTGTATCACAAAGACCTTGAGGCTTAAAGGTAATTATGTTGCACACTATAGCAATTTTAAGCCACAATATATTAAGGTAAATTTAATCAGCTCTGTGTGCTTGGTTGACTTTTAATTTGACTCTGTCATCGTGGCCCATCCTTAAGTGAATGTTTAGCTCCAAACCATAAATTACCAGTGGCCAAATGTTATAAACATTGTCATTCAGCTTCCCTGAAAGTTACTCCATATGGTCCATTTGGCTATTGAGTTGTCTGATTTATCCATAGCTGCAATTTGTATTGACCATGTTAGAGAGTTCCTATTTCTTGAAGGTCAAGTTACTGTATAAGATGAAAAAGTTTGGTCATAATATTACATAAAAACAAAGCAACCACAGGTTCCAGGTATCTGGAAAGAAGTAAATTCTGTCTGATATTATAAGTTGTTTTCTCTTCTTTTTCATTTGTTAAAAACTTTTGGTCCTGTATTCTCTGTTTTCTAATAATAGCTGTGGTGGCACATAAGAGGAGGATTCTGAAGAGACAGAAGGATCAAATGCTTACATCTAGTTTTCAACCAAGAGATCCAAATTTTATCTCTTATCTCTTTCAAATTCTTCATGAATTTGTGGATGTTTTAATAGGTTCTCACATTGTGTTAAAACATACAGTTATCATTTACTTTTTATAAGTTTGGCTAGAGATTCAGTTGTTTTAAAATTCGTCTATGGTAGCTTAACTTTAACAAATACTGTTTGGATGCAACAAAAGTTAAAACTACTGTGTAGATGTTGGATATTAGTCCCCTATCAGATTTAGGATTGGTAAAAATCCTTTCCCAATCTGTTGGTGGCCTTTTTGTCTTGCTGAGCTAAACAAAGAATTCTCAATTGAGGAATTCCGAGTGTCTGAGAAACATCTGAAAAAAATGTTCAACATCCTTAATCATCAGGGAAATGCAAATCAAAACAACACTGAGATTCCACCTCACACCAATCAGAATGGCTAAGATCAAAAATTCAGGTGACAGCAGATGCTGGAGAGGATGTGGAGAAAGAGGAACACTCCTCCATTGCTGGTGGGATTGCAAGCTTGTACAACTACTCTGGAAGTCAGTCTGGTGTTTTCTCAGAAAACTGGACATAGTACTACCAAAAGATCCTGCAATACCTCTTTTAGGCATATACCCAGAAGATGTTCCAAGTGGTAAAAAGGGCACATGTTCCACTATGTTCATAGCAGCCTTATTTATAATAGCCAGAAGCTGGAAAGAACCCAGATGTCCCTCAACAGAGGAATGGATACAGAAAATGTGGTACATTTACACAATGGAGTACTATTCTTCTATTTAAAAAAATGAATTTATGAAATTCTTGGGCAAATGGATGTATCTGGAGGATATAATCTTTAGTGAGGTAACCCAATCACAAAAGAAGTCATTGTATATGCACTCACTGATAAATGGATATTAGCCCAGAAACTTAGAATACCCAAGATACAATTTGCAAAACACAAGAAAATCAAGAAGGAAGACCAGCGTGTGGATACCTTATTCCTCTTGTGAATAGGAAACAAAATACCCATGAAAGAAGTTAGAGAGACAAAGTTTAGAGCTAAGATGAAAGGATGGACCATACAGAGACTACCCCACCAGGGGGGATCCATCCCATAATCAGTCACTAAACTCAGACACTATTGCATAGGACAGGAAGTGTCTACTTAAGGGACCCCGACAAAGCTGTCTCCCACAGAAGTGGATGCTCACAGTCATCTATATGATGGAACACAGGGCCCACAATGGAGAAGCTAGAGATAGAACCCCAGGAGCTGAAGGGGTCTGCAATCCTAGAAGAGGAAAAAATATGAACTAACCAGAACCCCCAGAACTCGTGTCTCTAGCTCCATATGTAGCAGAAGATGGCATAGCTGGCCATCATTGGGAGAAGAGGCCCCTTGGTATTGCAATCTTTATATACCCCAATACAGGGGAACGCCAGGGCCAAGAAGTGGGAGTGGGAGGGCAGGGGAACAGGAAGGGGGCAGGTGGGAAGGAACTTTCGGGATAGCATTTGAAATGTAAATTAAGAAAATATCTAATTAAAAATATTGAAAAAATAACTACTGTGTAGATGTTTTTGAAAGAAAAATTTATTAAAAGAAATGGAAGTCTGAATTATATCCCTCCCGCAGCGAGCCCATGCTCAATATTGCCTGGATGTACCAGGAACCAGAGGATGGAGGCTGATTAGCTCAGAAACCTAGGGTAGGAACAAATGTGATTACCAAAAATAAATAAATGAATAATCAAATCAAATAAAAATAAATGAGATCAATGAAATGGTTGCTAATCATCAGGTCCTTCGGAACCCTTTCCTCTTACTGGGGTGCCTCTCCTGTCTTGATTGGAGGTTATGTGTAATCTTATTGTATCTTGATGTGCTGTGTTGGGAGATGTCCCATGGAGGCCTGCTCTTTTCTGGTATGAGGAGGGATGGGAGGCGTAGGAGAATCTAGAGGGGAAGGCAGGTGGTAGGAGAACTGGAAGGATTTCAGGAGAGGAAGTGGCAATTGTGCTGACTCCCAAGGAAGGAGCTAGAGAAAGTACCCAAGGAGCTGAAGGGGTCTTCAACCCTATAGGTGGAAGAATAACATGA
>LR749775.1:1064506-1204506 GCA_902729485.2 Mus minutoides
CTGCATATATGGAAGAAGATGGCCTAGTTGGCCATCATTGGGAGGAGAGGCCCCTTGGTCATACAGACTTTATATGCCCCAGTACAGGGAAACGCCAGGGCCATTATGTGGGAGGGGGTGGGTAGGGGAGCAGGGCGGGGATGCGGGAGGGTAAGGGGAAATTTCTGGATAACATTTGAAATGTAAATGAAGAAAATATCTAATAAAGAGAAAAAAATTAAAAAAAAAATAAAAACTGAATGAATTCCTGCCAATGTAAAACAAAAGACAACAAGAAAATGCACCCCCATATTGTAAACTTTAGAGTATAAATGTCAGGGCTATTACTGTTAGTGATCATAAAAAAGAGATTAGAACATATCAGATAATACTATGAGCTACAAGAAATATGTAATTCTTTCAGAGAAACCTCCAAACTATAAGAAAGACTACCTGTATTAATTAATAAAGATCCTGTAATATGTTAGTCTTTGTTATGATGCTGTTTTAACAATCTTGTGTAATTTTCCTGACTAGTGGAGTTCAACTCATAACCCTTATACAAAGTGATCCAGGAAAATACAGTGATTAGAACTCAACATCCCAGGTATAGATCAAAGAAAAATTTGGAAGTGATATCAGTTCCTGGAAAAATTAAATTATATCCAGCCAGCAAGATATTGATATGTCAAGAAAAACTCTTTCTAAATAATGTTTGAAGACAGAAAATTGTTCTTGTGAGACTTTCGTTAATCAAAATGGTGAGGGGTATTATAAAAATCTGTAACTTGATAAGACAAATGTTTTAGAGAAAAGTACAAAAAAGATGATTTTTAGCAGAAGTTCAAATATATGAAGACTCACATGCCTGTGTGCACTCAAGCACATGCTCAAACACACACACCCACACACACCCACACACCAAGTTTAAAGAATGTCAATGCATGAATTAGCTTTAGAAACTGATAGGTAAGCCAGCTATGGTGGCATATGCCTTTAATCTCACACTTGTGGAACCAGAGGCAGGTTAATCTTTGTGAGTTCAAAGCCAGTCTGATCCACATCGTGAGTTGCAGGACTGACACAAGTATAAAGAGAGACTTTTCTCAAACAAATGAACAAAGAAACAGTGACTGCTGGCACTGATAGACACTGGTTGCAAAGCACACACAGCTACAGATGTAGGATGCTTCCACAGTCCATCTCTAGAAAGAATCCTTTACAAAGATGAGCAGAAATGAGGCCACTAGTCTTTTGAATAAATTGTGATAGTGAGACGATATTAACTGAAATATATGATTTAAATTGAGTTTGTTATGGATATGTGACCTTTGGATAACTAGTGGTCACACAATGAGATACATACAAAAAGAGTTTGAGGACGAATAAAAAGCCTCAGGTATGGACAGGAGACAAACAATTTTATGTATTCATTAAAACAAGATATACATTGGAAGTTACTGTGCTTGTTTTCATGTATTTAAAGTATATAGTAGAAGTTACTATGTTTGGGGACAGATAATGTAGAGAACAAAATACTGGCTAGTCAGGAATGGACAGACATCTGAAATTAGGAAAAGACTTAGAAAGGCACAGTGGGGAAGAAGAAAGTGTACGTGTAAAAAAGTGTAAGAAGAGGAGTTCAAATGGCAACTGGAAAGTGAAGGATTGTGAGACAGAGCCAGGGTAAGATGCTAAGTTCCTCTAAGTTCTGTTGACCTGGAAACTTTCAAAAAAACAGAAAGAGGCCATCAGATGGCTTTGATACTGGTGTACATATTACTGATCTCTGATTAGAGCCTTATTGAAGAAAGTCTTATTTAATTTGAAGCCTTATTTAAAAAATAAGATAATTTCTAAAATGAGAAAACAAGAACTTAGAAAAAATTATGACCAAAAATCTTAGAAGAATACATAAAATGATTAGGTAATAAAAGCAAGGAATGAGAAATGTTTATTACTTTGTGAAGAAAATTGAAAAAAAAATGAACACATGGCTTTGACATATTGTTGCACAAATCTTTTCTTAAATTCTGCAATTTTGATGAATTACTTAACAATGTATTTGTATTTCTATCTCAGGTCTTCAAACATCATAAATTTGAAATTTTATAATTGACTATGCTCTTTGATGTTTTAATTTAGTTGTTATTATCCCCATAAATCCATTGTTCTTTCTAGTTGCTGATGTGCATTATTATTGATATCTTTGTTTATTGCCTAGGTAAACATTTATCCATATAGCACATAAAATGGATGTTCAAAATTAAAATTTTGCACTACAGATAAGATCTAAAAATAAAAATCCCAAAATACTGTACCATAAAGATTAAAGTTAAAAACTGTAGGCTAGCTGGGCAGTAGTTGTACACACCTTTAATCCCAGCACTTGGGAGGCAGAGACAGGCAGATTTCTGAATTCAAGGCCAGCCTGGTCTACAGAGTGAGTTCCAGAACAGACAGTTCACAGAGAAATCCTGTCTTAAAACACCAAAAAAAAAATAATAATAAAATAAACCCTGTAGGATAGAACTCATAACAGATACTTAAAAAACACTGTTGCTATGAAACTATAAAATAATTATTTTGAGATTTCGTATTCCATAGCAAAATCAATTTAATTTTTCATTTTATTACTGCTAACAGTAATCATCACTTTTCCTTAATTTCAGTTTAATTTGTGTAGGTCAAAGTGCTAACTACTAGAAAGAAATGTGATATTTCTCTGATGTGAGGCTTACTAAACAGCTCTCTTTTGGCAGTATAAGCTTCATTCAGCTTGTAGGATTTAGTGTTAAATTTTTTTCAATTTGAACTGTTAAAGAACCAATCTAAATTAAATCTGGGTGGAAGACACTTACAAGCAGCAGTTAGAGAAGGCTCAGAGTAGAGATAAATGTTGAAATTATATCCTTTTTGAATATGTCTTTGCTTACAGCATAGATGAAGAGATTCAAGAATTATTTTTATTTTCCAATGTATTCCTTTATATGTGCTCTTCAAATCACAGTTTGAAAGTCTGCATACTTCTTATGGTGACACTCTCTCCTCCTGTACTGATAGGGTTGCAACAATTGGGCAAAAAATGCTATGGTGAACTTCAGGATATCTTGGCATTTTGTCAAGGCAATGAGATTAGCAACCCATGCACTGACAGGAAATGACAAGAGGGTTGTTAGCTCTGTCCAGTAGATGGAGGGTGGAAAGCAGTTCCAGACTTTGATCTGAGATCTAACCCATGACTCCCTGTTAGAGCAAGTTGACAGATACAGGAAGTGGAATCTTGCTGCAAGCTGAGGGTTCTAGGGCTGCGCTTCTGCTAGGCTGTCCCCAATGCTACTATAGAACTTTTAAGTGATTCAGTCTACTTCAAATTACTTGTGGTTTTATAAGTAGCCCTACTTAACTCATTGGCTTACCAGACTATACTTGAAATAATTTCTTTGATTTGTCAGTTCTTATCTGGGGTGTTGTTTTTTATCTGGGGTGAAGAGATATTTGCTGATGTCTGCTCAGGAAAAGTCATATAATAATGGTTAACTTCATGAGTCTTACGATAATCCTTGCCCTGTAGATAATGTACTAGAGTTTATCCTCTGTATGATAGGAATGAGTCTAGACCGCAATCATTGATTCTTGTCTTCAAATGACTTTTTACAAGGCTGTATATCATTTTTTTACATTCAGTCTAGAAAAATAAATGAACAGTAAGTTGAACCATATCTCTGATGAAGAGAAGTATAATCTCACCTTTACTGTTGAGCCAAAGATTTGGTTGAAGGAATATAGAAATTTGTCTTATGAAAACTTTTAGAAAACACAGAGAAACCCTGTCTCTAAAACAAAATTCCTTCAGTGTCAATACTATGACTGGAATTAGAAACATATTTTCTTCTAAAAACACTATATCCTCAATGGTGCAAGTGCAAACATATCCCTGAAGTTCATTGGCTAGTCAGCCTAGACAAATTAGGAAGATCCAGGCTCTGATTTGTTAAATAAAGCAAATAATCAAAGAAACAAAATCAAAAGCAAACATGGAGAACCGTTAGAGACATAACAGATTAACCTTGGTTCGGCATGGATACGCCACATGAACACTGGCACACACATATATACAGTTGAAGCCTGAGCATATGGACATATACTACAAACACACACACACACACACACACACACACACACACAGAGAGAGAGAGAGAGAGAGAGAGAGAGAGAGAGAGAGAGAGAGAGAGAGAGAGAGAAAATAAGTATTGTCATTTATCAAGTAAGATGTAAGAATCAGAGAGCCTCAGAGTGGAGATGATTACTTCCATAATATGACTAGTTAGTCTCTGTCAAATCAGAAAGAGATATTGGTTTGCATCTATGAAATGCAAACTTACTTATTTGAGGGACTTTCTTAACACAATGAGTGATCACCTGGTCTAGGAAATCTTTAGGAAATCTTAATAAGAAAGCTATTGAGTGGTCACGGCTAGGCATTGAGGAAAGGCAAATAGCCTAGTATGCTATTGAATGGGAATCTTATTGTCTATATACCTATGTCGTGACACCTCTACAAGAAAGGGAGATTCATGCTGCCATCTCTTTATCAGGCAAAGTCACAAAGGTATTCTGGATTCACTAAATCAAGGCTATAAGTTAGAGTCATGTGAGTAAGTGGAAATGAATTTCTGTTTTGTTATTTTATTTTAATGAAAGCAGTATTTTTAAAGTGACAAGTTTCAGAAACAAAAGACTTGTAAGTAAACAGGATTGATGAAATGCCCATGACATACATGCATGATACTACTGTGTTGGATCTCAAAAAAAATATTACTATCTCTGTTTCTATCTTCAGTCTTTTACAATGTGGGTATCACATCTCAGTAGCAGACCTCCCCCAATAGAAATCAGAGTCTTTTTCTCTCATCACCTTGAAGATGGAATGTCATTCAGACATCCCTAAACACTGCTTTAAAATAGAGGTGGCACTATGTTTTTACTAGCCTAGGCTTAGGAGAGCTTTATACTCGTTTCCCTTTCCCTCTGAGAACCCTGCTGTTCCAAAAGCACAACTCCAGATTAACACAATGAAGAACAAGATGCAGATGAAGTAGACAGTGTGATCACAGCCAGTGCTGCCACAAAAAGCACACCCCATAGAAAGCCTGAAGTTAATGAGTAACACAAACACACCTTGAAAGATATACTTCCTGGCTTGGTTCCTAAGAACTCAGAAAACCATGGTGTTATAAGCTGCTAAAACCTGGAGAAGTGTGCATGTAGCAAAGGCTATTTGATAGATCTACACACACACACACACACACAAATGTCATTTTAGCAAGATGCTCCCAGGTGCAAGGTGCTTCACATACTGAACACTCTTTTGAACTGTAGGCATGGGTTATATAGTGATGTTTTTTGATCTCATTATAGCTAATTTATATGCCTCTTCAAGAGCACCTGGGGCACTGTGCACAGACATACTTATAGTGCCATTCTGCCTTTCATTGCCTGAAGAGGCGACCAAAAGGGATTTCTTCTTCTGGCTTCAAGTTATTCAAATGCCACTGTTGCTTTTATGTCAGCCTGCAAATGTATGTTGATATATTTATTTCTTCAATCCCATTTAACTGCACACATTTGTTGTATAGATTTCTTTCATCAAACAAATCATTCTACAAAGGCTATTTCTTACATTTGCCCAAAAATTCCCCTCCCTGAGGCAGCACGGCCATGCAAGTTCTTAAAATATTTGTGAAGTCCAATGAAAAAGACTGAAGAAGTAAACCTTTAATTGGAAATTATATTTCTTACACCATTTTAGAATATTTTTTGGCATATTTGTGTGGTTTGCAGTTGTACCCAGTCAACTACATACGGTATAGTCACAGCTTCTGAGATTCTAGGTTCATGAATGAGTCTCTCCAACAAATTATAAGATTTAGAAACATGTTGAAACTGTCCTCCACTAATTTAGAAATTTATAGAAAATGATAATTGTAGTAATTGAAATATTTTCCAAAACATTTTCTTTACATTATGGTGATGACCCTTAAAATGTTTCTTATTCTAGCATTATTTAGGCATCTTTGCTTAATTGCGTTACATTATTAATGGCATCTGCTCATTTTAGTATATCTCTAAGTTCTCCTAATCTAGACTCTGCCGTATCTGAGAACATGCTGTGTCTATGAATCACAGATTATTAAAGCAAAGATGAACTTTTAAGTTAATACATATGAAATTCTTAATGTGGTGCCTTGAAAGCATTAATAAGCCTACAAACCCTCATTAATTCATCATAAACCAATAAACATTCCTCGCTATTATTGCCAGTAAGTCACTTTGAAGATGAGAAAAAAGGCTGCTACATAAATATTCTCAAGAACATGTTTTATGACTTCATAAAATGCTGTCTGTGTCATTTACATGTCAAGTGCCTCTCATATACACAAGTAATGGATGTGGTGGGAAAGACTGAACTTTGCTGATCCCTGAGAGTTGCTTAATGAGTTTATCACATACATAAATGCCTATTTTATCTATTCATGGCATGTTGTTCCACCTTGCCTTCTTTGGTGGGTCAGCCTTTCTCCAGATTATGCTATAGTCATGGTTCTGCTAAGGAAGGATGAATGTTTGTGAGGATGTACACCAGAAGAAGTACAATGGGAATTTTGGGTGTTCTTTATAGGGAAGGACAATGAAGATTTTCCTGTAGAAAAACAGGAAACAGGAAAATGTTTAAGAAAATATGGACAGGGAAATTTTTAAAAAGAAAGAAGGAAAAACAAAGAAAGAAGGGTAGCATTAGTGATTTTGAATATTCTTTTATAATGCTATTTTATAATAGCTAGTGAATAAAATAGGTCATAATCAGTTTAATGAGACTTTCTGATAAACAGTATATTTTTTAGTAATTACATTCTAAATATATAGTAAATGTATATAAATAACAATATGTTTTGATAAATAGGTAAATATATAAACCAATTCTTGTTTATTGTAAACCAATTTGCCTAGTATATTTTTCTTTTCTATTCTTGCTTTTTGTTTCCTTTTAGCCAAATTTTTACTATGTAACTTACATCCCCATCCTCCTGTTTCAACCCTCAAAAATGCTGTAATTTCATTTGTGTACTATATTCTTATTTCCTGAATTTAGCAAATCTACTCTCTAGTAGAGAGAAAAAAAATATAGATTGAAATATTGATAGAAAACAGCTCTCTAGTCTATGGCCACTGGAGTCAGGAAAATATAAAGAAATTACAGATTTTCTAGAATTCAATGAAAAGGAGGCCACTACATACCCAAACTTATGGAAGAGTATGAAAACAGTGCCGAAGAATGTTCACAGCACTAAATGAACTCGCAGAGAAATTGGAGTATTCTTATACTAATGAATCAAATGAACATGTGAGTACTCCAGAGAAGAAAGAAATAAAGAAATAAAGAAATAAATAAAGAAAGGAAGAAAGAAAGAAAGAAAGAAAGAAAGAAAGAAAGAAAGAAAGAAAGAGGAACTTGGGAGGCATAGATGGCAGAAAATAATCAATCTTAAGGCTCAAATCAATCAGTTCAGACAAAAGAGAACAATACAGAGAATTAACAAAACCCCCAGCTTGTTCTTTGAGAAAACCAACAAGACAAACCCTTAGCAATCTAACCAAAAGGCAGAGAGAGACAGTACCCAATTTAACAAAATCAGAAAAGAAAAGAGAGATCTAACAACAGAAACTGAAGAAATTAAAAGAATCCTTAGGTCTTACTTCAAAAGTCAGTGCTCCATAAAATTGGGAAATCTAAAGGAAATGAATGATTTTCTGGACAGATAACAATTGCCAAAGCCAAATCAAGATCAGGTAAACCATGTGAATTGTCCTATGAGCCCTAAGGAAAAAGAAGCAGTCATTAAATGTCTCCCAACCAAAAAATGCCCAGAGCCAAATGGTTTTAGTGCAGAATTCTGTCAGACTTTTAAAGAAGAGCTAATGCCCATATTCTTCAAACTAATCCATAAAAGAGAAATAGAAGGGACATTGCCAAACTCATTCTATAAGGCTACAGTCACCCTGACACAAAAAGAACCAACGAAGGAAGAAAATTTCTGGAATGAACATTGGTCAAAAAATACAAGTTAAATCCAAGAACACATGAAAAACATCATACAGAATGATCAAGCAAGCTTCATCCCAGACATGCAGGAGTGGTTTAATTTATGAAACTCCACCAGTATAATTCACCATATAAACAAACTGAAAGAAAAAAAAAACAAAACAAAAAAAAAACAAGCTCATCTCACTAGATATAAAGAAATAAAGTTTGATAAAACCCAACACTCTTTCACAATAAAAGTCTTGAAGAGTACAAAAGTACAAGGGACATACCCAAACACAATAAAGGTAATATATAGCAAACCAATAGCTAGCATTAAAATAAATGGGGAGCAACTTAAAACATTTCCACTAAAACGTGGGACAATTCAAGGTTGTGCATTCTCCCCATCTCTCTTCAATATAGTACTTGAATTTCTGACTATAACAATAACAACTAAAGGATATCAAGGTTGTTAGCATCAAGCCCCACTTAACCTGTGTACCTGCGTTGCCAAGGAAACCACCTTCAATCCCACAGCCCACCTGGCTCAGTCTCCACCCTCAGTGGTGTGATGTCATTCTCCCTATAAATTGGGAAGACACCCCGTCCTCGCTCTCTTTGTCCTCTTCTCTCTCTCTCTCTCTCTCTCTCTCTCTCTCTCTCTCTCTCTCTCTCTCTCTCCCCTCTATCTCTTTCTCCTCTTCTCTGCCCCCTCCCCCACCCGCTCAATAAACCTCTCCACGTGGAATCCCCTCAGCCTGGTCTGCTGCCTGGTTATTCGCCCAAACACACTGATATTTTTATCAATAAAGGTGATACAGGTTAAAATAGAAAAACAATTCAAAATATGGTGTACAAGATGATAGCATACATAAATGACCCAAAAATTCTATCGGAGAACTCCTACAGCTGAGAACTAACTTCAGCAAAGTGATTGGATACAAAATTAACTCAAAGTTACAAGTAGCCCTCCCAAACACAAGTGATAAATAGGCTGAGAAAGAAGTTAGTTTAATACTACCCTTTGCAATAGCCACACATAACACAATATACCTTGGTATAAATCTAACCAAACTATGACTTTTGGGGTCTGTAATCCTTCCTTCTATTCTTTCATAAGAATCCCCAAGCTCCATCCACTCTTTGACTGTGGGTGTCATATCTGTCAGCGACAATTGCCAAAGCTTTGGGTTCTTTTGTTTTGTTTTTGTTTATTTTAAATGAGATCCAGAGCTAATTCTGATTGTATATTATACTGACCTCTTGACAGGTGCCTTATTAGGAATAGTAATGCAGTGATATAGTAGCTTCCCTTCCTTTCCTGGCTCTCTAGGTATTGTCAGGGGTGGGCTCTCTCTTAAAGCCTGGATATCAAGTCAGACCAGTCATTGGCTAGCCACTCTCTCAAGTTCTGCACTGCATTCACCTCAGCATATCTTGAAGCAGGACATATTATAGGTTGAAGGTTTTGTGGCTTGGTTGGTGTCTCACTCTCTCTATTGGAAGCCTTGCCTGATTACAGGAAATGGTGGGTTTAGGTACCATATACCCCATTGATAGGAGTCTTAGCCTTGGTCATCCTCATAAATCCCTGAGAATTTCATTACACTAGGTTTCTTACTTGTTGAAGAATTGCACCCCCCACCACCATACTGTTAGGCACTGACTCTTAGCAGAAAGTGGCTATTGTCTCTGCAGCCATCTTGGGCTATTTACTTATAGGTTGTACTTTTCCACCCTGATGAGTGACTTGTTTTCCTAGCATGATGGGTTTTTTGTTGTTGTTGTTGTTGTTTTTTTTTTTTTTTGCAAGAAGCCAAACACAGCTGAACACACTCTGATAACATCTTGTTTTTCTCCTATACATTCTAGACTTATGGTTAAGTGTCACCAGCTGTACTCCCTAGCATATACATACATACCCATAGTTGCCTTCCAAAAGAAGACTTAAGACTTGAGACTTGATCGGATAGCCTGTTTTGTCTCCATTCTTCATGTCTCTTGCCCTCATTCCCCACTCTTTCTCTTGCAGACCCCGTTGACTGACCCTTGGACCAGGTCACCATTTCACTTCCAGTTGTCTCTCCCACTACTCTATCCCTCAGTTTTTCCCTCACTTGATCCATCCTGTTATCATTTCTTGACTAATTTTTGATAGGACTGGTCTTGTGTGTGCCCAGTGCAAGTAACTATATTTGATATAAGCTAATGATCACAAAAAAATTTTATCAAGTCTAGGATACGGGGCTTCATAGCTCTTTATCTTTCACCCAAACCCAACTTTTGTTGAGTTTCTTGAAGCTTATTAAGAGAGGTATAAATTACTTGCTTAGAGCAAGGTCCTCACCCATTGCTTATTTTCTGCATGTTGTGTATACATGAGTCTCTGTATTCACCACTGATAATTGTAAGAGGAAACTCTGGTAAAGACTAGAAGCTTTTGTTTTATTTAGAAGGATAAATACTTTTTCTCAGTCTCATTTGAGTTGAGATGCTCAGTTGAATTATTTATTTCATATTTTTATTTTCAAACTTAATATACCACTCATCTTTCAATGTATAATAACAGGATATTTAAATTTCCCTCATTTTTCATTTGTTGATATGCTCACACCTCTGAAATGAGAAATCATTAGTGAGTGAGATTTTTGCATTACAATATTTAATTACCAACATACACTATATATATATATATATATATATATATATATATATATATATATATATATTCCCTAAACTTAAAATTTGAAGAGAATGAACTATTACTCATCCTTCATTTCTTATAGGACATATAGTGACATGATAGATAAACATAGCTAGTCTTCCATGAGTATTTGCTGGAAGGTGTGATATTTACTTCTACTTAAAACAGAAAAGGTCACCTGATACTCAGTCCCTTTGAGGATTCTGGGATGAACAAGTGACTCTGAGAAAATTACCCAGGCCAGTTCCTGGGAACAAAGACTTACTTATCCCCAGTGTACCCTTGAGATACTGCAGGCTTCAGGCTTCTGAACCTTCACCTGAACTCTCTTGGTTGTTCTTCTCTTTGTTGGACATCTTCTGTTCCATTGTTGTTTGTCTTATTTTGCAGCTCTGTCACTTTTCAGTGTTGGAAATGTTTTGTATTTTCATAGTGGGTGACCTTAGATGAGTATAACAAATTAAAACTCCCCCACATCTCCCATCCTCACATCTTTTGGTATATCTCTACCATAAGTTGTTAAAGAAGGTAGGTGGTGAGTGGGTGTCCTTTTAATGAATGTCATCTGCAGCACATACCTTAAAAAGCCATATGCATAAAAAGGACAGTTTTTCTTTTGAGCATCCACATACTTTGCAAAATAGCAACTGATACTAAAATAAAGCTCCTTTTCTCCCCCCAAATTGGAGCAAAGTGTTCAGCTTGTACATTTCCTCCATATGTTAAAAGACCTCGTTTGTAGTCCCATACAACAGTTAAGACATTTTTCCCTTCAGGAGGTTCTGAAATGTTAAAGGCATGGACTTATATATTTCTTATAGCATTTCTACAGACTAGGACTTGGCAACTTTAAGCCTGATGATCATTGTTGCCTGTTATTGTTGGTAGGATTTTAACAGATTATAAGTATACCCATTTAGTTACATGGTGTCTATCACTGCCTTTAAATTACAATCCTAGACATAAATATCAGTAACAGAGTTCATACAGGCTATACAACTTATCAACATTTATTATTAAGTCATTTATAAAATGTTTTGCCAAAAAAGATTTGTTGGTTTAAAACATGCTTGTTCAGTGGGTTTGGGGATGCAGCTCAGCCATTGAACAATTGCTAGTATGGACTGTGTTATGTTTATTGGTTTTTCCTAAACAAAAGCAATAAAAATATGTTTGTTTATTAAATTAGTAGAGGGCAGGTATGGCTTGCTTTGGCACATGACTACTATATATGAACATATATAGTCAAGTTGTCTTCTTGTTTAAAGAGTCACATAACTGATGAGTTATCTAATGAAAATACAAGATGACCTGCTTTACTTGACACTCACTGACTTACTAAAATAATCACCCAGAGTAGGATTCTGAAATTTTGTTGGTTGTTTTTGGAAATAAAACATTTTATGCTTATAATCATCTTATCAAGCTTATTCAATTTTGTGTCACGTTAACTTAACATTCTATCATATAGGTATATGTGGGTTTTTAGCTATATAAAGAAATAACAGTTTCTTTATGTGAGAGTTTGTAATCAGAAGAAATAAAGTTTTACAGCAATATGCTTTTATTTCTATATTAGGTATGAATTTACTGTGAAACTAAGCCCAAGATACACAGTTCCTGTATACTTCATACCCCACTTCTATTCAACTCTCCACCAATATACCCTCCAAAGCAAAAGATTGTTAAGATCAATGACTCTACAGAGACACATCATTACCTACTCAGTAGTTTATGCTTGCTATGTATGTTGTAAGCATTTTCAGATATATGTGAACAGATGTATCAACCATAATAATTTCATAAAAATAGTATTATTATACTAAAATCTGAAGTTTTTCCTCCACCTATTCATCCCTCCTTTGGACAGTCATTCTAAAACACCAATTATTTTATTGTCTTCTGTAGTTTGTGTTGTCTCTATATTCACATAATTAGAATGTGGCTTCCAGGCTCACCCTTTACATTTGTCAGTTTGTACTGCCATAAGAAAATATAGCTGTCTCGTGGGAGACTACACCAGTGCCTGGAAAACATGGAGGTGGATGCTCATAGTCAGCTATTAGATGGAACACAGGGTTCCCAAGGAAGGAGCTAGAGAAAGTACCCAAGGAGCTGAAAGGGTCTTCAACCCTATAGGTGGAAGAATAACATGAATTAACTAGTACCCCCTGAGCTCATGTCTCTAGCTGCATATATAGAAGAGGATGGCCTAGTTGGCCATCATTTGGAAGAGAGGCCCCTTGGTCATGCAGACTTTATATGGCCCAGTACAGAGGAATGCCAGGGCCAAGATGTGGGAGCGGGTGGGTAGGGAGCAGGGCTGGGAGAGGGGAGGGTATAGGGAACTTTCTGGATAACACTTGAAATGTAAATGAATAAAATATCTAATAAAAGTTGGGAAAAAAAAGAAAAGAAAAGAACTGTTGTAAAGGTACTTTATAATGTAGTAGATTTAGGATCTTAACTGTTTTAAAGTTCAAAAAACTTACCACAGCTTCTCTTAGATATTTCACAGCTGCCCCATTGGTAGAAAAGAACAATCTTGTGCAGAAGACAACTCTTTCTGATAAGCATTCATTCTCCAAGATTATCATTAATCCCTGCCATATCCAATGACCTAATATCTTTTAGTATCTGTATCCTATAATTCCCCACAATTCCAATACTTCTACAGTAAGGATTAAGCTTTCATACATCAAGAGCATAATGTATTAAATCTCATGAAGTCATAGCATATTTTTTCAGTTAGTCATATAAAAGATTTTTAAAAGCCTGTCTAAAGGCTGGTATCTGGTATTTTTTTAAATCCTTGAGTGAAATTCCACAGTCATGATATATCATGGCCAATTACCCATGTCAACTATGGATATGCTGATATGAATATTTACACATCATTTTTGTAGTACATGTTTTCAACTCACTAGTCAAAACACCAAAAAAGTTGATCCTTGTAGTGTTTGGTGTTGGGTTTGAATATATTTCTCAAAAGATCATGTGTTGGAAACTTCATCCCCAGGCAGCAGTGTTTGGAGGCAGTTCCTAATACAATGTATTTTCCTGAGTGCCTCAACCTCATGAGTCAATAAGTATCAATTGAAAGTCCTGTGGCTGTTAACTCAGACTTTGCTTTCATACAAATTTGTTCTTGTTTCTCAGTCTTTCACAAGGAGTCCATGAAGCCTGACCCATACCAGATACCCACACCTTGACCTGGACTTCGACGTCTCCAGAATTTATATATATATTCTGCTTTTAGGTATTCTTGTAATCACACACACACACACACACACACACACACACACACACACACACACACAGAGAGAGAGAGAGAGAGAGAGAGAGAGAGAGAGAGAGAGAGAGAGAGAGAAGGTTACTTAGATGTTTGTTTAGTTTTACAAGGAACTGCCAGAATGTATCTGCTTTGTTGCATTGATGAAAGTTTTTACTGCTCCTTGTTATTTCCAGCATTTGGTGTTGTTAATATTTTGTAATTTTACCACTTTAGGTGTTATGTTTATAATCATGACCTTAGAATGTCTTCAAATTTTTAAAAATATAATCCAAGAATTTGAGATTGTATCACACAGAAAAAATTCAAATTAAAATGACTATTAAAACAGGTTAACATGGGATAGTTTATAACACTAATGTCCCAAGGAAACTCTACATTGCAATGTTTTTTTTTTCCTCTCTGATGCTTAGCCTGAAATAATTCTTGGCATACTGCAGCTCTCTGTGGATATTTTATGAATAAATGAATATTTAAAACAAGAGCTCGTAGAGTGATCTGACTTGGCTGAAGCTTGAATGAACAGAAATATAATGGGATAATCTTGGATTATGTAGAGAATAAGAGAAAAACATACCATATGCATCAAATCCCCAAGCCTTAAGCCTTAGACATCATATAAATGTTTTTTTTTTTTTAAACAGGATAAGTTAGCTAAATGGTTAATTTCTGGCATAAAGATAAGTGCAGGCACAAGAGATCATTTGATTACTTTTTTTTTTAATACATCCATATAATTTGGCCAATATCTCACAATAATTTAGTGATCCTTGGCAGCTAGTAGTGATTTATGGTACTTTCTCTTTGTCAGAACTATTATCAAACCATGCTATTAAAATAGATTTATTTGTTGAGACCTGAGTGAATGTGTAACAAAATGAATGCAATCCAAGTTGTTGTCTAGCATAAAGGAATTTGGAGAGGTTTTTCTTTATCCTCTTGGCTTCAACCACAGTTTATCACATTGTGAGACTGGTCTGAACAAACATCTACAAATGTAACTCAAACAATTGTACATGTGAGCCAACATTTCACTTTGAAAAATGTTTATATAATTTTGTATTTGGCTTCATATATTCATCTAGTGTAAGATTTCATTGATTCAAACAGTTTCTCAGTCCTTACTCTAAATGGCAAATGTGTGTGTTGTTCCACTTTACAGATGAAGAAGATAAATATTGGGCTCCTTTTTTATTTTTTATTTGATATTATGATACGATTCCTTTCCCTTTCTTCCATTCGAACCCTGGCATACACCACTAACCACTCTCCTGCAAAATCATGGCCTCTCTTTTCACTAAATGTTATTACATTTATATGTATGTATGTAACCATATATATACTCTTACATATGACAGGTTGAGTCCACATATGTGTGCGAATGTTTTCAGAGCTGACAATCTGACACTAACAGTATGAAGTTTTTTAAGGATTTGTTTGACTTTCATTCTTTTTTCTGGTTTTTTGTTTTGTTTTGTTTTGTTTTGTTTTTTGTTTTGTTTTAAGTAAGAGAGAAAGAGCAAGAAGTTGGGCATATAGCAAGCTGGAGAGGCTCGAGTTGGAGAAGAAAGAATATTATCAAAATATGTTATATGAAAAAATACTTTAAAGAAAGACTTTTAATAATGACTAGCCTTGTAACTGAAATTTGTTTGCTGCATTTTTTAAAGATGTTTTGCATTCAGGTTTTAGTCTTGTAAAATAATTGATTACGTATGATTTCCATATTTGAAAATTCTGGACAGATAGCCTTTTATTCTTACATAAGCTATCAGGAATGCTATGGAAAGAGTTATTATTTTTAAATGTTTAATTACACTTATTTACTGCAGTTTGTGTGTGGGTGCTTGTGCAATAATGCAGGTGTGGAAGCCAGAGGACAGCTTGCAGGATTCAGTTCTCTCCTACAGTGTGTTCATCAGCATTCCTGCAAGTGCGCTTTCCTACTGACCCATCTTACTAACCCAAGAAGTAATTATTTGTACTGTTAAAATTTTATAAAGTACCAAATGCAACAAAGAGTAATCAAATTTTCAATATTTTCAACTGCTATTAAAATGTAAATTTCTTTCTATGATTTAGTTTTTGAAATACCATACACTTATATGTAGAATTTTATTCATCACTACCTCCTACAAGTATTTCTCTCTCTTTCAGATTCATGTCTCAACTGCCAAAACCATTTTTTTTAGCAAGTCCCCTTTCTACCTGGTTTCTATTTGGGCCTTCTAAACTTTCTTGACCAGCTATGGATGGAAAGGTTTTTTTTGTGGTTGTTTTGTTTTGGTTGTTGTTGTTGTTGTTGTTGTTGTTGTTTTGTTTTGTTTTGTTTTGTTTTTCTGGAGCAAAGAAGACTTATCTGTTGCTACCTCACAGAAGAAAATGATACAACCTCTCCAAAAAAAATCATTGATGAGGACGAGAATACAAATTTATATAGGTGTATTTAAATTCTCTTCATTATTTTCATATTAAAAGAGGATATTATGGCATTTCATGTAAAATTTATTACAACATGTAAATATGGGATAAATATAAATTGCTGATAACAATGATCATGAGGTTTAAAAAATAAAATTTGTACTTACTTTTAAAAGCATTTGGTGTACTTGTTCAAAAGTCTATTTTTAATGGAAGCATTTTTTACTCATCTATAAATAACAGATCAGCATGAAAAATGTGCCAGAAGAATCAAGCCAATGAGGTAAAGATAAGATTTTGGTGGAGGCTTTATGTGTCATGATAGAATGTGAAAAATATACTGTAGAAAATGGAAAACACTAAAAGTTTCCAGGAGAATGGAACTTGTTTGACATGGTTTATATATATATATATATATATATATATATATATATATATATATATATATATATATATATATGGTGCTTCATGTTGATAAGACAGAAGTTAGGGATTTATTTCAAAGCTTAAGAAATGTTAGGATAGCCTGGACTATCTCATACTCAAAATTGCAGGCAGTGCTAGGGAGTTTTTAAGTTGCAAGACAGAAAGCAGTTAAGGTGGAAAATAATTTTAAGGAAGGTAATAATATAGGAAGAGGGAACGGACAAGGAGGGTAGGTTTTAAGTAACTGAGACTGTAACATGTATTGATATGGCAAAGAAAACCTAAGGTGACTGCCATAAAAAGAATCAATCATGAGAATGAAAAGAAGAAGCAATGAATTAGGAGATCCTTATTTTATAGTCATAGTAAGTGGAAATTTAACTATATAGTTTTGTGTATATATGTGTGTTCATGACATAAATACATAATTTATTTTTATTATGTGAAGTGTTTGGAAGCCAGAAGTGGATGTCAGCGATCCTTCTTGACCTTTCTATCATTTATTTATTTATTTACTTACTTATTTATTTATTTATTTATTTATTTTGAGACAGGGTCTCATGGTAAACCTGTAGCTCCTTGATTGGCTACACAGAATAGCCACTGTGTTCCAGGGATTTACCTGGTTTTGATTCCCTAATATAGGGTTTACAAAAGTGTTTCTGAGTATAAACTTTTACAGGAGTTCAAGGATCCAACCCTGATTCCCCTAGCTTCTTCAACCAGCACTTTAACAACAAAGACAGGTACCTTGCCCATAACTTCATATTTGAAGGACATCTTTCATTCCTCTGGCTCGAATGCAGATACTTGTATTCAAATAGCTGAACGAATAAGGGATATCTTCAGGTTACTTAGGTAGGGCTAAAACTGAAACATATACAGATAAACTACAAAAGATTCATCCAGTCTTTTTGACACAGGTCATGGATAGCTGAGTCACTGCACTACGCAAGAATTTACAATGACCTAGGAAGAAGGAAGGTTGTGGTCTAAGGAGGAACTAGAGTAGACACTTAGAACTGTAGATAGCTGAGCCACACCCATACACAGAAATTTACACATAGATATTCTTCTAGGTATTCTTGTTTGTACTTGTTGAATTGTTTACTTGTGCACTTGTCAGACTGGTTAAGTGAATTTAGGTGACTACTTTTTGAAAAATAAAGAAAATAGACTGTACTAGTTTAAGTACTGCAAGGCACTGCTTACATGATGCTACATGTGGGCTTTTCATTGTCCTGTTTTCCGTAAAATGCTAAGCAGCTACCTTTCAAAGAGTCTAAACAGCAGATGTCAGTTGATTTTTTAGAGTTTTGGTTTTGTATTGTCTCATATACTTGTTATATGTAGAACCTTGTATTGAGTAGTCTGAGAAAACAATCAAAGATGACCGATATAGTGACATATTAGTGAATACATCTAAAAATTATTACTGATATATATATATATATATATATATATATATATATATATATATATATATATATATATATATAATTTTTTTTCCGGCATATATACAATTTAAGTGACATAGTCTTTAATAATATACCCAAAGATGAATGACTGTTGTATGTTTATAGTAACAATTCACAAAATGGCTTAGGTAACAGGGTCCTGTCCTAAAACGTTAGGATAGCTATGGTTGTAAGACTGTCTAGGTTGTTGGATCTAGAGCTATCTAAGTGCACATCTGATGCCCACTAGTAGTATACCATCAAACAGTAATGTTCAAAATAGCTATACTTATTTTTTTTTTTGCTCAAAAGGTACTATTTTATATTCTCTACTATTTCAGTGTATTTGTTTGTTTGTTTTTGTTTTTGTTTTTTTGTTTTTTGGTTTTTAAACCAGCCTGTTATTATTATTATTATTATTATTATTATTATTATTATTATTATTATCATTTTAGGCTTGTAAACCAGCCTTTATCTTTTTCTTTTTTATTCTGAGTTTTTCAAAAATCACTGTCAATGTTACTTGACCATTTTCTTTTCATTTTTTGTAGCAACCAAGCCATTATAATAATATTGAAATACTTATTTTATTAGCATCTACTCTGAAATGTTTTCACTTATATTAGCAATTTTGACAATGAATTCAAAACATGCTTAAGGAATCTCTGTTAGAATTAATATTTAAAATAATCAGAATGGATATTACACTAGATTATATCCAAAATGACTAGCAAGCACTTTGTTCTGAGCAAAGCTTTTTATTGTATTTACAATTAATAATTTGTATACCTATACTACCAGTAATATAATTGTATTGCTTAGTAAAAATTAATTCTTATTATTCTCACTAGTTTATCACAAATCATAATAATAAATCATGCATTTTTAAAAATAATATCTACTACCACTGGTTTTATTCTTATCATGCAACACTTCGTTTTCCTCTTTTTTCCAGTTCTTTCATACTTTCCAAACTTTAAGCTTTAAACTTCACCAACGCTAATTCATAAATCTTCATACCTTATAATGCCCCAAGGGCTTAATATTAATATCTGATTAATTCACTTTCCCAAGTGTACTTCTACCTGAAAATTATTTACATAACACTTCCACTGGTGAATTCAAAAGAGGTTGCAGCTGTCATGCATTTAAATTGAATCCAGTTCTTAATGTCCCTTTCTTTTACCTCTCTATGTCTTGCAGTCTTATGTGGGGAATTTCAGGCTGGTCTCCAGTCGAGCTGAGGTCTGAACCCCGATGGTCATAATTCACCTACATGACACGGTAGGCGTTCCCTCATGCTCCTGGAACTCCGGCCCCTGCCTAAGGTACCACCTCCCACAGCCCCCACAAGAAAAGCATGGTCAGTGGTCACGTAAGCAATGGCCCAAGCTTCTGACCTTCAGGCTAAACTCCTCCCCAGTTACCTAGCAACAGTGAAGAGCATAAAAAGGGGTGCTCAACCCACATCTAGCTCTCTTACTCTTGCTCTCTTACTCTTATTCCTTTGTCCTCTCATTTCTCTCTCCTCTCCCTTTCTGTTTGTCCTCTCTCTCTCTCTCTCTCTCTCTCTCTCTCTCTCTCTCTCTCTCTCTCTCCTATCTTCTATCTTCCCACTGCATTTCTATAAAAATCTCTTAAACTATAGACAGCCTCTGTCCTTCAAGTTCCACTGTGCACTCTGGTTATTGTTGGGAACTTCTTCCCCTATTCCTTCTCTCCCACAACCCTGGTGGCTTTAGCTAAGTAGCTCCAGGGGTGTCCCCAAGCAGGGCTGCCCCTTGACCACCCCCTGAAGAGTGGGATAGAGGAATGCCCACCCATGGATGAGTGGATAGGGTAAGTAGCAGCCCTCCCACGCCTGACTGACCAGAGAATAGGGAAACTCTGGCAGGGCAGTGGGCATCTTTTCCTCCCTTACTTTCCCCAGGGCCACCAGCCCCCCTCCCCTTTTATTTTGTTCCCAACAGTCTTACAGATGTAGGAGAGATTCTTTAAAAGAAAGAAAACATAAATTGCACAGACCATTAACCGAAAGCCTTTAACAACATCCTAGGAAGGACAAGATGAACATGTCTATGTTAATATGTTAGTACTGACCTAACAAACTGCATCATAATAGGTAAGAAACTGATTTTTGTTGTCCTTTGAGACATTTCTAAGACTTTGGTTTTATTCTTACTTGAGATGTAGTCACTGGAGAACTTCAGACATAGGACTGACAGATCTAATTTATATTTCAGGAAAGTGTTGGTTATTCTCTTAATAGAGACTATAAAAGTGAAATACAGAAAGTAAACAGTGAATGAGTACACACCACAGTTCACAGACGAAGGTGTTTGTAGAGGCAGTAATGATTGAGGAAAGAAAAACCTTCTACACTAGACACTTGAAGCTTGGGAACAAATTTCACAGTTTCTTTTTATTTTGATGACATTCTTCTGTGTAATATTCTATTCAAATTAGTAGGTAGATAGGACTTATAAGAAATAACTTTCCACTAGAGGTATTTCTGTTATGTAGGAATGTGGCATGAAATAATTACGAGCATACTTCTGAGTCCAGAATAAGAATATAAGACATGAAAAAGCCAAGGCTTAGTGGGCACCTCCTGCTAGGTCAGGAGAAAATGCTCTTTCTGTATTTGAAATCAACGAATAAACTGAGAGGCAAAGGTCAATTGAGTGCAAATGGTGATACAGGTCATGGATGAAAGAAGAGGTCATGTCACAAGTAGACATGTGTTTTGTTAAAAGGCATGAACTGCACTAAACTATATTTACAAGACAATCAGGGGTCAGAAAATATCATAATCATAGGAATATATTCATTAAAGAGTTATTTTATAAATACTCCTAAGACTAAGGGAAGAAACATATTGAAATGAAGATGCATTCTAAAGTAGAAATGCAAAGAGATTGCTCAACTATCCACAGGTCAGTGGGTGAAAGTTCAAACAAGGGCTATTTGAATAGAAAGAAGAGGACACAGTAAAGATGAATTAAGTCTGTAGAAATAACAATACCTAGGGATTTTATGTATCTGATAAGCAAGGAAATGAAATAAGTAGAGGAGTCTGAGTTTTTCTTTTTATTTGACTTTCTGGGAGATGAGCAACCAATTTCTCAAGTAAAGAAGAAAGGACAGTGTATGACTGTAAAGGAAACAGAATGAGTAAGGTTTTACTATAGTATCCAAAGTTACTAAGTGTAAACATTGCTAGACAGGTAAGTAATAATCTGTAGGAGAAAAGGAAACATATAGATGTGCAGTGTTCGATGTGGATGAGTTCACATCAAGAGTGAATATACAGACAAATATTGAGGAAGCTAAGAAATAGCCAGTTGTGTTGAGGATGCTAAGAAAGAGCCAGATGTAGGTAGTAAGAAGAAGTACTAATAAATAAAAAGCAGATGACAGAATGGGTGAGGGTTGTAACAATGGAGACAGCAAATTTTGATATGTTTTTGCAAATTTGGTATCTAAGTGATACTGCGTGGTATATGTGATATTGTATATATGTGAAAACTTAAAGTATTGTAAGAACAATCAAGATAAAGTATTGGTAAGAACAACATGATATGCCAATTCAGGGAACATGCATGAAAATTCAGTGGCTTAACCAAGTTGGCTAAAATGAGAAAGTTAAGTGTATCTTCCTGGTAACAAATCTTGATCTTTAAGCCATGATTCAGTAATGATATTCTTTTTGAAGGGGTATTTGTTTTTCGGGTGTTAAACGTTTTTATTTTTGTTTCCACTATTAAGATAAAGAGAAAATCCAGTTTTAAGTCATTATGCAATCAATTTAGGTTAATTATTAGAAAATTCATTCAGGTGGGGTAGGGGGTGGGGGTGGGGACATCCTCATGGAGACAGAGGGTGAGGAGAAGGTATAGGATGTGGAACAGTAGGAAGGTGGACAGAGTGGGGGGAATAAAATCTGGAGTGTGAAAATAATGTAAACCAGACCTGCTAGAATAGTACAAATAAAGTCATATCAATCACAATAAAATGGACCAAAACAAAACTATGATTGATAAAATTTAAGCTGTTGAATAGTAATCATTGAATATTAGTCATTGGAATTTAGAGTTTTCAGAACATAAATGTGTAAGCAGTTCAAATATTTAGTAAACAAATTCTACTTTTTTATTTCCAAAATTGGGTAAGACAAATTACAGAAGCCCTTGTTCAGTTAATAAATTTGAGACAACAATATTTATTAGAGAATTCAAACTCAGGATGTATAACTGAGACTTCACAGTACATCACAAGAATCCTTAGTAAGGCATTCCCAAAGTAGTGCTTAATTGCAATGTTAACAAAAGAATGGGCTTAGCACAGCAAGAGTCCACTTTCATTCCTAAAACAGGCTTCCAAGTTGCTAAATACATTAGAGTTATTTTATATGGTACTTTATCTTACATAAATCATCACATTGTTGTTACATGGATTGAAAGCCCTGGCAAGCCTTCCTGGTAAACGTAAAATTTAGCCAATGCATAGCTTGACATTCACCCAGCAGCAAGGACTAGATGGTGAATCCTTGAGTCAGTCAAATGCCTTCAGCAGATTCCTGCTTACTCACTCAGTAATAATTAGTATTTGGGAACTGCTGCCTGTGTGTGACTATGACATGACAAGGAGAAGCTCCATTTTTAAAAATAATATTATTTCTTTAAAAATTGCTTTTGACATAGTATTAAATTATGCGTGCAGAATCCTGTCACTAGATCTCTTGATGTGTCAGAGAAACTTCAGGTATTTTCAGAACTCTGAGGAACAGATACACACATCCGTGGCTTGCACCTAAAGTTATATGTCACTGCTAATGTACATGGAGTATCATGTGTGCTTCCACAGAGTGTACAAGACACTCCAATACTGGCACCGCTGGCCTCTTCAGAAACAATGAATATCAAGAACCTTTGTGTACCTAGGTGATTTCAAGCCAACTGACTAAGAAGGAAGTAATCAGTCAACTCAGTTTTACATGACATTTGGGCTAGTTTTGTACAGAGACTGTCTTCAGATAAAAGTTGGCTTCAATTTCTAGGCAATACAACTCATCTGAATTTCTGAGCTGTCTGTTATTCCAAAATCTGGAAACTCATGTACATACATGTACACATACACTCTATACATGATGCACATATTTTATTTTTTAACCTTTTAATGAAAATATTTGTAACAAATAATATATTCTGATTAGTTTACCCGTCCTCTATTCCTTTCAGGTTTTCTATAGTTCCCTTCTCATCTGGATCCACTAAACTGGAAACCATAATATATGTACAAAGGATATTTGCCTTTCTGTATTTGGGTTACCTCACGCAGGATAATTTTTCAAGTTCCATCCATTTATTGTTGGTGGGATAGCAAGCTGGTACAACCACTCTGGAAATCAGTCTGGCAGTTCCTCAGAAAATTGGACAGAGTACTACCAGAGGATCCAGCAATACCTCTCCTGGGCATATACCCAAAAGATGTTCCAACTTGTAATAAGGACACAGGCTCCACTATGTTCATAGCAGCCTTATTTATAATAACCAGAGGATGAAAAGAACCCAGATGTCCCTCAACAGAGAAATGGATACAGAAAATGTGGTACATTTACAAAATGGAGTACTACTCAGCAATGAAAACAATAAAAACAATGAATTCATGAAATTCTTAGGCAAATGGATGCATCTGGAGGATATCATCCTGAGTGAGGTAACCCAATCAAGATTGCATTTTTATTAATGGCTAAGTAATACTCTATTCTGTACATGTGCCACTATTTTTTAATCCATCCTCATACTGAGGTACATCTATGTTGTTTCCATTTTCTAGCTGTTGCCCATAGAACAGTAGTGGATGTGTTTGAACAAAATTCCTTTCAATAGGATGAAGCATCCTTTTGGTATATGCCTATGAGTAACATAGCTAGTTCTTGAGGTAGATTGATTGCCATCTTCCAGAGAAACCATCACACCAACTTCCATAGCAGCTGTATGTTTGCACTCCCACCAGTCTTGACTTTCTTTATTCCATATTGTTGACAGAATGAGCTGTCATTTATTTTCTTAATCATGGCTGATCTCACAGGTAGAAGATGAAATCTCAAAGTAGTTTTGATTCTCATTTCCATGATGGCTAAGGATATAGAATATTTTTTAGTGTTTCTCAGTCATTTGATTTTTCTCTTTGGAGAATTTTGTTTAGATATTTACTCTATTTTTTAATTGAGTTTTTTTGTTTGTTTGTTTCCTTGATGTTTTGTTATTTTGAGTTATTTATATAATTTGGATATTAGCCCTATATCAGGTGTGTAGTTGGTGAATATCTTTTTTCCATTTTGTGGACTACCTCCTTTTCCAAATGATTGTATCTTTTTATAAAACAGAAGCTTTTCAATTGAATGAAGTTCCATTTATTAATTGTTGTTTGCAATCCCAATGCTAAAGGTGTTCTGCTCAGAAAGTCTATCTATGGTAATGTGTTTAAAGCTATTTCTCACCATCTCTTCAATGAGGTTTAGTGTGTCTTCATCAATATTGAGGTTGTTCATCCATTTGTACTTGAGTTGTGTGCAGGGTGATAAGTAAGGACCAGTTTGAAATCTTTTTTTTTTTTTTTTTGGTTTTTAGAGACAGGGTTTCTCTGTATACCCCTGGCTCTCCTGGAACTCACTTTGTAAACCAGGCTGGCCTTGAACTCAGAAATCCACCTGCCTCTGCCTCCCAAGTGCTGGGTTTAAAGGCGTGCACCACGACGCCTGGCTTGAATTCTTTTACATGTAGTTTTCGTTTTAACCAGCAACATTAGTTGAAGATGCTGTCATTGGTTTTCAGTCTGTGTTTCTGGCCTCTTTATAAAAAAAATAAAATCAGGTGACCAAAGTTGTGTGTATTTATAGCTGGGTCTTCATTTTGATTACATTGATAGCATGTCTAATTTGTGCCAAAGCATGCTGATTTTAGTTCTAGGACTCTGTAGCAGACCTTGAAATCAAGGAGGTGATTCTGCCACTAGTTCTTTTGTTATTTGGGACTGGTCTAGTTGTCATCCTTTCAAGACCTATGAGAAATTGTGTTGGAATTTTGTTGGGAATTACATTGAAACTTTAGGTTGCTTTTTGTAGTTAAGCCATTTTTCTTTTCCATTTTTTTTAAACTACATTAGCCTTAAAGTTCCATGAATTTAAGAAACCATTCTCTTTTCTCATTTTTTTTCAACTTTTTTATTTGTTTCTTAAACTTTTTTTTCATATAGTCTTTCACTTGCATGATTAGACTTGCTCAATGGTTTTTGTGGTTTAAAGTTTTCAAGCTCTTTATTGATTCTTCATGAATTTCACATCATGCACCCAAATCTCCCTCATCTTCTCATCCTCTCATACCCACCTTTGCAATGTCCCTCTAACCAGAAAAAAATATCTTATTGGGGAAGCAGTATTGTGTCACAGTGTATCACACAGTATTCCCCTTTGTTCATACTTCTTTGCTTGCAAATGTTCATTACAATTACTTGTTTTTTCTGATATGAGTCCTTTGGCTTCTGCTACTCTATTAATACTGGATTCTCACTGGGGCTCCTTTCTGACATACTGTTGTTGCCATGTGGCATGAAGATTTTTATAGATTTGGATCTGTTGGGACATCCCCTTCAACACACACCAGCAGTTCATTGATGGGGTAGATGTTAGGATGGGCAAATTCACTGCCATGGATCTAGATCTAAGAGGTATTATAGATAGATGTTCAGCCTGCTGGCTCTCATATTGGGGCTAGCTTTATTACAACCCCATCAACCAGAGCCTGCTCTAGTCTTCTGCCCAGGTAAGGTAAAAGGCCTGCTCTACTAAGTATTGCAGCTGGTGAAAGCCATGGCAAGTTCTGCCACTCTCATAATAATCTCTGGCCCAGGTCTCCCATCTGCCATAGATTATGAGGGAAGAGATTATGTCTCTCCCTCATTCTCAGTCCAGCCCAGCAGACAAGAGTCAGGGTCAGCTCTCCTGTCCTCATACCTTCAAGGCTGGCTCATCTGCAACCACTATATCCAGGGCCACTTCTATTGTGCTGCCCAAGCATGGTCCAGAGTGCTGTACCAGGTGGCAGGCAGAGCTAGCTTTCCTGATTGCATGACCCCAGAGCAAGATCAGGAGAGGGTATTTCTCCCTCAACCATGCTTTTATACCACAGAGGAGAGTCAGAGACAGCTGTCTCATGCTCACACTCTTGGCTATTTCACCTGCATGTCTGTCATTAGAGTCAAGCTCTACTCTGCTGCCCAGGTGAGATGCAAGGCCCACTCTCTCCATTGCTGCAGCAAGTGAGAAGCAGAGATGACAGGTCTCCCACTGCGATGACCCTAGAGCCAGCTCTACTGTCTGCCTTAGTTGTTAAGCTATGAGAAATGGCGATGGGGTAGGAAGGCATCTCTCCCTTGCTCATGGCACCACAGGGCATACAAGTAGTAGGGCAATCTCTCCCAGACTTATGCCCTCGGGGCAGGCTCACCTGCATCCTGCCACCAGGGTCATCTCTACTGTGCTGCCTAGATGAGGCGTAGAGTCTGCTGGTAAAGGACAGGGACAATTCTACTCTTATGATCACAGGGACATGTCCACTGCATGCCACATGTGGTAGGGGAGAAGAGGAGAGGAGAATATGTCTTCCTTGTTCACACCACTGTAGGGTGACATAGGGTCAGCTCTCCTACACTTACATCGGCAGCAGGGCTGGTATACTGTCCACTCCCATAACGTGCAGGCTACTCTCCTGAGTACTGCAGCTGGCTAGGTACAGGGTCAGCTCTTCCTTTCTTACACCTCTAGGACTTGCTCTCCCATATTGCTCAGGTAAGGGGTGGATGGAATATTCATCTCAGGTTAGCTCCTGGTCTGGGTCCCATGGCTCCAGTTGGGTGATCATCATGGGCTATCTCCAACCACAGCCTTCACAAGGGGCCAACTGCCTCAGATCCACTCTTGCTTGGGGCTGTGATCTCAGGCAGGGTTCTTCTAGTCTCTGGCTTATTTCTCATCCTGGCAGAAAGGTGAGACCTTCCTGGCCCTCAACTAGTGATCATCTCAGGCTATCATGCCCACTGATGACAGCGTGGATGTGGCTCCTGTGGCACAGTGTATCAGAGAGGAGAGAGGCTACATCTACACTCGGCATTCTGACCTCTGAACATATGAACAAGTAGTAGCCTAACAGTCCTTGAAAAGAACGTGAGTTAATTTTTTTATTCAGCAACTTTGCTGAAAATTATTAACAACAAATTAAGCATGTCTAGGTTTAATTTTTAGTGTCACCTTTATATACTATCCTATATCTTCAAATAAAGAAGATATTGTTTCCTATTATTTTCTAATGTGTCCCCTTGAACTCCTTCAGTTGTCTTCTTACTACAGCTAAGGTGTCAAATACTATGTTGAATAGTACAGAAAGAATGTGTGACATTATGTTGTCCCCAGTTTTAGTGGAATTGCTTTGAGTTTCTCTCTATTGAAGTTGATATAAACTTGCTGGAAAATGCCTTTATTATGGTGAGATATGCTCCTTGTATCTCTAATTACCCCAAGACTTTTATTGTGAACTAGGGTTTTGTTAAAGATATTTCAGTTTGTTTTTATGGTAGATTACATCTATGGATTTCCATATACTGAAAGATCCGTACATTTCTGGAATGGAGCTTATTTGATTTGGGTAGATGATCTTTTCAAGTGTTTTTAAATTTCCTTGCAATTATTTTACGGGAATTGTTTTCATTTACATTCACAAGGGAAATTGTTCTGCAATTCTCTTTCTTTTGGGTGTCTGTATGTGTTTTGAATATCATGGTAAGTGTGGCCTCATAAAATGAATTGGGCAAGCTGAGCATAGTAACACATATTTTTTTGATCCAAGCATTTGGCAAGCAGCAGCAGGGGATTTCAGAATTCAAGACCACGATGTCCTATAAAATGAATTTCCAGATAGTCATGGCTCTACAGTGAAGTATGCACGCGTATGTGTGTGTGTGTGTGTGTGTGTGTGTGTGTGTGTGTGCGTGCGTGCGTGTGTGTGAGTGTGTGTGTCCATGTGTCCATTATTGATTTGCTATTCTTGGATTATTTATTCCTGCCCCCCTCCCCCATTTTTCCAGTTGTGCTTAGCTATTTTAGATTGAAGTACTTCTAGTGTCTTCTATTTGTCTGGACTATAGATAGATAAATATCAACTTATGGAATGTGTTTTTTTTTTTTTCTCCATACATTGTGAGATTTGCTAAATATAGCATTCTGTACTGGTATTTGTGGTCTCTTAAAGTTTGTAGAACAATTGTGCAGTATATTCTTGTTTTTAGAGTTTCCATTGAGAAGTCAGGTGTTATGTTAATGGACCTTATATTGCATGTCAGGAGTTAATCTTCTCACTTACAAAACTACCACAGAAGAATTTGTGTGATGTTATTCTTCTGAACATCTGGGGAATAGTTAAGAGTTTCAATTTTCTACTCAATAATTTTTATATAAAATAATCTTGCAAATAAATACAAATATCATACCCACTATTTAACAAGACACAAAATCAGTTCAATTCATTGAACTTCTATAAAATTAGACCTAGAATTCAGAATGAATGCATGAAGACTCACAATTTAATTGTGGTCAGTTTCAGCTCTAGGCACAACTGTAGCCATTCATTTCCAAGCTGAGACATGTACAAATGTAAGTACTGAAAACAGAAGAGAAAAATGTTGAGAAGTCATGGTGGTTTCATTTTTGTTCTCTGTTGCATTTTTTTTTCTGGAATAATCCATCCATCAGTAGATAAACAGATAGGCAAATATTTAAATATGAATTATAAATTATTATATAGGCTAATGTAGATTGAAGACTCTATTTTTTTTTTTCGAGACAGGGTTTCTCTGTATAGCCTTGGCTGTCCTGGAACTCACTTTGTAGACCAGGCTGGCCTCGAACTCAGAAATCCACCTGCCTCTGCCTCCCGAGTGCTGGGATTAAAGGCGTGCGCCACCACGCCCGGCACTTTTTTCATTTTTTTTTTTTTTGATTGAAGACTCTATTATACAATACAAAAAGGATAAGCTTCTAGAACACTAAGAAAACAATGCAATAAATTAAAAACTAGTAATTAATAATTCCATTTTTATAAAGCACAAAGAATTCACAATTATAGATGCATAATGGAAAGTACTGGGTCCTAGGATTTGTATAAGGATGAATGTGAAGTAGTGTTTATCTGGTATATCACATATGTTTTAAATGATAAAACGTTTATAGAAAAGATGTTGATGATTGTTGCTTACCACTATAAACATATCTAATGCCATTCCACGTACACTTAAAATTATTAAAAATGTAAATTTCATTTCTTCTTATTTTGCCACAATAAAATGAATTGAAATTTTTTAATATGGTTCATTTATTTCTAGGATTATTAACAATTTTCTTGACAAAGACTCTAAATGCTTTTTTGCCTTCATGTGTGATGAGCCAGGATGATTAGCAATGTTTATTAATTTATATTGACTGCCATGCTAACAAGATGAAATAAAATACTTTTCTTTTAAATGCTGTTTTTCTGGGAGTAGAGATTAACATTTCAAGGAGTAGACTGAGTTTGACAGTGTGTAAGTCACAATGTTGATGACTTAAACAACAAAGTAACAAAGGTCAAATTTGGTACTAGTAAGAAGGGCTTCTCCTAGGACACAATCATTCAGTTTTAAGTGCATGCTTACTTAGTACAGCTTGAGGTCAGGGATGGTGATTCCACCAGAGGTTATTTTACTGTTGAGAATAGTTTTTGCTATCCTAGGTTTTTAGTTATTCCAGATTCATGTGCAAATTGCCCTTTCTAACTCGGTGAAGAATTGAGTTGGAATTTTGATGGAGATTGCTTTGAATCTGTAGATTGCTTTTCGCAAGATAGCCATTTTTACTATATTAATCCTGTCGATCCATGAGCATAGGAGATCTTCCCATGTTCTGAGATCTTCCATTTCTTCGGAGACTTGACATTCTTATCATACAGATTTTTCACTTCCTTAGTTAAAGTCACAACAAGGTATTTTATATTATTTGTGACTTCTGTGAAAGGTGTTGCTTCCCTAATTTCTTTCTCAACCTGTTTACCTTTGTGTAGAGAGGTGATGTAAATGGGAATTCAAGACACAGTTCCATTTGAATCATTGCTTTGTGATTACTTATATGAATATTGAAATTAAAATAACAGATTGTTCACTTTCTCCCTTTGTTAATGAGGTTCAGTATGTCAGCATGGAAAAATCAATTAGTTAAAAAATATTAAAAACTGAATGATACACTTTTAAAAATCTGCAAAGACATGTCAATTTGTCTTTACTATTTCTTCTTGAGAATATTATTTATCACATCTGATGATTATGTTTCATTGTTCCTGTTATTTTCACCTAAAACATTAAGTAAATAAATTTTTCACCAAGAAAGACTGTGTGTGTGTGTGTGTGTGTGAGAGAGAGAGAGAGAGAGAGAGAGAGAGAGAGAGAGAGGCAGAGAGAGAGAATGAAAAAATGGAGAAGATATAACTTCAATGCTTAGTGTATGCAATTGCTAAAATTAGTTTTAAATTTGTAATTTTGTTCATTTCTCTCTTTTCATATTTCTGTTGATTCTCAAAATTGTTTAAAGCTCTCTATAGGAAGAGAGATATTGATTTTGAGAGATATTCACAGTGTTAAAAATATAGACAGTGTTTGATAATGTATACTGTGGGAAGCTTGGCCCAGAGGTTGTAAGGAATTCAGATTAGGGTGTCCACACAAGATGTGACATTCAATTAAGGTCAGTTTATATATACAACTTATATACTTATAATATCTTACTAATATATGTTTTAAACAGACAACTCACAAAGACAGAAACAGTTATTTGGGCAGAAATGTTTCTGCAGGGTATAGTGAGAATCATTTTTTGGTGAGGACTCTAAGAAAACATTTGTGGGGCCGAGGGTGTGTGTGAAGAAGGGGGAAGGAGAGAGCCCGTGTCCTGCCAGAGTTTTGGTGCTCTGGGCAGGTGGACACAGGAGGACTGCAGGATGATTTCCATGTGGCCCCGGGTGGGCATCTGGCTGTGTAAAACCACTGAACCCACACAGTGGAGTGTGGACAGGGGGCAGTCTCCAGTACCATGTTCTCAGTCTTCAGCATCCCATACAGGATACTGTGGAGGAGCTGAGAACAGAATAGAGGCCCCAGGGAGGCATTAGGCCCCAGAGATAAGAGAAGAGGGCAGAGGAAGAGGGGTGACACTGGGTGGCTCCCACGCAGACGAGTGTCTTTAGTCTGGGCCTATTAATTTTCTTTAAAAGTAAAACAAAATATTAAATTTGCCTGATATTTTCAAGCTAAATAATACAAAAAGTGCAAGCCAAGGAGGAGTGAGAGGAAATGATCACAAAGCAAAATGGGGCTAATGGGAGATTTTTGTATTGGCTGGAGTTTTCTTAATATGCAATCCATATACAGATCAAAAGAGAACACAGAGCCCAGCTCCAAGTCTTTTAAGAAATAAAATAGTGCAGGAGTATTTCTGTTGTTCCCAAATGCATTCCATTCATAATTTCAGATTGCTTTGTGCCATTCCCAGTGGTGCTTTCTCAATTCTTGTAACCACTTAGTATAAACATTTTAAAAAGTGGAAGAATTTGCCTATAGTTGTAAAAATTTAGAACACCGTTCCAAAGAAAAATTGGGTAAGAAATTTAAAATAAAATTGTCGTAAATCTTTGGCTTTTCAATGTTTTTTTTTTTTTTTTTACATTATTTTCCTCCATTAATTTTCTTTAGAAAAATCTTCATCTTGGACAAGGTGTTATACATAGGCTCACTCAAGAAATGTCTCCTCAAAGGAATTAAATTGGGTTGAATTGAAGAAATCCACCTCTTAATACTTTCAGTTGAGTTCTATTGAAAGAATTCCTGCTGGGTTAATCGACCTTCTTTCTAAGTATTTACCATTTACTAGCCTTTTTCTTTCTTTATATTTTAACATTAACGATGTGAAGAAGTCAGCTCAGTAGTTCCACTTACACACCTCTTCCTTCATTCTCTCTTATCATTATATTTTCAACAAAACTCAATGGCCTCCCAAAGAACTCTGGCTCTTTGCATGTTCAGATGTTAATGTCACACATTATCGGCTTTACGTTAACATTATTTTTTTGTGTTTACATCATAGCTGTACATATTTTGAAGTTCACTACTAAGGAGAATACTTAGGCGTAAAAGCATCATTTCATAGTATTGTTCTGGTGCCTCTAATGACTCATAAGCCCTGTTTCAAACAATTGGTTTTTTTTTTTTTTTTTTTTAATTTAAAGTTTGATATGGTATATCTACAGAAAAGCACACAGAGGAAAAAAGCTTACACCACCATGGAAAATTTCTTGGTTGCATTTAATTTATTTATTTATTTGTAATGAATGAAACTTAAAAAGCCCTAGGCTCGTTTTCAACACTTTTACCTGGCATTGTTACTGAAAAAAACACAAGTCAGTGCATGTTGTGTCCTTCAATGTTAGTCAAACTATTTAGACTTGTATTTTTCCTTCACTTTCTGTTTATCTTGAACAATTTATTTGCTGATGCCATAACACATTTAAAGAAGCACGATTTTTGTTTGGTTGGTTTTGCTTTTACTTATGTGTGTGTATTTTGTCATTTCAGACTATTTAAAATCATTATTAATTAAAAATCAGAGTAAGATTCATGTATAACTATAAATATTCATTCATCTATACACAATCATGTCAGTTTGAAAATACATTATGCAATCGTGGCTTAGGCTGATCGAACCCCTGTAAAGCATGAGGGAGCAGCTACCTTGTTTCAGTATGTACCTTTCCATGCCCAGACCTCTATACTCATTCTGGTGCAGCTCTTTTCTGGTTAACACAACAGCCATGCCATGCTCAGAAGACAGTCCTGCATTGGTCTTCTTCCCATTCCCCCAGCTCTTACATTTTGTCTGCTTCCTCTTCTGTGATATTTCTGGACCTCTGTTGATACAGAAAACCTATCTATGACTAAGCAATCACAGTCCCTCACTCTTAGCACATTGACCAGCTCTAAAACAAGGCGTTTAGAATTGCCTTATTTGGCATCAATGGGAGGGGAGGCCCTCGGTCCTCCCCTGTGAAGGCTTGATGCCCCAGCATAGGGGAATGCTAGGGCATTGATTTGAGATGAGTGGGTGGGTGGAGGAGCACCCTCATAGATGCAGCAGGGAGGTGGTGGGAGAGGGAGTTTTGGGAGGGGAAAGTGGGAAGTGGAATAACATATGAGATGTAAATAAATAAAATAACTTTAAAAAATTAAAAATAAAACCAAATAACTGAAAAGAAGCGTCTCTGACTAGAGAGCAGCATGAATCTAAGTTATAAGCCAGAGAGGCACTAGAGGTACCGCAAACAACACAGACATTCACCATGGTTCTTGGTGGTCCATCATAACTTTTATTTTGCTAGAAAGTGCTACGCTGGCTCCCAGGGGAAAAAGGATTTTATACTTGGTAATATAAATCTAAAATTCCATGTCCTGGGAAATTCAAAACCCTTGGTGGGGCTCTAGTTTTGCTGTTTTGATAAATTGTCATATTTTTTAATTGAATAAAGTATGCTTATTTCACTCTTGGATGAGAAGGTCTACATAAACCTTGTAGCATTTTGGAATAGAAACCTTAGTGCAACATGAGTCAAAACAGCAAGCAAAGAAACTACTAAAATAAAATATGACAATTTGTCCAAACAACACAATTAGAGTCCCACCAAGGGTTTTGAATCTCCCAGGACATGGCTTTTTAGATTTATATTACCAAGTATAAAATCCTTTTTTCCCTGGGAACCAGCATAGCACTTTGTAGTAAAACAAAAGTTATGATGGACCACCAAGAACCATGATGAATGCCTGTGTTGTTTGCGGTACCTCTAGTGCTTCTCTGGCTTATAACTTATAGTCAGTGTCCCATGCCTGGCATTGAGACCTGAATGTGATAAGCCATATCTTCTAGGACAGCATTGTCTATCCGTGCAGGACACCCATGTTTCAAATTCTCTTTAAATTATAATGTTAAATATCATAGAAACCACTGTTACAAATCCCCACTAATTATGGCTAATTCACCTTCTATGCCAATTCCCATCCATCTCATTTTCTTCACATTCATCTTAAGCTTAAACGTTGGTATCCACTTTCCAACTGTCCATGCTACATGTATTCTAATGTCCTCTAATTACAACATTTATTTTGTTGCAATATCATAGAGTTTCCCATAAATGCTTTTATAACACTTTTCATAGTTAATGTTCTGTCTGTTCCTCTTTCTTTCTTTCTTTCTTTCTTTCTTTCTTTCTTTCTTTCTTTCTTTCTTTCTTTCTTTCTTTCTTTCTTTCTTTCTTTGGTTTTTTGAGACAGGGTTTCTCTGTGTAGCCTTGGCTGTCCTGGAACTCACTTTGTAGACCAGGCTTGGCCTCAAACTCAGAAATCCACCTGCCTCTGCATCCGAGTGCTGGGATAGTGCTGGGATTAAAGGCATGTGCCAACATGCTCAGCTTCTCCCTTCTTTCCATCCTTGAAACATTCCATCCCCAATCTTAACATTTTGTGATTTCACTTTATCTTCATAGTATCACTTCCTTCCTTAATGTTCCTCTCCCTAATCACTCATTTCTGTTCTCTTAGAACCTCAAGAGTTTACATGGCCAAAATATCTGTTAGGATTTGCATGTGAGAGCAAACATGGTGATTGCCACTTTGGGTCTGGGTGTCCTCATTTAGCATACAAGTTCACACTTGCATCAACTTTCCAGTAAATTTCACAATTTTGATTTTCATTACAGGTGAGTAGTATGTACCCCATTTTTCTTAATCACTCATCAGTTGATGTTTATATAGGTTAATTTCATTTTCTAGCTATTGTGAACAGAGCATCAATGAAGACAAATGTACAAGTCTCTCTGTAGTAGGATATAAATTCATTAGGATGTATACTCAGACAGTATACCTGACTCTTCTGGTAAATTTAACTTTAGGTTTTTTTTGTTGTTGTTGTTGCTTTTTTTTTTTTTTTTCTTCAAATATTTATTTTTTATCCTCTTCATATTCTAATAGCCTCCCACTTTTCTTCCTTTCCTCCCAATTCCACCCTTACAAATCTTGAGAGATTAGGGACATCCTCATCCCCGCCTTGGATACCATCTTACTCTGGGTTATCTAATCTCAGCATGACTAGCCACATTCTTTCCCACTGATGCCCAACCAGGCAGTTCAGATAGGACAAGATTTCATAGTAGGAAAGAGAGGCACGTGCAGTCTCTGCTCCAATTGTTAGGAAATCAAGATGAAGAAGACTAAACTGTATATCTGCTACAAATATGTAGGGCATCTAGGTCCATTTCCTCCATGCTCTTTGGGTTATGGACTAGTCTCTGTGAGCCCCTATGGGTGCAGGTCATTTGACTCTGTAGGTTGTCTTGTGGTGACTCTTGACTCCTCCAGCTCACTCAATACTAACCTTTCTTCCACAAACTCCTGAAGTTCCACTATATGGTTGTTTGTGAGTCTCTGTGTCTATTTCCATCAGCTGCTGGATGAAGCCTCACAGGAGACAGGTTTCTATCTGTAAGCATAGCAGAGTATCATGAATATTGTCAGGGCTTGTCTCTCTCCCATGGGATAGGTCTCAATTTGGACCAGTCATTGGATGGCCATTTTCTCAAGTTCTGTTCCACCTTTATCCTTGCACATCTTGGAGGCAGTGCAAATTTGGGGGTGAAAATGTTGTTGTTGATGGTTTGATGTACCCTGGAGGTGGCCACTTCAGTCTCCATATCTTTAGCTGGTAGGAATCTCAGCTAGGGTCACCCACTAGTCCCAGAGATGCCTCCCACAAATTTTTGTTCTAAGTCTCAGAAACCTCCTTTCCTACCCTGTCTCTCAACATCTGTTCCCATCCAACCACCTTTTCTTGCCATCTTTCCTAACCAGTTCTCTCCTTCCATCCTCCTCTGGTGACTATTTTGTTGCCCCGTCTGAGTAAGATTCATGCATCTTCCTTTAGACCCTCCATATTACCCAGTTTCTTTAGGTCTGTGGATTGTAGTATGGATATCCTACAGTTTATACCCAATGTTTACTTTTAAATGAATGCATACCATATGTCTGTTTCTGGGTTTGGGTTACCCTATTCAGGATGATATTCTCAAGTTCCATTCATTTTCTTGCAAATTTCATAATGTCTTTGTTTTTAAAAGCTGAATAATACTCCATTGTGTAGATGTACCATGTTGTTCATTTTCTTTTTCAGTTGAAGGACATCTAGGTTGTTTCTGGTTTCTGGATTGTTATGAATAAAGCTGCTATGAACCATAGTTGAGCAAGTGTCTCTGTGACACAGTAGAGCATGTTTTGGGTGCATTTCCATACATTCCCAGGATTTGCATAGCCAGGTCCTCAGGTAGAACTATTTCCAATTTTCTGAGAAACTGCCAAATTGATTTCACAATTATGCAAGTTTTCCCACCAGCAATGGAGAAGTGTTCGCTCCTTGTTCCACATCCTGGCCAGCATGTGATGTCACTTGGGTTTTTTTTTTTTTTTTTTAATCTTAGCCATTCTCATGGGTATAAGATGGAACCTCAGAATTGCTTTGATTTACATTTCCCTGATTACTAAGAATGTTGAAGTTTTTTTAAGTGCTTCTCACCTATTCAAGATTTCTCTGTTGAGAATTCTGTTTAGCTCTGTACCCCATTTTATAATTGGGTAATTTGGGTTGTTGGTGTTTGACTTCTTGCTTTGTTTGGATATTTGTCCTATTTCTGATGTAGACTTAATGGAGATCTTTTACCATTCTCTAGTCTGCTGTTTTTGTCTTATTGATGGTATCCTTAGCTTGGCAGAAGCTTTTCAATTTCATGAGACTCTATTTATTTGATCTTAGTGCCTGAACTATTGGTGTTCTGTTCAGGAATTTGTTCCCTGTGCCAATGTGTTCAAGGCACTTAACCACTTTTTCTTCTGATAACTATGGTGAATCGGGCTTTATGTTTTCCTGACATGCATCAATTGATGGCTATTTAATTACATTTATTAGCTATTGTGAATAAAGCAGTGATAAAAACAAATGTTCAAGTATCACTGTAAGAGGATATAAATCTTCTGGATATATACTCAAAGGTGCTATAGTTGGCGCCTGTGGTAACTTTAGTTTTTAGTTTTTATTAGTTTTTGTTTGTTGTTTTTTGTTTTGATATTGTTATTATTTGTTTTTTAAAAGAAACTTTCAAAGTACTTTCCAGAATGGCTGAACAAGAACACATTCAAAGTCTCATCAACAGTGTAGAAGAGTTTGCTTTTTGCCACATCTGTGCCAACTTTCATCATCATTTGTATTCTTGATGATAACCATTCGGACCGGGGTGAAATGCAGTTTCAACAGTTATTTAATTTGCAATTCCTTGCAACTAAGGATGTTAATCACTTTTAAAAATATTTAGGAGCCCCTTTGCCTTTTTGATTGTTCTCAATTTTGATCTCCATAAAAGTTTTCATCTTATTTTTTGATACCCTTAAATTTCAGACACTTATACCTACTCTTATTGACTTCCATACATATAGTCATACACAAAGACACAGACCTATGCACATCTGCACATTTCCCTTAGTGTTATGATTGTCTGTTAGCAGGTTGGTTGAATTTTGTTTTTTGAAATTACTGAAATAGACAGTCCAATCTTTATATCAATATCCACACTTTTATAAGTAGAAATAGTATTAAAATCTAGTAAATAATATTTGTTGTACCATTTTCTGTGACAAGTATTGTTATGAACCTATACATGCAAAGAAACTTGTGTTCTTAGCTAGTCTGTTATTCTTAACATTGTCGATCTTGTTTACAGATCACAGGAGAACCTCACAAAGAAAAGCTGGGATTTCAAATTAGCAGTTTGATTTCCAGGGTGTCGCATATAGTGCACAAACACATAATTTGTCAAAACATGGATCACAAACACATGTATGTCACTTTGTTGTTAGACTACAATACTCCTTCACACAAGGAAGCAATAACATAAATCTTCTGGAAAAGATAAAGATCTGCTCCTATGAATTAGTATTTGTTATACACTACAACAGAAAGAAAGTCACCACCTTGCCTTTTTTATCATTAATTGTCCACGTTACATCCCTCCCATACTCACAAATCCCTCCTTCCCTTAGGTGCCCTCCCCTTCTCCTCAGACAAAGGGCAGCCTTTCTTGGGTACCACCCTGCCCTGGGTCCACACATTCTAACTCCTTATATGACATCTTCCTAATATGATAAAACAGTCAACAATTTTTTCACCATTTCTCTTCATTCTGTTAGTACAAATCTTCCTTCAAAACATTACAACATCTCACAATTAGTAAAAATTCTTGGTTTTCTGTGTTTTTCATAAGAGAGATAGTTTGTATTTTCAAAGAGGATGACAATAAATATATAGTAAACAATGCTAAGTATATAATGCAAAAGAAGCATCATAAACCAGACAGACTTAGGAAAAACAATCACACAAACAACAAAAAACAGGTTTGTGTTTCAGTAACATTTAAGTAGCTTAGCAATCCAAAGCCCTTTCTTCTATTCTTCAAGCCTATTACATGCCAGCCTCAATGGCCTGAGTGACTTTGCAGGCAATTTACCTGGCTTCAGGCCCTTCTGCTTCCCTGGCTTTCTCCACAGGATGAGATTGGTCCAATCTGCAGGGAGCTGGGAAACCGCCCAACTTGCTTTCTCCATAATAACTGCAAAAAGAAAACATTCCTAACCTGCTGCTGACCTCGAGTGCTCTGCTCAGCTCTAGGTTCATGGTGATTGGCAGGCCGATTGCCTTCATAAAGGCAACTGCATACAGCAGATAATAAGGAGATTATTCTCCATGTTTCATAAGTGAGAAAAGCAGAGTGGGCAAGAACTTGGCAGTTGCAGCTGAATCCACATCTCAATTCTGAATAACAAGAGAGCAACATTTTCCAATTCACTAGTAACAACTAGATCCTTGGGAACTGATATAACCAAATTAAATTCTTCTGAGGGTACTTTATGAGCTTTAACGGTAATCTATAATATTAGCGGTAGAAACTAACAATGTGATCAAAATACCCATGATGTGCTGTTCTCATCATCAACACATTGAAAAGCCATCATCCAAAGTGATAGGTCCTGGAATTTTCAGGATATATATAATTTAAAGTTTGACAGTCATGCACTCACAAAAGTTAATATATAATTTTTATTAATTATTATTATTATCATTAGAAGTACCTAGAAATAAAAATAATGAACAATCAGATTTATATGATTTCTTATATTATTTACCTAACTAAAAATATAAGATTTTAAATTAGATTTTAGGGAAAGAGTGTATTTCTTATTTTAACATTATTTTTTTTTTTTTTAATAAACAGTACCATAAAAAGGAAATCTGTGCTTTCATTGCTACCAATCTATTCTATGTTACAGGATGGTATGAAAGGATCAGGACATTTGTGCTTTATCCAACTAATTGTCTCAGTGTATAACAGCCAAAGCCAATAACCCTCATCCCCGGCGGACAGTTTCAGCTGAATTTTGTCGATAATTGCCATCCAGATTCAGCACAATTTTCGAGAATATAAACATTTCTCTATGTTTTTCATTAATCCATTAATGAACATACCTCAAAATTGTTCATCCTGGGCCTCCAGAATGATGATGACCATTCACATGATCGGGACACGCACTTAGGGGTGCTCTGTGTGAACACACTGCTTCATGCGCTGAGTACTTCTTATGCATTCTCATTTAATTTTACAACAAGTCGAGGAGGCCGGGGCTTACCTTGCACTAAATGAGTTCTGCTGTTCCCTAATATCTCTTTAACTTCTCTATGTAAACAATTTAGTGCATACTGCTCAAATAAAATTTCTTGTGTGTAGTGTGTGAGTTCTTTTCCATCTGTTTTTCTTTCTCTGAAAAGCAAGTGGATATAGTTCTTTTTAGCTTTTTTCTTTACATTCCCACCATGACTAAAATGTTGAGTGATGGAAAGAATGCATGAATTTAGATATAACATTTGGAATATTACATAGAATCTGAGTCCTCTATGTTTCATGAAAATTATGGTTTCTGTTAAAGTTTCAGAAGTTGTATATCGTAATATACAATGTTGTATATTACTATATTATAATGTAATGTACTATGCTGTATATCGTAATAGTTGATGCCTGTAACCATTCTGTCCACCAGGTTAAGTAAGGGTATGAGTTAATTTCTGCAAGACACTCAGATATTTAAATGTTCAAATAACCACAAGCCTTGGCTGGGAAAAAAGCATCTCTGAGGCATTCAGTTTTCCCATATGTGAAATGATATCTAGGCAAAGAGAGTCCACATTAATTAAAGTTAATCAGTAGCATAAAGGTATTAAGTGACCAAACACATTATTAGGGATCAGAGTGGGGTAAACTGCAGTAGGAATTACATCCCACTCCTCTTGGAAACTGGTTGACTTTTAGGTGGTTGGTTCTATACAAAGTTAAGAAATACTATAAAACACACAGGATAAAGTAAGACAGCTTCAGATTGAACTCCAGGGTTTGATGTTTTCTGGTTGTGTGACACTGTAAAATGTTCAACATCCTTAATCATCAGGGAAATGCAAATCAAAACAACATTGAGATTCCACCTCACACCAGTCAGAATGGCTAAGATAAAAAATTCAGGTGACGGCAGATGCTGGGGAGGATGTGGAGAAAGAGGAACACTCCTCCATTTTTGGTGGGATTGCAAGCTTGTACAACCACTCTGGAAGTCAGTCTGGTGGTTCCTCAGAAAATTGGACATAGTACTACCAAAGGATCCTGCAATACCTCTCCTGGGCATATACCCAGATGTTCCAACTTGTAATAAGGACACATGCTCCACTATGTTCATAGCAGCCATATTTGTAATAGCCAGAAGCTGGAAAGAACCCAGAAGTCCCTCAACAGAGGAATGGATACAGAAAATGTGGTACATTTACACCATGGAGTATTACTCTGCTATTAAAAACAATGAATTTATGAAATTCTTGGGCAAATGGATGTATCTGGAGGATATCATCCTGAGTGAGGTAACCCAATCACAAAAGAAGTCATTAGTTATGCACTCACTGATAAGTGGATATTAGCCCAGAACCTTAGAATACCCAAGATACAATTTGCAAAACAAGAAAATCAAGAAGAAGGGAGACCAGCTTGTGGATATTTCATTTCTCCTTAGAATAGGGAACAAAATGCCCATGAAAGGAGTTACAGAGACAAAGTTTGGAGCTTAGATGAAAGGATGGACTATCCAGAAACTACCCCACCCGGGGATCCATCCAAGAATCAGTCACCAAACTCAGACACTATTGCATAGAGCAGCAAGAGTTTGCTGAAGGGACCCTGATATAGCTGTCTCATATGAGGCTATGCCAGTGCCTGGCAAATACAGAGTGGATGCTCACAGTCATCTATAGGATGGAACACAGGGCTCCCAATGGAGATGCTAGAGAATGTACCACAGGAGCTGAAGAGGTCTGCAACCCTATAAGAGGAACAATAATATGAACTAACCAGAACCACTAGAGCTCGTTTCTCTAGCTGTATATGTAGCAGAAGATGGCCTAGTTGGCCATCATTGGGAAGAGAGGCCCCTTGGTATTGCAAACTATATATGCCCCAATATAGGGGAATACCAGAGCCAAGAAGTAGGAGTGGGTGGGTAGGGGAGCAGGGTGAGGGGATGGTAGAGGAAACTTTTGGGATAGCATTTAAAATGTAAATTGAGAAAATATCTAATAAAAAATGGAGATTTAAAAAAAAAGAGTATTAAAGCATTCTAACTGTGGAAATGCTAATGTTGTCAGGGAAAATTATATCTCTTCCTGATTAGATTCTTCATTACCAGAGACTGTATCAGCTGGATTAGTTCTGTACTTCAGCAAGAGTTCCTTGAACATCATGGTCTACTACAGGTACTGTAAGTCACTATTCCATACCTCAGTATTTACATGGGATTCCTCTGTTAAACTGTATTTAAATTTTCCAGTGCGAATTGAACACATGGACAATACTAAAGAATTTGCCATTCAAAGGAATACTTTCAAGGGACTTTGGGGCTTTGATTTCTTGTGAAATTAAGTTAAACTTTTGGTGTTAAAGGAATATATATGATTTAATGAAAAAGGATCAAGTTCAATACTAATTTCTATCAAGTAAAAATTTTATACTAATATAATATTAATACTAATTAGAGTATGTGTTCTATAACTGATGAAGATATATAACAAAAAATGTTGTTGCCTTATACTTTATGATCATGTCCTTTGAGTTACACCAATAATATAGTTATAAACATTAGAAATCTATATCCGAGCGTATAATTGCACTTTAGCAACAGTATTATATTATATAAGCAATATCCTTTCCCACAGAACTGCTGAGCAATGCTTACATTCACAATTGAAGGGAAATTTTACTTACTCCAATTTAAGTATGAGTTTTCTTGAATATATTATAGTTCTATGTACAAATAAGCATATGTGAGTTATCTTGTGAACTGTGAGGAATGTGTATGTAATGGACACACTCTGGAAAACTCTATAAAGTTACTATTATTATTACATTAGTGTTCAAAACATAGAAAAGAGACTAAAGTGTGGATAATTAAAATTTATCTAAAGAAGTTGATGAGAAACATAATAAACATGAATAAATCATTTGATTATTATCTTAAAATTATTTAGATAAATACAATAAAAATCATGGTATATTAATGAAATATTAGAATATATATACGATTAAATAGAAAATGTTAAAAATCATTTTACAATCTCAAATTACTACTATGATTTTGTATTGAATTTTTAAATTATTTATCTTTTTAAAGATTATACTCTAATTATATCATTTTTTCAAGATATTTTCTCCTACCAAGCTCTTCTCATTTTTAATTTTGTTACATCCATAAATGTAATGTGTTTTAGGTAGTTAAATACATAAAATTACTTAGGTTTTAAAAACAAGTGGTTACATTGTATAATTCTTTTTAAACACAAAGAAATCTTCCTACTTTTTAGATATTTAGCAATTTAGTGTAAATTTAATAGTAATTTGGCAATTATACAAGACTGCTGCTTTTCTTGTATTATAACTCAGAGAGAAAAAATTCTACCAATGATTATGTAACATGATATTTTGTCTCTTGTACTTACTCTTTAAATATGTATAATTACAATAAAGGACACAAGTGTCTTTTAGAGATTATATTTATGCACGATGAGTGTCATAAAGAATACAGCTGAAATAATTCAGATATTATCTGTAATATTTTCTCAAGGTACAAGATTTGTGTTGATGAGGATTTTCTCCTCTGCATGAATAAGTTGTATAACTGCCACATGACAGGAACAAGTCTCATGGTAACTTGCCTGGATCCTTTTTAGTACTGTAACATTCATAATTTTCACTCAAGGAAGATGGCATTATTTCAGCTTATCTGATATTGCTTTCTGATTTTGGTGCATAAATCCAAAATCTTACACTCAGTACTATGGATTAAGCAATATATTTCTTATGTATTTCAACAAGTTGTGGGTCATACTCTGGAATACAAAGGAAGTAATTTAAAACCACCAATGCCCTCAACAAGAAGGTTTGGCTAAGTACAAGAATCAATGGTTTCACAGACAAATTAACAAAATGTAGGTCTTTTACTCATTGCATTATTTCCTACAATGTTAAAGTCATTTAAGAGTTTGGCTTTTAAAAATGTAAAAATAGAATTAAAATCTGCAGATATTAGAAGTATCCGGTTTTACAATCAATGAAAAGGTCAGAAAGGCTTTTGTACTAAACAAGTCTCATTAGGGTAGTTCATTAACACAATTAGACAAACACATTCTCCAGTTTCAGCTATCTATTCATTTGAAGGCATTTCTGCCTTGCTTAATCAAGTTTAACATGGTAGAATTTTCTTGGCTCCATAATCAACATGTAAATTAAACTACAGTGGGTTCTCTGAAGGAACAAAAAGCTAATTATTTAATCATTTCCTCCATCTATATTAGGTAGAGAAATTTAATTAAAAGTTAGAGAAAAGTAAGAAAAGCAAATGTATCTTTAACATATGTTTATCTTTTATATAAATATCAAGTATAATTAATATCTGAATGGCAACATGGAATATTGAATTTAATGCCCAACTTTTATAAGAATATTGATTTAAGGCTAATCAAATGTGGCCACTTGAACTGAAAATAAATAATTAATGGTGATAAAGAGAACTTTCAATATAGTTTGTTATTCTGACCAATAATTCTTGTTGTGATTATTTTCCAAATATGAAATGACAATATGTGTTGGAACTGATACTTGTACATGGTATTTCTTTTTTAAGTGACCATACATTTACTAAGTAGTTCATGCTTATTCAAACTAAAAATATTTCAGAAATTTAAAGAAAGAGATTGAAAATTTAACTGATAATTTATCAACAAACTCTGAAAGCACTTATTTGGAATTCCCTGTGCCTTCACTGTAGAATATATGGCCTGACCAATACAGATGTGCATGCACATAGCCAACCACTGGACTGAGCATGGGGACCTCAACAGAGGAGGAGTTAGAGGTAGAAATGAAAGAACTGAAGGAGTTTGCAACCCCATAGGAAGAACAACAATATCAATCAACCAACCTCCCAACCCACCTATCCCCGCAGAGCTCCCAGGCACTAAACCACCAACTAAAGAGTAGAGATAGATTGACCCATGGCTCCAGCTATATCTGAAGCAGAGGATGACATTATGGAACATCAATGGGAGGAGAGGCCCTTAGTCCTGCGAAGGCTCAGTGCCCCCACATTGTTCAATGTTAGGGTGCTGAGGCAGGAATTGGTGGCTAGGTGAGGGAGCACCTTCATAGAAGCAGGAGGACAGGGGATTTGCAGAGTGGAAGCTGGGAAGGGGATAAAATTTGGAATGTAAATAAATAAAATAACCAATAAAAGAGCATACAGTTTGAATTTGGCATACCATATGCATCTAGATATTCTTATCCATTTAAAATTTTCCTGTTTAGTGGAGTACAATTTTTTTAAATTTAATTTTATTTTTAATTTATTTTTATATTCCATATTCCATTCCCCATCCCCCCATCTATCCTCCAACTGCTCCACATCCCACACCTCCTCCCCACCCCACCCTGTTTACACCTGGATGCCCCCACTCCCATCCCACCTGACCTCTAAACTTCCTGGGGCTTCCAGTCTCTTGAGGGTTAGGTACATCATCTCTGAATGAACACAGACCCAGAAGTCCTCTACTGTGTGTGTGTGTGTGTTGGGGGCATAATATCAGGTGGTATATGCTGTCTTTTTGGTGGTCCAGTGTTTGAGAGATCTCGGGGGTCCAGATTAATTGAGACTGCTAGTCCTCCTATTGGATGGCCCTTCTCCTCAGCTTCTTTCCGTCTTCCTTAATTCAACATCAGGGGTCAGCTGCTTCTGTCCATTGGTTGGATGCAAATACATGCATCTGACAGTTCCACCTGCTTGTTGGGTCTTTTGGAGGTCAGTCATGATAGATCACTTTTTGTGGGCATTCCATAGTCTCAGTAATAATGTTAGGCCTTGGTACCTCCCCATGAGCTGGATCCTACTTTGGGCCTGTCGCTTGACCTTCTTTTCCTCAGGCTCCTCTCCATTTCCATTTCTGTAATTCTTTCAGATAGGAACAATTATGGGTCAGAAATGTAACTGTGGGATGGCAACCCCCTCCCTCATGTGATGTCCTGTCCCCTGCTGAAGGTGGGCTCTTTAAATTCCCTGTCCCTACTATCAGGTGTTTCATCTAAGGTTGCTGCCTTTGGGTCCTGGGAGTCTCTCAGCTTCCAGGTCTCGGTGCATTCTGAGGGATCTGGGAGTATATAATTTTAAATTCTGATCTCATGATTTTCTGAACTTTTCTTCACCTGTGTTTTAAGCACCCTAAATTGTAGAATTTAGGTCATTAGTTTGTTTGCTTACCTCCCCTTGTTATTGGTTAATTTGTCTAATAGTCATTCTTGTTCAAAGAATGACCTCTTTCTTCTACTATTTCCTTGTATGTTTTCCTTTTTTGTTAATTGCTTTCTAATATGTGATATTTTTCCATTTACTGCTTTTGAGATTGGCTTGCTTTTATCTGACCAATGGCTCCAGGTTCACTGTAAGTTTATCTGAGATCTCTGATTTTTTAAATGTAGCAACTTAGGTTGATAAACTTTTGCTGACTGCCTTCAGTTTGATCAGCATGATAATGTGTCTTCATTTGTATTTAATCTAGGAATTTAATATAATTTTTTGTCTTCAGTTATATTCATCATTCAATAGTATGTTGTTTATTATGCACACATTTTGTATTTTCTATAATTTTTGACTGATTTCCATCTTTATCCCATAGGATAGGACAAAAGATCTTACTTTAATTTCTCTGTACTTATTGAAACTTTTAAAGTATACTAATATGTAATCTTTTTTAGAAATATTTCATGAGCTATAAAGAATGTTAATTCTTCAGTTGTTTTGGTGAAAAGTTCTTAAAATGTCTATTGGTTCTGTTTTATCTGTGATGTCATTTATTTCATCTTTCTAATTGTGTGAATGAGATAGTGAAGTCTCCAGTTATTTTTCTGTTCAGATTTATCTGACTTTAAATCTAGCAAGGGCTCTATTTATCTATTGAAGACCATTATGAATACATTTAATTCTATACTGATTTTTCCAACACGTCAATATTTATAAATTCTTATTATTTAAAATTGCTGATCTCAATTGCTGATAACCTTTGTTTTTTATTTTTATTTGGTAAAAGTCTATAAAATGTAAGTTAAGTTTTTCATATATGAGAATCTCTACAGTATGAGAGTGATGACTGAAATCACTGAGAATTCATTTGATATTGCTTTGGCTTATATACTTAATGGCTTATTCTGTTATCATTTACTTGTAGAATAATGTTAGTATTTGAGATCTTAACCAGTGAGGTATTTTATCCAATGATTAAATGTAAGCCTCTGTCACATAGAAGAGCTTTACAGAGTTGTAAAGGACATATGGTATACAGCACCATTACACACTTCTCTGAAGTATGTGTGTAAAACTTTGACCTGGGAAAGACCGCTTTCCTAGATTTCTCGGTAGCATTGCAAGTAACCTCTACAGAAGCATATTAAAACCAAGTATCTTTTCAATGACCCTTTTAAAAACTGCATTACTTTCTTTTCTGGACCTATAATTTAAGATATTATGTTGTTCTACAATAATTTATAATTAAGAGATAAACAAAATTACCATAAGTATAGTCAAATTTAAGCAAGCCATAGATGCTTTCCAATCCAGTAACATTGCTTACTAAAAGATATGTGTAAAAATGGCATGCAAATTTCAGAGTGTAGTTTTCTTTTTTTTTAATTAGATATTTTCTTCATTTACATTTCACCTGTTCTCCTGAAAATCCCCTAAACCCTCTCCCATCCCCCACCCTGCTCCCCTACCCACCCCACCCACTCCCCCCATTGGCCCTGGCATTCCCCCGTGCTGCGGCATATAAAGTTTGCATGACCAAGGGGCCTCTCTTCCCAATGATGGCCAACTAGGCCATCTTCTTCCATATATGCAGCTAGAGACATGAGCGCAGGGGGAACTAGTTAGTTCATGTTGTTCTTCCACCTATAGGGTTGAAGACCCCTTCAGCTCCTTGGGAACTTTCTCTAATAGTTCCATCTAATAGCTGACTGTGAGCATCCACTTCAGTGTTTGCCAGGCACTGGTATAGCCTCACAAGAGACAGCTATATCAGGGCCCTTTCAGCACTATCTTGCTGGCATATGCAATAGTGTCTATGTTGGTGGCTGATTATGGGATGGATCCCTGGCTGCAGCAGTCACTGGTTGGTCCATCCGTTTGATTCAGCTCTACACTTGATCTCTGTAACTCCTTCAATGTGTACTTTGTTCTTCATTCTAGGAAGGGGTGAAGTGTCCACATTTTGATCTTCATTCTTCTTGAGTTTCATGTGTTTAGTAAATTGTATCTTGGGTAGTCTAGGTTTCTGGGCTAATATCTACTTATCAGTGAGTAGATGTTATGTGAGTTCTTTTGTGATTGGGTTACCTCACTCAGGATGACACCCTCCAGATCCATCAATTTGCCTAGGAATTTCATGAATTCATTATTTTTAATAGCTGAGTAGTACTCCATTGTGTAAATGTACCACTTTTTCTGTATCCATTCCTCTGTTGAGGGTCATCTGGGTTCTTTCCAGCTTCTGGCTATTATGAATAAGGCTGCTATGAACAGGGTGGAACATGTGTCCTTATTACCAGATGGAACATATATTCAGAGTGTAGTTTTCTTAAAACATAAAACAATATAATTGCACAATTAAAATTATTATGTGTTTATGTGCATTTGTGTTCACAGATACTTGTTCTTACAGGAGTTTATATTTAATTGCCAGGTAATAATAATAAATAATAATCTATGAAACTCCTAAAAGGAACATAAGTGTCATATAATAATAAAAAAATTAATAGACTTCATTATTTGATATATTGTGAAATAACAGTTTTATGTTTAATAACAGTTTTGAAATATTGATATACATTTTATTTTTAGTAATAAAGCAGAGATAAATAGAATGTAAGCAAAACCATTAGGCAGAATTATGCATCCAGTAATTGAACTGATACGCTATGATTTGTGGTCTCAGTAATAATATTTCTGTTACCCAGTTTGAGATCAATTGAGAATTTTTTAAAAGAATATGTATCTGATAAATATCTATAAATATTTATTTAGGAGAAGAGAAAGAGATGATAATTTCTTTAGGAGAAATTGCTACTTTCTTTAAATTAATTGTTAATTTTATTAAAGAAATTATCATTTCTTTAATGAGAAATAATTTTGTATCTTTGTTTTCTCAGGCAACCAATATGTATCAAATAATTTCATTTAAGGATCATATATAGTTCAATGTATTGTTATGCTTTTGAATTTTCTATACAATTTATTTACTTATACTACATCTATGTACATGCCCTGCCCTGCATTTGCTATTTGGTGGGCATGTCATACATGGGGAGAAAGTTTTCATACTGTTCTGCTTAAGAAGGTAGCTTTTAGGTGTCAGTTTTCTCCTGTCTCCTTGTGGGTTCTTGATATCAAATTCAGGTCATCAGGCTTGGCAGTGAATACCTTTACCTGTTGAAATATCTCCATTGTCCTTAAATTCTTTCTTTCTTTCTTTCTTTCTTTCTTTCTTTCTTTCTTTCTTTCTTTCTTTCTTTCTTTCTTTCCCATTTATTTATTCCAATAGAGGTGATGCAATTCAAGTTTTCACATACAATTTAGTAAATTTATATATACATTGTTAGTCAAGAGTGATCACACATTTTTTAACTTCCTGTTCACTTCAAGATACTCAGAACCATCAGATTCTATTATATAATAGGATAAACTTAATAGAACACAATATTATATTATAATTTGACCAACCCCTGGTCATATATAGGGTTGTCAAGATACAGTAAGTGAGTAGTTTCTGAAATAGATGGTAAACATGAGTATTGTGTCATGACTGATTCCTGAGAACGCATTGATAATATCCATATTTCCAGCGGTATCTCCTACAAAAGTACAAATAATTACAGCATCTATTATTTTAGATTGATCTTTCTCACATTGTGATGGTGCTTGGCAGGAGACTTGTAAAGTCTAGAGATATCTTTGGAGGTATAATAAAAAGAAGGAGTCCCTGGTGTTTAGGAGATAGTCACTATGGAGCAACTCACAACTTTCCAGGACACTGCCCCTTGATAAAAGAAGGAACTAGTGCTGAGGAATCTGGGGTTAAAACATAAAATTTATACAAAACTATCTGTTCAAAATAGAAATGCTTGATTATGTCAGCCATCATCATCATTATTAATTGTAAAAGGAAATGTCAAGAAACAAGATGCCTATTACAGACAACTGAAAAAAACTTTATGTGACCAGTCACATAATGAATTATATCTTCAGACATAGCTAATCTTGCACTATGTCCACCAAAAACAGAGATGAAAGCTAGTAGTCACAGTGGACATGTCAGAAATTCAAAACAACTGTATCACAGACATGTGATTTTCCTTAGCTAAACAAATATTATTTCTATTATTAAATTATTAATATTATATTATAAATAATTATATTATAAATAATATTAGTAATATTATTTCTATGCCCTTATTTCATTTTTGGTTTTTATGTGTTGTCTAAGTAGAAAGCAAAATTTTAATGTAAAACACATAAAACATAAAGACTAAACAATAGACTCTGTTCACTGCTAGACTAATGTACAAGTGGGACTATTGTAATAGAAGGGGTGTAAGCAGATAAGGGAGTTCCAGGGGAAGTACTGTGAAACTTCAGCTTAACATTGAAGCTCTGTGGCTTTTTGTTGTTGTTGTTGTTGTTATTCATCATTGTTCCTATAAATATTTATGAATTTCTCCAATTACCCTCAGAACTAGCAGAATCCGTAGAAAAATACTTTGTTGCAAATGACCAAGGTTAAGAAGTGTAAGAGGAGAGCGAACAGACACTTTTCAATGGGGTTTTGTTCTGTCCATGACAGCAAATGTATACATAACATACTATCTGACAAGAATTTTCTTTACACTCTTTACACTGTTAGCAATTATCTTGTGGAAAATATGAATCTGTCAGGGATAATCAGGACCTAACAATTTTAGATCCCCCTTTTGAGGGTGTTCATCACTGATACTTTCCAATTTGAGCAAGAATTATATAGCAGCCATAGTTTTATATTATTTACCCAAATAAACAATGTTCTTGTGAAAGAAATAGGCAGCTATGTTAATGAAAAATGTAAATTCCAACTTCATGTGTTATTCATGAATGCTCTGGTGCAGTTGTTATTCTGGAGTGTTTGGCTATGAAAAGTATCTTTAGCAATGAAGTAGCATGTTGACTGTTGAATGACAGAAATAACGATCTAGCTGCACTGCAGTTTATTTACTGAATGAGATCTGTTATAACTCATTTTTAGAAGAATATTTGTGTTGTCAAATGATTTTAAACTAAATATCTAGTATTGCCTCTTTTTTATATAATATAATGATAAGCATCCAGAAAATTTTCCTATTAAGATTGCTAAATCACATTTTGTGCATTTATTTATGAAATATATTAACATTGACATATTTATCAAAAATCTCTATCCATTGTTATTGGCGTGTGAATACAATATGTGAATGCTTTTCTTACTTTCAGAGTTTACTCAATTCATATTCCTAATAGCTGGGTTTCATTGAAACCTATGATAATAATAATGTTATTTTCACATGAATGCAACGTATAAATAAATCATATGAAGTGACAGATCCTTTAGTATTATTTGGCTATACTGTTGTCTCTCTCAGCTAAGAAAACTTATCTGCTTAAATTGTGGTTCACAGTCTACCTGTCATTGCTAATTTATAGCCTGACACCAGGGAGCTCCCACTGCTGATCATCAGACCACATGGTGAGATACACTGTTCTTTTTGAGTAGCAATTTGATCACCATAGCAGAGAAACATCAACATTTCCTGTAGGAATGTAGAACATAAGATGCCGTTCATTTATCTCACCCACCCACTTGCAAACTTTCAGAGTGAGGCAAAGATGTCCTAATACAGTGATCCCCACCACTAGGGGCAAAGGGTTTGGATCCATCAGATCAGCAGGCCAATTTTCTAACTGGGATGCACAGAAACTTCAGAATCCCATTCATTTCAGGCTCTGCCTACTCTGTGTGTGTGTGTGTGTGTGTGTGTGTGTGTGTGTGTGTGTGTGTGTGTGTGTGTGTGTGGTGTACGCATGTGTGCATTTAATGTATATATAGATATATTTGTCAATGCTAACTTTTTAAAATTGATGCGCTCGTTGTGGGAAGCGGGCGCGACCACTGAGCTAAGATGGCGCCCAGGCTTAGTGCCAAGCCTCATTACCCCATCCTGTTTACCAAAACTCTTGAAAACTCTTAGCTGATTCATGCTGTGCCTACCACCTGATCTGGGATGTCACATAGGCTTACCATAGCTGTTGGCTAATAATCTGTTGCTCTGCCTGCATGTAACTCGTGCTAGGGGCATGATGGATGCTGTTTGGAGAACAATGAATGGAGTGAGATGATGCAAGAGGGGCTGGGTATATATTGAACTGCCTGAGAACAGGGATCAGAAGATCTGTTGGAGAACCTACCTTGGCATGAGTGTCGTTATTTCCAGTCTCTGCTGGACAGAGATTGGGGTTGAGGCAGCTCATCACAGACAAACTTGGGAAATGCAGGGAAATAGAAAATAAATACATAGTATTCACCCACAGACCACAACAAATGTGAGCTATTATTTCTTTGCAGACATATTTGCCATTAATTGTCATAATAATCCTTTGTACACGTTTTTAAAATTCACAATGCTCTTAAATTTGCACAGCTCCAGAATTGTCCACTCCACAATCACCAACATTATGAACAGTGCTTCAAAAGTACTCTAATGGTGTCAGGTGTGGTGGGGAGGTGAAATCACTTAACCATTGTGTTTTCTGGAATACTTGGGTGGTTTGGTCACTTTTAGCAACACAAGCATTGCTGTGATAAATACCATAGTGGGCAGAATACTGTCCCCCTCAAAAATTTAAAAGCATCTGCATCCTTGTCCTAATAACCTCTGGACTCTATGACTGTCATGACTAGGTTACCTTACATTGGAAAAGAAGCACTGGAGATTAAGTTGAAGTTAATTAAATTATTATGTTAATGATCTTGAAAAAAATGTAGTTCACTTACAGACATATGTCCAACAGCAAATAAGCTTATTGGATTGATAGAAGGCATTAAAAATCATTATATTGTATTTGATTAATTGTCTTTTCAGAACAAAAAATATATATTTTAAGTTATAAATTCCATCTAGTTTGGTTTAAAACAAACAAACAAACAAACAAACAAACAATTACAGGCCCTGATTTTTCTTGCAGATTCCAAAGGTTAATGAATATTTAACAGTTCTTGGGTATTTTTTTTTCTGAAATGTTAAATTAATGAGAAACACAGAGTTGTAGACAAAGCATATGATGGCTGGAAGTGAGACCTTTCCTTTCCTCTTAGCTTCCATGAAAATACAAATAGTTGAATGGGGACAGTATCACCTAATCAGAAACAGTGATTCTGCCATAGTACCCGTGAAAACCAGGAATCCATTAAGTGAGAAACCATAAAGTATTCTGACTTTAACTTACCCAACAGTTACTACAAATTGATGATGTTTCATAAGTGAAGGACTAGGACCGATGAGCCTCCTCTGCTTCTGGAAAAGTCACTCAGGTGACTTTTCATACAGGTACTTCTGTGTCACTTTTGGAAAGTATGTACCAAAGGATATATTGTTAAAATGATTAATGATCACTACAGTGCTATATTATCATATGCTTACCATTTGAGGACATATGAAATCTGGTTTTCTGATAATTGGATAGGTAAGAATTCCTTATTGCTAAGCATGTATTTGGTCTGTCACTAGATATTTAACAAGAACAATGCATACAGTGATTAACAAATGTATTATAAATCGTACCTACTTAGACACAGTTTTAATTATAACACAGCATTAGAAAATAAACATACTTTCATCCTAATATACTGCCAATAGAGAACTTTCCAATACAGGCAACCTTTCAGATAATCCCTAAAAGAGCATGTTGCCAAGCCAGAGTCATGCAGCCATAAGATGCCAGCTTACTAGAGTTACAGGGACACAGTCATTGCTTCAAACCTGAAATCCTGCTTGATTTCCACTGGAAGGCCACCATGTGAATTCCTCTCTTGTAATTAGTTGTGTAGCAATCTGGAAATAAAAGAAACCTTAAAACTACTCTTTTGTTTATGCAACAATTGTAATTTAATGTTTTCTTAAATATCGTTTGCTAGATTTATTTCTTTTAAAAGTTAATCTTTTGTTATATTCATGTGTTTGTGTGTATGATGCATGTATGTGAGTGCCTGTGTAGTTCAGAAGAGGTGTTTGATTCCTCCCACAAGTTAATACTTGTAGTAAGCCTCCTGATATAGATGCCAGAATCAAACATAGCTTTATCTGGAAGAATAGCAAATCTTAACAGCAGAGCCATCTGACAAGATCCAACATACATATATGCTTCATTGTACACATATATGTAAGGAAAAACCATCCAGAGATGATCCATCCCATCTGCAGACACCAAACCCTGACACTATTGCTAATGCCAAGAAGTGTTTCCAGACAGGAGCCTAGTATGGGTGTCCTCTGAAAGACTCTGCCAGCACCTGACTAAAACAAATGCAGATACTCACTCAAAGCCAACAATCAGACTGAGCAAGGGGACCACATGGAAAAGTTAGGGGAAGGACTGAAGGAGCTGAAGGAGATTACAACCCCATAGGAAGAACAACAATATCAACCAAGTAGAACACTCAGAGCTCCAAGGGACTGAAATATCAAAGTGTATACATGGATGGGTCCATGGCTCCAGCTGCATATGTGGCAGAGGACTGCCTTACATGGCATCGATGGGAGTGGAAGTGCTTTGTCCTGTGGGGGCTCAATGCCCAAGCATAGAGGGAAGCTGGAGGTGTGAGGCAGGAGTGGGTGGGTGAGTCAAGAAGCACCCCCATAGAGGCAAAAGGAATGTGGGATGGGTGGGGTGGTTTGTGAATGGGAAGGGGTACTTTTGAAATATAAACAAATAAAATAACAAATAAAATAAGAAATTCTCTAAAATAAACAAGGTCTTTTTTAATTATGTAAGAGAATTTTGTATTTTTTTTAATTATGTAAGATGATATGTAAGATAGTTTATCCCTGAGATGGATATTTAGAAAAGTATTTTCATTCAATTATAAACATTGTTAGAAATTTCACTTATAAAAATAGCAAAATAATTCAGTATTTTCTTGTTCTCCATATTTTAGAACATCAGCATTTGGCTCATTAATGTACAATATTTAATATAGTATTTATCATAATTGTGTTTAAGACAGTAACTTATATATTTGGAGGTTAAAAATAAAACATATTCATAGATGCTATTATGATAATTAAGTTATAACAAACAATAAGTTACTATTGGAAGTATTTTAAGAGTATTATAGATGGAATATGTTAAATTGAAAGAAAAGACACGGCTTTGTTTCAAGGAATACAAAAGATTAAGAAGAAAAAGACTCCTTCTTTCTCTTCTTAGTAACTAAGCATGGAGGTACAGAGGACAAAATACTCATCTTACACTGAGAAATAAATCTTACCTGAAAAATAAAAGAAACTCTAAGAGAAAGGAAACCTAAATACAAAGTCTACACAGCCTTATGTTGAAAATAATGCATTTCATTATAAGGCAATTTCATTAAAAGTTGCATGGCCTACCATGTGTAGTTATATGATACCTTATTCTAAGAATGAACAGACTGAGCCATTTCTGAAAGAAGTAAGTTCACATTGAATAGTGTGACAATATGCATGTACTTGTGCACATACCAGCACACACACAGAGACAAGTGTGTATATACCACACACACACAAAACACACACAAACACAAACACACACATACACATACATTCACACTATTAAGTTAAATGTAAGAGACATTAGTTTGTCTTCACTACACTACCCAATGCCCTATGTAAACAATAGGAAAGGGTTATTCAATCAAGTCTCAGACTGCATGTGAGCTATGAATACTTTAGCGTTCACGTGAAAATTCCCTTAAACAGAGCTACAAATAATTTCCATGTACTTGGTTTATTACAGAAAAGAGCAAAAGGGTTTAATTTTGTCTCATAATGGCCAATGTAAATAGATTATTTGTTCCAGGTTCATTGTATGACATTATTTTATATTCTTCAGCATTTTGCCATGAAACTTGTCCCCAACCTGGCCTTTATCCTTTGAGTAAATATTGAATTTGATAATCATATACAATTGTGTTGTATTTTTGTCCAAACATAGTTTACCTACTGATTTAAAAGTTAAAAGGTTCTCTGGTTTGTGTAAGTAAGGTGAACTATTCCCATATTGTTTGCAGTACACAATCCACATTTTACCCTGGCATGTGATGGAGCATCTGAAAACAAAACAAAGAATATAAAATAACATCTAAAGATGAATTGTTCAGAAACACTTATTTTGAAATCACAATGTTTGTCATGAAGGTAAGCAAAATATAACCTCACTATAGGTCAGAATATGTTTTGTTTTAATACTCTATCCCAAGTGCTTATAGATGTACTAGGTTCAATACAAGTAATTAAAAATACACAAAAATATAATTACATGATGAAATGTTATTTTGAGCTTAAATAGGAATGATGTCTATATAGACTGTCTGAAAACTCCTTACTATTAAAATTTACCAAAAGTATTATAAGTAGGAATGGAATCTACATAGATTATGTGAAAATTCCTTGATATTAGCAATTATCAAAAGTTTTATAAGTAGGAATGGATTATATTCTGAATCTCTGAAAATTCCTTGATATTAACAGTTACCAAAGGTTTTATCCCTCCTGCAAAGACAGCATCTTGATAGGAAATTGTTTAGTAGAAATGACATGAAACTCAGAAGTAATATGTTCTCAATGGAATCATAGACTCAAAACTCAACTAAATTTTTAAAAATTCACATTACTATGATACGAATGAAAATATCATATTCATCTTTCACATCCTTTATTAACCCAGGTGTTTAAGAGGAGAGAGAATCCAGGTGCAAGTGTGACCGTGGGAAAGCAATCACTGTAAAGGAGCGGGAAACTCTGAACTGTATTGGTGTGGATCATAGAACTCTTAGAAAAGGAATTAGAGAGGAAGTTAGAGGTCATTTACTCTAATCTTATATCTGAGGAAATGATTCGTTCTTCAATCATAATACACACAATTGCAATACATTTTCATTTATCTGGAGTCTGAGTTACTGGAAAGCTCAGTGCACTAATTTATCTTCCCACTTGACTTTTATGAGGAAAAAAGAAATTACAAATAATAGGAAGGATGGTTAATACATTTGAAGATGACTCTAGGGTACTCCCAGAAACTGAAGCAGTTTTCAGTCATCAGAAAAAGATACAATTATTTTCAGTATCATTTTAGTGCTAATTTCAGGCTTTCTAAGCAGACAGGAACACTGCAGCTTATGTGGATGCTCACTCTTGTGGGATTTGCGATAGGATGTTAGTGTTAGGTACACAGAGGAAAACTTAGAATTAATGCTAGAGACCACAGAAGTGAGCAGGAGGCAAGAGAAGCTGGCAAGTAGAAGCATTACACCCCACAAGCATGGAGGCCTAAAAAAAAGTCAGGAAAACCTCTTTTTTGCAATGGGTTAGATTTTTTTTTTAATCCAATAATAGATTTGGGAAAAGGCAGATTTTGAAAATCTTAAAGACTCGTCTGAAATTTCTGACTCTGGAGCACATTATGACATGTATCATTTTCCTCAGTCTGTCCCCCTTCCTCTGAGATGCAGAAGTATACAGCTGCAGTAGGAGGTACTTCCTTTCAAAGCTGCTTCTGCAAAGCACATCGTGCTCGCCAAGGCAACCTTAACAGGGTATCTGTTTCTTGAAATCTACCTTATCTAATAAAGTGTACATAGTAAAATCTGCCACTTACGATACCAACCACAACAAAAGACTCTTTGAGAACTAATTCCAACATTCTTAGGATGTGAAATTACAGTTGCTGGTGCCTTGAATTCCGTCCTATGACTCTTGCCAATGTCTTCTCTTTAGAAGTTGCTTAGGGAAGATTCTGTTTTTCAAGATATGGCAGTCCTCACCTGTGACCACCAGATCTCTGGCAACTAAGACAGATTAAAAAAAAAAAAAGACTGAATTTGAAAACAGTTTGGACTGCAGAGAGCGAAATTACCTTAAGGAGTATTTAAATAAAAATACACCAGGCAGCATTTATTTACTTTTTAGAACTTAACAGGTTTAGACCCAGTCACATCTCTGTTTCTCACACATCTTTTCTTGTCCCATAATCTCGCTCATAATCCCTCATCTGTCAGCTTGCTGCGCTACCTCTCCATACCCGTCTTCACGTTGTTCTCTTGCTTACCTTGGTCCCTTTCCATCTCTTTATGTTTCCCATTTTATAAACTGCTTAATATGGTGCACAGGTATAAATTAGAACGAACTATTCCAGTGTGCTAAATGTTAGCTTCCCAGGATCTCTGCATGCCATGATAATTATTCAGCACATGTTGTTAATCTATTCTTAAACAGTAGTCATTACTACTGGCTAAGAACAGGTAAAGCTATTAAGAGGGTCTCGCAACAGAATGGCCTTTAACACATCTGAGCAATAAGAGTTTGCAGTTGAACTTTTGAAGTTTCAAATCCCAAATCTTCATTTTGGAAAAGAAGAGCCATTTGGGTGGTTTCTCCTCCTCTTACAAGACCACCTAGTACTCGTCATTGTTCACTATCAACTGAATGGATACTATAATGCTCTGAGCTTATGAATTGGAAAGCAAGCATAACATGTTCTCGAAACTTGAGTCACTTAAATTACAGTTATGAAAAAAGTATCTTTAAATATTAATCAATATTTATAGAACTTTATATGTGCATACTGTATTTAAATCATTCCCCGTGTCCTCTTATGCCTTCAAGTCCTTCCACATCCTCCCAAGTTCTCGAGACTCATGGGCTCTTACTTTTCTCTTCTTTGTTTATTAATGTCATATACACACATACATATTAATAAATAAAAAATAACAGTTTTAGTGCAGTTCACATTTATAACTATTTAACTTCAGATACCTTGGGAGCAGATAATCTATCAGTGGACTTATCTCTGGAGAAGATTGAGTTTTCTCATCAACCTGCTTTTGTTTTTTTATCTAGACCTGGGGCCTTGTTAGATTTTCCCCATCATATGGACATGTCAGCGAGTGCTATTTTTCAGGTCGTATTTAGGTCTTATTTAACCTATTGCTGAACATGAGTACAGCTTCCCTGTCATATATAGAAGAAATCAGCACACAACAAATCTCGTGGTCCATACATCCACTATCCACCCATCCCACCCCACACCGTGCTTGGGTGTTCCCATCCCACCCCACACCGTGCTCGGGTGTTCCCCGAGGCTTAGTTTTAAGAGTTGCGCTGGAGATGGATCAGTTGAGCCTCCAGCCATCTATGTTCGGTTGGAAATCTCTGCATTTTGCCCAGTTATGGCTTTCTCTAATGATCTCTGTCTCTTACTGAAGAGTGAGAGAGATTCATTTAACTTGTGGGTACAAAGATAAGTCTTTAGAATTTACTTAGAAATCACACTGGTTTGGGGAGGCAGCAATTATAAGTTCTCCACTAGAGACTTCAACTTCAGCATCCACTGGGGATAAGCAAACTAGCAGTTCCTGGCATGAATTCTTTTCTCCTGGTTAGGACTAAAGTCCATTAGATGGTTATTCATCATCCCTATGCCTTAAGTGCCATTATCATACCTTTGGAGATTGCTATGTTGGTCATTGCGTTCACAGGCTGTACAGCTGGGTAGGCCCATGGATGGCCTTTTGTTTCTCAGCAGCTTCCATAGCCTCTTTCAGCTCTGTGATGCCTACTTCTCAGAGAGAAGGCTTCATGGGCATTTGAAGCCAGGATCTTCTTAGTGTTGTTTCTGAAGGGTATATACCTTCAGCAATAAGCGTATTTTCTCAGTTCCTTGGAGGCAACCAAAAACTATAGCAATGGTCTATATTGATTTGGGTGTTTCTTAGACCACTCTATCACAAACCTAAAAGAATATTACCCTGACTGGTCATTTTGTTTGGTCTTTGTTAGCTAATAAATGGTTTTGGAAAGAGTATTTCATAATCTATTGCATAATTTCACACACACACATATGGATATATATGTATTCATATATATATATATATATATATATATATATATATATATATATATATATATATATATATATATCCATGTATAGTTTTAGTTTTTATATATACACAGATAAATACATATGTATATATGTGTCTGTGTGTGCATTTATGTACACACACAATATACTCTTAGGCATACATATTCTTTCATTAATTTATTATTAATTTAGTCACTTTGCATTATATCCCCTTCTTTCCTTTCTTCCAAGTCCCACTGTAACATCTCCCTCCCCCATTACCACCTTCTCTTCTTCTCAGAGAAGGGGAAGCCCCCCAATTGTATCAGCATGCCCTAGTACATCAACACACAAAGCACATTCTCTTCCACTGAGGCCAGACAAGGCAGCCTAGCTAGGAGAAGGTCACACAATAGTGTCAGAGACAGCCCCTGCTCTATTTGTTAGAGGATTCACATGAAGATAAAGCTTTCTGTGACAAGTGAGTAGGTCTAGCCCGTGCTTGCTCTTTGGTTGGTGGTATAGTCTCTGTGAGAATATACCACGGGCCTCCAAAGGTTAGTGACTTTCTATGCCATCATTTAGTTTCCTTGACTTCTTTTGATCCCTCATTTCTTCATCCCTCAACTGTTCCACAAGACTCCCTTAGCTCCATGTAATGTTTGACCATGGTTGAAGTCCACAGCTGGTGGATGAAACCTCTCAGGAGACAATTGTGCTAGGCTCTTTTCTGTAAGCATAGCATAGTATCATTATAGACTCAGGGTTTGTCTCTCTCCCATGGGATATGTCTCAAATTGGGGCAGTCATTGATTGATCATTCTTTCAGTCTTTGCTCCTTCTTTATGCTTGCACATCTTGTAGGCATGACTAATTTAGGATATAAGTCTTTTTTAAGTGGGTTGATGTCCCCCTTCCTCCACTGGGATGAGTCAGAAATCAGGGATTGGAGAGGATCCTGGGGGTGACCTTAGCTGAGACTCCTAGCAGAAGACAATATGAGCACTGAAGTGGCCATCTCCTATAGCCAGACAGAGTTCCATATATCCATATTTTAAGTGAACATAAAATAATATGAATTCCTAATGGCATTTTCAACATCCCTAGTGTTACTTTATCCCTCTTCCTTGTCTCTCCACTTGCCCCCATTTTCCATTCACAGAGCTGTTGTTTTATAAAGTACTTTTTAAAAGACATTATCAAGCACATGTGTTCAAAAGGTATGTAGGCTTTGATTGCAAATGAATTTCTGATTTTATATACTACACTGACCTTTGTTAGTTTTCCTTGACTAGAATTTGCTCATCTGTAAAGTAGGGAAAAAATATTTCATGACCATGTAGAATACACATAACTGTGGTTTTATGTGTAAATCACATTTACAAAGAACCTTAATTAAACCTCCTTGTTTTCTACTTATATCCCTGTAAATATCCACCTGTCATGGTTAGCCTACTGTGATTTATTTAAACTTCGTTTTCCTACAGGTTGTCTGAAAACTGTATACATTCCATTTCATGTTCAAATTTCTCAGTTTTAAAATATTGATGATTCACTAAACTTTTGAAATTAATTTTCATAAATAATTTACAGTATATAAAATTGTTCATTATGTAACAATCTGTCCCTTGTTATTGTTTTTCATTTTACCATTTTTATGAAGTCAATCAGAGTAGTTTCTCTTAGGTTGATATACAGCAAACTATTTGCCCTTGCAAAACATTGGTGTACCTTGACATGAAATGTCAGTATATATGTTATTGCCTCTTAGATTTTGGAAGACATATAATCTAGAAACAAGAAGGCATAAAAAGTACCATTCCATTTCATAACTCTTTAAGGGTTTTCAGGTATTTATTTTAGCATTTGGATTTCTACTTATAATAAAATCATAGTGGAATATTCAAAATATAAGGGACAATCTGTACTCTCAAAATGTTCGAAATGGAAGATCTACCTGAGCTGACTTCAAAATTTATTTATTTTAGAAAGTGTCTGTGGAAGAATATGCCTTTGAAGGATGCAATTTGTTCTTGACTCATCAAATGAAAGTATCCTGAACACTATTAAAGCCATGATATTATAGTGCCTATTTACCTATTAAACTTATGAATACCAAGGTTATGTTATTTATTCTACAGTTATGTTTACTTGTAGGCTCCAAATAGATCTAAATATATGTGTATGGTTGTATGTATGTGTATGTTGAATGTATGTTTATGTGCATGTATATGAAGAGTTAGAGACCTGGTATCCTCAGTTGCTTTCTGTCTTAGTTCCTCCAGTCAGGCTCTCTCAATGAACCCGGAGCTTGCTTTTTTTGTCTGGTAGGTTATTTGCTAGCAAGCTTGAGTGATTTTTGTGTTTCTACCTTCCTACTTGTTAAAACTAGGGTTACAAAGAATGCTTAGTCATACAAGGTTTACTGAGTCATCTGCCCAGCCCCTAATAGGTATTTTTTAAGGTAACATTTGAGTTAAGCTTAATGATAAGTAATACTTTCAAAAGATGACATGGAGGTTTTACTCAATATGTAATAGAAATGTTGTAGCTGAGGTGATGGTATGAGGGATGGCATTCCTTTAAGATTCTGACAGGGCGAAGAGGGACTTAGAAACAGTAGCAATTCTATCTGACTATGGGAAATATTCTAATATAGAAGAAATGGAAATTAAATATAGAAGATATGAAAGAAAAAATTCTACTGTAATGAGAACACTTGCAAACGTTGCAAAGGATGAAGCTCTAAAAGCTTAGCTTACCTGACAAGGTGTGACAGTCTAATCCCTGTGAGGACTTTGAAGAGGTCACCAAAGCTGTCTGAAGCCAGAGAACTGTGACTCCTGAGCCCTAGAATCAATTCCCGCTGGGTTTCAAGGCCGCCGTGGGAGTTTCTACTTAAACAACCTGCAAGAAATCTTTCTTAACATATGGGGCTGTAAAGTGACAGTACATGTTGTCAGGTCCCCCATTATAACTGTCTCCCAAGTGAAGGAAAGTGTGCGGCTTCTTTCTAGCCTTGTCATTGTCAAGATCTGTCCAGAAGCTTCCAGAGAAAATAGTTAACTTGAGCAAGTTCGTCCTTAAGAAGGTGAAGCAGAAGATGGAGTTTCTGTCTTAATGTGTGGCAGAGAAATGAAGAAGTGAATTTTCAGTTTGTTTTTCAACAAGGCTGTCTCATGCAGTGAGAAATGAAGCATCAAATACATTTATATGACAACTCGTATGTGCTTAGCCAGAAAGTAAGGTGACAGTTTCAAGAAGAGAAACTATCTCTAGAGTTAGTCAGAATTGTGTCCTTGGCCTTCAGAAGAACTCCCAGGCTACATGTGACTGCTCCTTTCTTGCCCATTTTCTGAGGTTTTACTTGCTAAATCTATTACAGTTATATACCTTATTGAGTACATTTAAACCCTCTTCTGGGAACTCTCTAGAATCCTCTCAGAATTTCACCCATAACTGTTTTATAATTCCCTAAGGTGTCTTGAGTCTTCTACCAGAAAATTATTATTATATTAGAAGATCAATCTGAGAATATTTTACCAAACTATTTACTAACCTAATGTTAAATTAGACTTCAATGTCATCTCTCTGCATGATATCCTAGATTAATGCACTATAGAAAGCTTGTAAATGTAAACATGTTTCTTCTATAAAAGTCATTAAAAGGGTTCCAGTAAACATTGAAATGATCAATGTGTAAATTGGTTTCAGATAATGTTTATCAAATATTTAGGAAGAGAAAATAAAATACTGTATGGCAAAAAATCCAATTCAAAGAGGTAATTCTTGGGGGGGAGGAGATTTGCTTAATAGGGATAGTTTCCACACTAACAGCTTTTAAAAAATAAAAATGGGAAAAAGAGGCAAGATTGGCTTAAATAAAAGTTAATGCAACATTAGGTTTGCAAATTTAATGGAATAGTTAGAATTTGAAGTTTACATTAAAAAGACAAATCCAAGTTATATTCTTTCGTTGTATGTGATTGTTCACACATTTTAAATTTATAGAATTATAGCTAGTAATAATGTTTTTCATTGAAAAAGTATGAATCACAAGATAGTTTCTTTTATTTTTATACCTACTTATCTGTCTAGTCACAGGAAAGAAAAAAATATGGACACAGGCATAATTCTAAACAATTATTCTAATTTTCTTATGTATCAACTTGTTATTTAATTCTGGGGGAATTGAATGCAGTTACTAATGCATGTAATTTATGTCTATGTCCTTTGTTTGTTTGTTTGTTTATTTATTTATTTATTTATTTATTTATTTATTTATTTATTTATTACTTTTTAACTAAAGAATAGAAGGATGACCATAGAAACAGAGAGACTGATTAACATATATAGATGATAGTTTTCTTCTTTCTTCTTGTTTACTCTATTACTACTTATTATGTAATGTACTTTCTTATATTTTTCGTGGGGAGCCTAGTCTTTAATGGCTGAGCCATCTCTCCAGCCTGTAATGTACTTTCTTTATACTATTTAATGAAAACATCAACATTTTACAACTGTTTCTAACACTAGTGAAAATAAATGACCACAGAAAACTAACATTTAATATTTCTCTTGCAGTTTGTAGTTTCATGCAAACAATGCCAATTATGTTGAAAAATTACACTGGTTTACCAAGTTGACTACATTAAATTCTGAAAACTACATCACCACACAAAGTTCACAGGGGAAGAAGTAATCAAATTTTTATCAGTCACCAACTACCTAATCCAACTGGGCAGTTTTTTGTTAACACATATTCATAAAATCCATGTAGGATTAAATTATTCAAAAGCTAATTAAATATGGATTCTTAAATGCTTTAATTTCCCTTCTAGCCCACCAGAGGCTGTGGAGGAAGTGGAAATGTTTAAAAGTAGTTCTTTGGGGTGATTCCACCCTTCCTTATCAGGACATCAGCAGTTCAGTCTACAACAAGCCACCAAACATGAATACAGAAGTTGCCATCCAGTCCACTTGGTAGACACTACATGAGAATCAGCAGCAGCAGTTCAATCCAGAATAAACCACAAGGCTCCACTGATGGGATATACAAAGAAGATATAATCTGGGAAATATTATGACTTTTATTGTAAAATCTGTAAATTTTAACATGACAATGTATTTCTATATTTTTAAACTGTGGAAACACACAGTAGTCTCATTACATCTATGTTTCTTTAACACTAAGACCCAAAATGAGTTCTTGGCAAAGGAAGCAATTTTATTTAGCTGACAATTCTGGACGATTAAGGGTAACTGATTCGTTTTGTTCATGTTTTGTGAGAGCTCTGTGGCAAGAACAGGTACAGAAGGACCAAGAATTTTGGCAGAAAGCAGGAGGCCAGGAAAAGTACGTTCTGCCTCTATTGATAACAGCCCACCCAAGTGAGAACACACTATGCATGAATCCCATCCAGGACCAAGATCACTATTAAGTTCATCACTGATGACTAGGTCCATTACCATCCAGTGTAACCAAAATAAAGACTAAAACTAAACTGTGCAGAGGAACTTTTGAAAGACACACTCAAGATTATACTCAAAACACACTGGCTATTTTAAGAACATAAAAGACCTGAGTGATGCTAGCATCAGCAATGAGATAAAGTGAAAATATAGAAGAAGCTAAGGAAGAAATCGATTACTTTCTCATATAAATCATTGATTGTCTTACTATTATTCTATAGTGAAAAAAGAGCTTTTCAGACAAACATTATGGGATGAGAAATTGTAAGTTTTGAAAAAATGTCAAGTTCTTTAAATTACACATAGTGTGGTCTGTCTTTCAGGTAAAAATGTAATAATCAAGGCTATTTGTATTTTATTTATGATTTTTATGATATATATATATATATATATATATATATATATATATATATATCACTTAAGAAAATGTGACTTGATTAAATGGAGGCAACATAAATCTTTAGTGTTATATCCTTTCCTTTGATGACAATTACTTGTTTGAATTATTGTGAATGTTTATTTATGTTTATTTACATTGTACTAAAAAAAGATCCAAGAATGACTGTGATCTTTCTTCTCTATTTAAAGATTTGTGATTTCAAAAATTGAATAGAGGAATTTAGGAAATCTGGCTATTGTTTTAGATCTTTACATATGCAGAGTAATTTTAGATTTCATGTGAGTATATAAACATGACCCATTTGCAGAGTTTTGTACATATCAATAAGATGTTTTACATCTTACTTCTTTCAATGATGGAAATGAGCAAGGCTTGTAAGCTTCCATCAGGGAAACTGTCAAATGCTTTGTGAACCACATCACCACCTCTGCCTTATGGAGGCCAAGACCATATTAGACAACCGAAAAGACAATAAACAAAACTTCCCAGTGGAACCATATAGCTGAAAAGGAATGTGATTTTCTCACGTAGAAACACTTAACTAACACGACTAATGATTTTTGGAAAATTATTTAAACCTTTTGAGCCTCATTTCCACACTTTCAATATTAAGTTAGTTCAATTTTTTATTAAATATTCCAAGTTTGTGAAACATGAAAACTACTTACAAATACAAGTTTTGTAGGAAGTTGTGATGGCTCAGTAAAGAAAGCTGCTATAAATTTACCTAAGTTTGACCCATGGGACACATGTATAATTTCTCCTCTACTTCCACATCATTACTGTGGCACACACACACACACACACACACACACACACACACACACCTCTTAACATTTTTAAATACAAGTACCCTCTGAGTTTTTTCTTCTCTCTGAGCAATTTCTGACTAGTTTATGCCACTGTTTATGTCCTCTGGGAAGAGGTTTCTGGAGTAAAGGCAGTGAGAAGATCATCTCACGGGCTGTGATATTTTGGTATTACACACTGACACAACAGACTAACCTAATGCTTGACACAAATGTTGGGAGTTGTTGACTCAGACCAGACTACACAGTGGAGTGGTATGTTTAATGCACCATTCAGAACACTGTAATAAGAGTTTACAAGTTGCATCCTTGATTTTGTCTCACTGACAATCTGAGTTCCATGAATCCTTACAGAAATCCACTCACAGCAGAAGGAGAGTTTCAAATGATTTTTTGATGATTTAAAAACCTAAAAATGAAAGTAAATTCTGTTGCTCAAATAAATTATTTATCATCGTTGTTTTGCAGGGAACTTTTGAAAGAAAAATTTAAATCTCAGGAGAAATATATAACATAATTTTAGCGAAACTTGATAAAGAAAATGTCATCCAAATTTATAAACAATACAGAGTAGTTAATAGCAATAATATCTATGGTAAATATGTGTTAATTATATGTGTGCATGCTAAAGGATAGTGTATATAATTTCTACCAGACTTATTATGAAAGTAAATATGGAAGACATTTGAATTATACTAACTTCCCCATTTAAATTTCTCATGACATATACCTATGATTAGGATTTGGAAATGGAGACAGGAAGACCAGATTCCACAGGTACAAAGTGAGTGTGATCATGGTTTGGGTTACCTGAGGCCCTTATCCAAAAGCAAAGCCAAAGAATTTAAAACTGTTTTTGTTGATTAAAAAATGTAAATGATCAGCTATATGACTTAGAAGAAAAAAAAAAAAAAGTGTGGAGGGAGGCCTCATTTATAAGCCTGAGGATTGAAATTTGATTACTGGAATACTGAGACCAGAACTAAAGAACAGATTTCTGCAAGTTATCTGTCATACCTGTTTGCTCTCTCTCTCTCTCTCTCTCTCTCTCTCTCTCTCTCTCTCTCTCTCTCTGTATATATATATATACATACAGAGAGAGAGAGAGAGAGAGAGAGAGAGAGAGAGAGAGAAATTAATTATTTTTATCTAAAGGGGAAGGATCTCAATAAATAAATCTTGTTACTGAAAATGTCATTTTTAAAAATTTTGCTATTTTCATATAAAGCATTGCATTTTCATTTGACTCTGCAATAACACATTGTAACAGGGGAAGATATAGGGAACTTTCGGGATAGCATTTGAAATGTAAATAAAGAAAATATCTTACAAAAAATACAAAAAAAGAATAACAGATCAAGGAATTTGTAACATAATTTCTTCAGCACGTTTTTTTTTTACTATTATGATAGTTTTATGATAAATTCTAGTCTTCTATGACTAGTCACATAACTCAGTTTTGAATCTTAAACTTTGTTCAGAAATTTAGAAATATTGAGGATAGTGTAGTTTTTATATCTATATTTTATTTTTTATTAGATATTTTAATTTACATTTCAAATGCTATTCCCAAAGCCCCCTATACCCTCCCCCAACACTGCTCCCCAACCCACTCACTCCCATTTCCTCGCCCTGGTGTTCCCCTGTACTGGGGCATATGATCTTCCCAAGACCAAGGGCCTCTCCTCCCAGTGATGGGCAACTAGGCCATCCTCTGCCACATATGCAACTAGAGACACAGCTCTGGGGGGTACTGGTTAGTTCATATTGTTTTTCCTCCTATAGGGTTGCAGAGCCCTTTAGCTTCTTTGGTACTTTCTCTTGCTCCATCATTATGGGCCCTGTGTTCAATCCAAAAGATGACTGTGAGAATCCATTTCTGTATTTGCCAGGCACTGGCATAGCCTCACAAGAGAGAGCTATAGCAGGGTCCTGTCAGCAAAATCTTTTTGGCATAAGCAATAGTGTCTAGGTTTGCTGGCTGATTATGGGATAGATTCTGGGGTGGGGCAGTCTCTGGATGGTCCTTCCTTCTGCCTCAGCTACAAACTGCCTCTGTAACTTCTTCGTAGGTATTTTGTTCCCCATTCTAAGAAGAGGGGAGTATCCACACTTTGGTCTTCCTTCTTTTCGAGTTTCATGTGTTTTGCAAGTTATATCTTGGATATTCAAGACCCAGCAATTCCTCTCCTGGGCATATACCAAGAAGATGTTCCAACTTGTAATAAGGACACATGCTCCACTATGTTCATAGCAGCCTTATTTATAGTAGCCAGAAGCTGGAAAGAACCCAGATGTCCCTCAATAGAGGAATGGATACAGAAAATGTGGTACATTTACACATTGGAGTACTACTCAGCAATGAAAACAATAAAAACAATGAATTCATGAAATTCTTAGGCACACATCTGGAGGATATCATCCTGAGTGAGGTAACCCAATCACAAAAGAACACACATGATTTGCACTCACTGATAAGCGGATATTAGCCCAGAGGATAGTATAGTTTTAATTAAACTATCACTTCACTTAATAGCTAAAATGTATGTTATTATTGTTGTAGGTCATGTTAACTCTATAGAAAAACATGCTGAAAATATTACACAGCATTACATTTATGCAAAGTATATTGAACCTAATTTGTTGATTCAATTGGTGATATTTTTAGCATAAACATTTTCCACACGTGGCATGGCAAGGTAACTATGTATTGCTTAATGATATTTATATAGTGAATGCAATCCTTGGAAAACTCAGAGTTGTCTATCACACACACACACACACACACACACACACACACACACACACACACACACACACTGCTTCCTGCCAAACTTCTGCTATGCTGCTGAACTAGCTCAGTTAGTACATATAGTGAGCCCATGGCCACTGTGGAGTCAGGTCAGTTCTGTATTCTATTGTATTTTAGGGTTGATAATTTCACTGTTTTATATACATTTCTAAAATGTCAGTGTATCAAGATGTATAGATTCATTTGTTTCTACTTGAAAAAACAACCTGCAAAATAGTTTCCTGGAAGCTTTCATGCAAACAGAAATTTTAATTTTACGCCACAATTCAATTTTCCTCCTCCTTCTGTTATCTTATATGATTTTTAAAAACAATTGTCAGTAAGTTTTTGTACATTCTCAAGTCCCTCTACCATGATCTAATTCTCTGCTCTTTTATTCTTAATACTTTATGTTATAGTTATCCCTTTTCTTTCTTATATGTTATGTCTCCATCTTTTCCTTCATACTTTATGTGGCAACTAGGATTACTTAAGTATTAGAGCCGCATCTTAAAGGGAGCATCTTATAAGAAAAATATGACTTAGGCATCCAAAAGTCCTTCATGGATAACTGGCATTCAAGGGAAGCTCTTCAAGCCTATCAACAGGCATCCCTCCTTATTGCCTTTGTCGTTGAAATATGATTTCCACATGAAGACATCCTAGGGGAACAGGGTCAAGAGGGAAATGCATTACTCTCTTGAGGAAACACTGCAATGTGTGTGCTGATTGTAATTAGCATTCTAAATATGGATACTCAAAATGTCACAGAAATATCCTCTTTATGTTTATGACTTTAAAACCTTTCATCTGGATTCCGGGATGGGAATACTAAAAGCAATTAAGTCTCCCCCCACCCATAAATATAATGCAGATGATTCTTTTTTGTCAAAATGTCTTAGTAAAGCAGTCTCTTAATTGCAAGTTAGTCTAGACAGTTTTGCTATATTCATTTCAAGCCACACCAAGGAATTCTCTAAAGAAAGTAACAAATGAAAATCATGTAATAACCACCAATTTTTCCTCTTGGTCTTTTATGTTAAATACTACAAAAAGAAAGATCCTCTGTCTGAAAATTATAAACTATTTTTATCTACAGAAGGGAAATGGGCAAGAAGGCAAAGGAAAGAAGAAGAAGAAGGAAAAAAAAAAACACCTAAAATCAAATGTATCAGCTAGACTGTTGATATAAATGCATAGTATTGATTGCATTTCCATATGATAGTCCAATCAGACAGGTTTGTCATCTACAGGTCTTGCATTTCTCTTTAAAACATCCTTGATATGTTAGAATCCGGTGATTGGGTTTCCTGTTCTTTTGGACTCATTATCTTTCCAGGAGATGTTATTTCTCTATTCTCATCTGTGGCCTCCCAAAATATATGGGGTAGATACCTCTATTACCAGAATATCAACAGCATTGGCAAACCACACAATAATACATTAATCACATCTAGCCTTTGATTTGTTTTTGTACACTGAAATCCTAACTAAGAAAAGTCTTAAAGTTTTCACATTGATTTTAAAAAGAAATAAGAAAAATGTCTACAAAAGGTTTGGGAGGCCGGAGTACATTTAAATTATTTGCTTTGGAAACTTCAGTGGAAAAGCTTGCCAATCTCAGTTTATGTGGAACAGTCTTATTCAAATAATATATTTTAATTTGAATTCAATAACTTTAAATTCAAAGATTTAGTCTTTTTTTTTTCTTTTTTAATTAGGTATTTTGTTCATTTCCATTTCAAATACTATCCCAAAAGTCCCCTATACTCTCCCCCACCCCACCCCACCCTAGGCCCTGCTCCCCTACCCACTGACTCCCACTTCTTGGCCCTGGCATTCCCCTGTACTGGGGCATATGGAGTTTGCAAGACCAAGGGGCCTCTCTTCCCAATGATGGCCAAATAGGCCATCTTCTGCTACATATGCAGCTAGAGACACGAGCTCTGGGGGTACTGGTAAGTTCATATTGTTGTTCGACCTATAGGGTTGGAGACCCCTTCAGCTCCTTGGGAACATTCTCTAGCTCCTCCATTGGGAACCCTGTGTTCTATCCAATAGCTGACTGTGAACATCCACTTCTGTGTTTGCAAGACACTGGCATAGCCTCACAAGAGACAGCTATACCAGGGCCCTTTCAGCAAAATATTGCTAGTGTATGCAATAGTGTCTGCGTTTGATGGCTGATTATGGGATGGATCGCTGGCTGCAGCAGTCACTGGTTGGTCCATCCTTTTGTCTCAGCTTCACACTTGATCTCTGAAATTCCTTCCATGTGTGTTTTGTTCCTAATTCTAAGAAGGAGCGAAGTGTCCACATTTTGAGCTTTGTTCTTCTTGAGTTTTATGTGTTTCACAAATTATACCTTGGGTATTCTAAGTTTCTGGGATAATATCCACTTATCAGTGAGTACATGTTATGTGAGTTTTTTTGTGATTTTGTTACCTCACTCAGGATGATACCCTCCAGATCCATCCATTTGCTTAGGAATTTCATAAATTCATTGTTTTAATAGCTGAGTAGTACTCCATTGTGTAAATGTACCACATTTTCTGTATCCATTACTCTGTTGAGGGACATCTTGGTTTTTTTCCAGCTTCTGGCTATTATAAATAAGGCTGCTATGAACATAGTGGAGCATGTGTTCTTATTACTAGTTGGAACATATTCTGGGTATATGCCCAGGAGAGGTATTGCTGGATCCTCTGTTAGTACTATGTCCAATTTTCTGTGGGACATCCAGACTGATTTCCAGAGTGGTTGTATCAGCTTGCAATCCCACCAGCAATGGAGGTGTGTTCCTCTTTCTCCACATCATCTCCTGCATCTGCTATCATCTGAGTTTTTGATCTTAGCCATTCTGACTGGAGTGAAGAGGAATCTCAAGGTTGTTTTGATTTGTATTTCTCTGATGATTAAGGATGTTGAACATTTTCTTCAGGTACTTCTCTGCCATTTGGTATTCCTCAGTTGAGAATTCTTTGTTTAGATCTGTACCCCATTTTTAATGGGGTTATTTGAATTTCTGGAGTCCAATTTCTTGAGCTCTTTGTGTATATTGGATATTAGTCCCCTATCAGATTTAGGATTCGTAAAAATCCTTTACCAATCTGTTGGCGACCTGTTTGTCTTATTGACAGTATCTTTTTCCTTACATTAGCTTTGCAATTTTATTAGGTCTCATTTGTTAATTCTTGATCTTAGGGCACAAGCCATTCCTATTCTGTTTAGCAATTTTTCCCCTGTGACCATATATTCGAGGCTTTTCCCCACTTTCTCCTCTATAAATTTTGGTGTGTCTGGATTTATGTGGAGTTCTTTCATCCACTTAGACTTGAGCATTGTACAAGGAGATAAGAATGGATCAATTTTGCATTCTTCTACATGATAACATCCGGTTCTGCCAGCACCATTTGTTAAAAATGCTGTCTTTTATCCACTGGATTGTTTTAGCTCTTTTGTCAAAGATCAAGTGACCATAGGTGTGTGGGTTCATTTCTAGGTCTTCAGTTCTATTCCATTGATCCACCTCTCTGTTGCTGTACCAGTACCATGCAGTTTTAATCACAATTGCTCTGTAGTACAGCTTGAGGTCAGGAATGGTAATTTCACCAGAGGTTCTTTTATTGTTGAGAATAGTTTTTGCTATCCTAAGTTTTTTGTTATTTCAGATGAATTTGCAAATTACCCTTTCTAACTCAGTGAAGAATTGAGTTGGAATTTTGATGGGGATAACATTGAATCTGTAGATTGCTTTTGGCAGAATAGCCATTTTGACTAGCTGTACTACAGAGCAATTGTGATGCAGAGGAAAGCAAACACAAAGACTGGCAGGAACTGGGCAATAAAACAACTGAGCCAAAGTCAGCTCTATCTAAGGTTGGCTATAGTATTAGAAGCCAGGTGTGAGGTCTTAGCACTCCCAAGGCAAGGTCATTCACACCCAAGCCATGGTTTTAATTAAGGAGTTCCACTCTAGCTAACGTTCTCATGAATAATGCAATACTCTAAAACCACAGCCCAATCTACTTCCTAAACCATTGTAAATTCCTGTATATGGGAGTGACTCAGCTTTTGTTCTAAGTGAATAGTATGGAGGGACTTTCTCCTAATAAGTAATGTCCTCTGCTATATGTAACTATAATAAGAATTCTAAACTTACATTGCTAAGCTTGCCCTGAGGTTTCTAACTCTATGTACTAGATAGTAATGCCTGATTTATTTCACTATCTCTTTTACAATAGTAAAGCCAATTCTGAATGTCACTGAATAGGCAACATTCTTTCTGAATTCCAAGCCCAGGGTTGGCTCAAGGACCACCCAGGGCATTAATAAAGGCCAGGAAGCAAAGCTCTATCTTTCTTAGGTATTAACAAAACAATACTGAAAGGAAGCACACAGATCTGTTTACCAATTAAAGCAAGGATGTTGGAGCATTCTTTATACAGGATGCCACAACTCCAGGAGACCAAGTCTCTGTGAACTTCTTGCCTCAGGACCCTGCCCAGACCTTCCAGCCTGTCAGGCTGATCACTACTGGAATGGATGTAGAAGGAGATCTTTCTATCTTCTGAGATCTTCTTCAATTTCTTTCTGCAGAGACTTTAAGTTCTTATCATACCGAATCCCAGCCTCTGGTCCGGCAGGGTTCCTTTGTCCCTGTTCCTGCTGGCACAAAACCATCCTATCCATTTATTCTTTGTTTGTGTTCATGTGTGTGCCTGCATGGGTTTAATTTCACCGAATGCACAAAGGTGCTGGCAGAAGCCAAAGGAATTTGTCTCACCTAGAATTAGAACTACAGAAAATTCTAAGATACACCATGTGGGTGCTCAGAAATGAGCCCACTGGAAAAGCACCATATACACTTAATTACTGATCCATCTTTCCAGTTTGTTTTGTCATTTTTAATTTAAAGACTTTTATTTTTGATGCCCAGTAACTTGTTTGTTTTTTTTTTTTTGTAAAGTTGCCAAATGCTTGTGTGTGTGTACACATGTGCATGTTTGTGTTTATGTGTCTTCTGTACATATTACTATTTAATCTTTTAGAAAATTCAGGGTTCTTATTTTTTCAGAGATAACACAATATTCTTTAGAATTGTATTTTCATTTTGAAATGTTTGTTCATTGCTGTTCTTTATATAATCTTTCATAGCAGATTTGCAAACATATCTGTTATAATATTAACTGCTCATCCATGTGTTTTTTACATATATAAATGATTAATTCTATTTTATGACTCTGATTATCTAAGAAAGATAGTGGTTTTCAATCTTCCTAGATAAAATTCTTTAATATAATTTCTTATGTTGTGGTGACACCCAACCAAAAGATTATATTTTGTTCCTACTTCATGACTGTCCATTTTACATTATAAATCATAATGTAAATATATGATATGCAGGCTATGTGACCTATGTAAAATCTCAAATACAACTTGAGAACCATTGGTCCAGGAGGCTCAAACTTGGTATTTGTACCTAATGAAAGTAATGGCAACATCTTATGTTTACATGTATCCAGGCCTGATCCTGAAAGAGTGAATTATTGTCTGATGATGCATGGTTCATGGTGTTCTTACAGTGATGTTAGTTAACTTGAGATCTTTAAGAAAGTCTCGTGATATAAAACAGCAGGCTTGACATCACACCCTTTCTTCTGCCTTGCATGCCATAATATTCTAAACTAAATGACATTCTAAACTAAACTAAGTTCACGCCAGTTTATTATATTTAAGGATTGTGAAAATCCGAAATCCATTGTAGCTTTATTTTCATTTGCTCTTAGATTAATTCTACTACAATCTTGGGCTATGCAATAGCCCAATCACTCATAAATATGGGGCTGTAGATTTCAATCTCAAGGAGTCACCTGAAAATGTTAAGCATAATGATTACGACTATCGTGCTGCCATAGTAGGAGAGGGAGAAGAATCACTGGTGTTCACTGCCAAACACTCAACCCTATCTGGTGAACTCTAGTCAAATAGAGACCGTGTTTCAACGTAGGTGATCCTTTGGTCTCCATAGTCACAGGCATACACATGGTCTAGTACACATTAACAGAGCACTGTGAACAAGCACATAGTCAAAATGACTAAATAAATAGACCAGTTTGTTAAACAGTAGAAATTTTCTAAATGACAGCACATAAGCAAAGGAAAACTAAAAATAAGACCACTTCTACAATAAAAACAAAGAAACCATGTCAACATTTAAATTCAAAGATTCAGAGTCCAAAGATCCTTGGGTAACTTAATGGTAAGTATTCTGTGAGAGTACAGTTACTCATATTGAAAACTGAGAATGGATTTCCCAGCCAGCCCCTCAGGAACTAAACCACCAAAATTTCCAGAAAGCTTTAGCTGCAAAGATAATTCCAAGGGATCCTGCCAACCTCATCAATCTTTGTTCTTGTCACTCACATTGACAGTTCCAAAGAGAAATTTAAAAATTCCATTTCAATGTTCCTTATTTAAAATGTTCAAGTCAATTCCCTGAATATCACTGATTCTGTATTCATGACTTTTCAAGTCCCCACTTAATGGGGGTTTGCTCTGTTAGAATTCTCATCCACAAAATAAAACAATAATTTATCCTGCAGTAATTATTGTTTTATTTTATAAAATGGAAAACTGAGGTAAGAAATGACAGATTGAAATTGCATATATACCTTTTGACAGAATTGATTTTTTTTTCTAAAGAATACATCAATGCCTTAAAATTATTCACTATAGTTTACTAAAAATCATCAAAGAGTTTGATATGTAGAAAATACCATGGAGACTGTATTCTTATGTCATTTAGGATGTTTCAATGAAAAATATTTAACAATGTAAGAGAAAACTTTTATTAAGTAAAATCCTGTGGAAAATAGAACAGGATAAGCATTTAGCTTTGAGGAATGTCTGCCTTGACATTCTTTAAAACATATATCACCTAATAAAGGTCCACTAAGGCAGTAATAAAGGCAAAGTTTTCTTTCTCCCTTAACTAGACACCCATGAGCAAACCTGATTGAACAATTTCAGCGCAGAGGAAAAAAGCCATGTCATCAAATAATGGGGTTGTCAATGATACTCTGAGCAGAAGAGACAAATCATTCATTGCCTCTGATGTCCTTCGATTATAATTAGACTTGTTTTTCAAGTAAAAATTCAGTACATGAGATAGAAATGTATGTGTTCATAAATTTGCTTCTAGTTTTGCTTATTTATTGATACATATAGATAAGTGAGTGACAGGGAGGGAAGTTAGGGAGAGTTTATTAGGGGAAGAATGAAGAAGGTTTTATAGCACAGAGACTAAAAAACAAATGCCCACTTTTCTTTGGTTGTGAGTCCAGCCTCTGTAGGTAAGTGAAGTTCTAACTCTGCATCAAGCAAATTTGTAGCTGCAGCAATGATCATCCTCATGGAACTATAAACCATCAAAATGCAGAATTGTAAAATTCATTATTAAAGGACATAACTGTCGTACCACTCCTATAATTAAAGATCCTGGAATATTGCCAAAGAAGAACAAGATGATGTGTAAGAGCCTGAGTACAGAGAGCTGGCTGTGAAGTTCTATCTCTTAGAAATTTCAGATGCTACTCCCATCAAATCTTACCAAAATGTTTTACTAAACATGCACTGTACAAGGATAAGAACAATAGAAATGCTAAAGGGGACTGAGAAAAGCTGATGAGCCCTTATCCCTACCCAAAGAACTACAGGCTATTACAGAATGAATGCTGAGAATAGAAATAGACTTTCCTAGGGAAGAATACATCAGTTAGTTACTAATACCAAATGGTCAGTCCCTAAAATGTACATCAACTAACATTACACAGATTGAGAAGGTTGTTCATATATATTTAAAGACACATATATCAAATATTAATAAAAATGAGGTAATTTATTTGAAAATGAACTTGGAGTGGTATATGGGAGAGTGTTGAAGGAGCGTAATGAAAGAAGAAAATGATGGAAATTGAATTATGGTAAGAAAGGAGAGAGAGAGAGAGAGAGAGAGAGAGAGAGAGAGAGAGAGAGAGAGAATGTGACTTCAGATCCAATTCATAACTGCTAGCTCTGATCAAAGAGAAAAAAACAAAGATCAGAATTCAAGAAGTGAGGTCAAAAAGAATCTAAAACCTTGATTCAGGAATACAGGATAAAATGCAAAACATTTGTTAAAACCATGAGAAACTCCAGGCAGAAAGAGGCTCTGAGAAATTGAACAAATGTACATGAATCTGTTTTGTGTTGACCAAGTTATCCGTGGTTTTGGACCTATCTTGTATCATGACTTATATACCCACTGAGATCTCATCTTAGAAAAGAAGTAGCAGATATCCATTGCATGAAAACTTTTAGTTAGGGGGTGACATTTTGTGTCTACCACTCTTTCTTGGTGATAGTATTTTGTCTGGTTTATGGTTTGTTTGTGTGTCTGTGTGTTTTGATATTTTTGTCTAATTTTTATTTTGATTGAACCAGAGAGAATGAGGCAGAGACAGAGACAAAAAGACAGAGACACAGAAAGAGACAGCGTTGGGTGGGGAAGCAAGTGGAATTTGGGAGGAGTTGGGGGAAAAGAAAGAATATGATACAGGATATATTGTGTGAGGAAATTTTTTTCTAACTAATGTTTTTCTAAGGAGATGATTCAGAAAAATAATGATAGCTCCATTGTCAAGAGGAAGTGGTTGAGTAAGCTGAACTAGTTGGTCACATAAAGCTTTTGGGTTTTTAGACAGATTAATGCTAAAAAGGGAGAGGAACAGTAATGGAAGAATATCTACATTCAGGTAGCTGGTATGGGTTGTACAACATGCCATATCTCCCATCTTTGTGACTCAAAGTAACCTTTGATAAAGACTAGGTGTTGGAAATTTGATATTATTTTTATCATAGTCAATAGTTTGAAGCTATCAGTTTCTGAAGTATGGATTCAGCCCTGGCCCTCACTTCTCTTCAGAACATCTCTCCATCCAAGCTTCAGATCTCAGTCACACCACTAAGTCAGCAACACTTCTGTAATTTGCACTCTGGTCTTTTGACAAATATTCTTCATTTAACAGTTTATGATTCACAGAAGGAAACAACAATGAGCAATATTTTGGTTGTTGTTTACATTCCTCACAAGGGGATACAACATTTTATTGAAATACATTTTGAGTTTAAAAAAATAATCTCATAAAATTCAAAGAAAAAACTCAAATGATTCGTTGATCTCTTTACGATCCAATGTGAATAATTTCAGATTTTAAGCTGAAACCTACTTGTTCTTATTCATGCTATTATCATATGTAAGCATTTTAGAGAAGAGAGGTTGCTCTAGTATGATTTCATAACAAGTATACATGTGCAAAAATGAGCACACTAAAACCCAATATCAAAGCAACTCCAGCAATAAAATGGCACTCTCACAGATGTACTGTGCCTGAGCTGACCCAGCCTCTTAGTCTGGAAGTCACTGTCTTTGTGTGATATTTTACATGGCCTATTTTACAATGGCCTTTTTTTTTCTTTTTGTTTTTTTGTGTGTTTTTTTCATCCTTCCATATCTAGATCCCACTTGAGAAATTAAAATTAGTTACCATGTATTCTCAGCAAGTATTAAATGTGATCGATAAAGTAGGTAGTTTCAAACCACAAGTATTAAATGTTTTAAATTCTTGTCGATAAATATTAAAGGGTTATCTTCTATGGAATTTTCTGTATTTAAAGTCTCTGAATTGTGCACTAAAATTTTTGCAAAGAATCTTTTACATTTCAACTCAGATAAGAAGGAAATTTATCAATCTGCAAAAATTTTATTTTTCAAAGCTGTGACTAACAAAGAAAAAATATTTCACATTGAACGTTCAACTTCCAGATAAACAATTGCAGTTAGTGTTTTTGAAACATTTGTATAATTTATAAAAATTTCCAGATAATTAATGTAAAGCCAGATAAACTGCAGAGATTTTTTGAATGATTCTATCCTTGCATCCAACAGATGTCCTGTATACGTGTTCAATGCATCAAACAGATTTCCTGTGTATGTGGTCAACACATAAACCAGATTTCCTGAATATGTGTTCAATACATCAAACCAGATTTCCTGTTTATGTGGTCAATGCATCAACCAGATTTCCTATATATGTTCAACTCTCCCAACTGTTTCAATAGGCATAATCATTCTAATTTGTTGATATATTCTTTTTCTTGTGGGAATTTCACTTAACTAATCTCTACACCCTGTTTTGTAATTTCATTTTCTCTCCACTATTAATTCAAAGTTTTACAGCAGTCACATGATATTTAAACATACAATTCTCTTCTCGTCAACATACCACAAGTAGAATTTCATTTTGATTTTTCTTCTTTAAAAACTAATTACTGGAAACTAAAATTTAATATCTTGGTCTAATATTAAGTAATAAAATTTGAAAGTAAGTATCATGTTGTTATAGAGGTTTTTCCTCTTCACAATAATAATATGGGTTTATATAGTACAAACAGGACACAGTAGCATTAACTAGTCTGTTGAGAATCAGTATGTCACCTTGTAGTTCAGCATGTACACTTCCCCACGCAAACACTTAACTGCTGAAGCTTATGGCTCTGAATTACATTAATAATTCGGGTTTAAGCCGGGCATGTTGGCGCACGCCTTTAATACCAGCACTTGGTATACAGAGGCAGGCAGATTTCTGAGTTCCAGGCCAGTGTGGTCTACAAGTGAGTTCCAGGACAGCCAGGGCTATACAGAGAAACCCAGTCTTGAAAAACAAACAAAAACAAAAAACAAACAAACAAACAAACAATTCGGGTTTAGGTCAGTGCAAACAATTTAAATACCTACACAATAGCCTGTGCCCTCACTTTCTTATGGCTAGTCTCTATTCAGTGGGATAGATGCATTTAGAAATGCACAAGTAGATTTTCTTAGATAATTTAATTTGAGGTCACATACTCTTTGATCTATTTTACTGATGTTGGATAAATGTTATAAAGAATAATTTTAAATCTTGAAAGAGTAGTCACCAGAAGTTTGCAACATATACACATATAAAACGGGCAAATAATTTAAATGACAATATTATATTTTTAATTTCTAAAATAAATATGCACATACATCAGAAGTATTGATAATTATAAATATATGTATATTTATAGATATAGTGCAGTGCACTGAGTGAATTCATTGCTTTTCAAAAGAACATTCATATTTGACCTCTGAATAAATCATCTAAAATCCTAAAAGCTAAAATTAAATTGTCCTTTCCTTAGTCTAAGGATCAATCTAATTAGACTAGAAATTATCAGACTCAATATCCTCTTGGAATACAGACTTCTACAGGGTGATGTTATGTAAATAAATATATATTCATGATTTCAAACTGAGTAAAACTAAGTGGATAGAAATTTAATTAAAGCCAAAGTGCTCTCTTTTAAAGAATAACTATTAAATAATTTTCTCCCATTCCAGAAAAAAATCTTACTTTGTTTCTTCATAGAATAAATTTCTATTAAATCCATAGTCTTACATGCTATATTTTAACCTACTCTAAAAATAATCTCATCCTGTATTTCTTTTTCCACAAATAAATGTAGTGTATATGTCTAGTAAGATTGTACAAGGAAAAAGTAATTTTAAAAACTAGCAAATGTATAGGCAGTGTATTTTACTACACATTGGAGAGTTACCCTAGTAAGCCACCTGCAGCTGAAGCACTTGGAGAATTAACAGCTATAAACACTAAATGATAGTGTGTACAAACATATCAGACTGAATGTCTACTCACTTAGCCTAGTACTTATAAATCATTTTCTTTTTTTTTCTTCTCTCTTTCTCCCCCTCCCTCCTCCCTCCTTCCTTCCCTCCCTCCCTCCCTCTCCCCCTCTCTCTCCCTCTTTCTTTCTTTCTTTCTTTCTTTCTTTCTTTCTTTCTTTCTTTCTTCCTTTCTTTCTAAAACTTTTTATTACCTAAAGACTTAAACATCACTATAGGATTATTACAGGCAAAACAGCCATAAAAATTAAATGTTTAGCAATATTATATAATAAATATTTTTTAATTAATTCTTTAACTTTATAATATGTCATATATATAATTTTATATCTATGAAAGTGGAAATACCATTTGTATATTACCCTGACAAAAGAACTTATTTATTTTTACATAGAGAGGTCATTAATATTATTACTTTTTGATGAAGTACAGAAACCCTTTTTAATATTTTTTAGAGTGTTTCAACATTAGTTTTTATAAGTATCAAAAATGAGAACACTACATTTCAGAAATATGTAGTAGAAAGTAACAGAGTATGTTCACTGTCATTTTGCAATTGTCATTCTACCCTAAGTTCAAGCAAAATTATATGAAAACAAGTCAGCAATTCAAAGAGCAAACTAAAAAAAAAAATTAGAAATTCTGAAGTAACATGATCCAAAGATCCACACATTTCACATCTATATGCCAGAAAGATATAGCAGAAAAATATTGAGTCTGAATTTTCTATAATTAAACGGAAACATTTCCCTGAAGGCATAAAATTTGTGTATAAAAGAAAAGCATCATTACTCACTGCGTATCAAATCATGAATCCAAACCAAAGCATTTTTCAAAAATTTTTATTAGATATTTTCTTTATTTACATTTCAAATGCTATCCCGAAAGTACCCTATACCCTCCCACTGCCCTACTCCCCTACCCTCCCACTCCCACTTCTTGACCTTGGTATTCCCCTGTACTGGGGCATATAAAGTTTGCAAGAACAAGGGGCCTCTCCTCCCAATGATGGCTGACTAGGCCATCTTCTAATATGTATGCAGCTAGAGACATGAGCTCTGGGGTTACTGATTAGTTCATATTGTCCCACCTATAGGGTAGCAGACACCTTGGATGATTTCTCTAGCTTCTCCATTAGGGGCCCTGTGTTCCATCCTATAGATGACTGTGAGCACCCACTTCTGTATTTGCCAGGCACTGGCATAGCCTTACTCGAGATGGCTATATCAGGGTCCTTTAGCAAAATCTTGCTTGCATATGCAATAGTGTCTGGGTTTGGTGGCTGATTATGGGATGGATCCCTGGGTGGGATAGTCTCTGGATGGTCCATCCTTTCATCTTAGCTCCAAACTTTGTCACTTTAACTCTTTTCGTGGGTGTTTTGTTCCCTATTCTAAGGAGGAATGAAGTATCCACCTCTCCTAGGCATATACCCAGAAGATGTTCCAACTGTTAATAAGGACACATGCTCCACTATGTTCATAGCAGCCTTATTTATAATAGCCAGAAGCTGAAAAGAACACAGATGTCCCTCAACAGAGAAATGGATACAGAAAATGTGGTACATTTACACAATGGAGTACTACTCAGCTATTAAAAACAATGAATTTATGAAATTCCTAGGTAAATGGATGTATCTAGAAGATATCATCCTTAGTGGGGTAACACAATCACAAAAGAAGTCACTTGATATGCACTCACTGATAAGTGGATATTAGCCTAAAAACTTAGAATACCCAAGATACAATTTGCAAAACACAATTCAAAGCATATTTAAGAACATTGGTAGTCTTTGTGTGTCTTGCAGGCATACAAATTGCAAAGTGTTTATACTATATCTTCGAAGGCAAGGCTGCAGTGAACTTACATCATGTAACATGGATAAATACTAACAGAAACACCATGCAGCCTCTCTCTCTCTATCTCTCTCTCTCTCTCTCTCTCTCTATCTCTCTCTGTATGTATATGTTTGTGTGTGTGTGTGTGTGTGTTTGTGTGTGTGTGTGTGTGTGTGTGTGTGTGTGTTTACAAATTAAATTATATATTTTACTTATTGGAAAACATTTTTGTGGTGCCTATGTTCAATTAAGCATTCCTGTGTGTGTTTGTGAATGCCAGTTTAAGAAGTAGTGTGTGGGTCAATGAGGTAGTAGTTGCAGAGGGATGCAGCATAATTTTCATTTATTTTACTTCCATAAACTTCATCAGGTCTTTGGGGTCACGCCTACAAATTTCCCTCCTGGCTGGAGCAGAAAAAGAATATTTTTTTGTGTGTGTGAAATACCAACGAGCCTTGACCAATGTTATGAGTATCAACCTCCCACATAGTTGAATATCCACATATGGCTTTGGATTGCCTGGAATAGTAACATAAAATAGCTATGAAATTATTACAAGCATATAATACATGAGAATGGAAATTTCATACAATAATTGTTTAAAGAGTTTTCTTGTATATGTTTACATTTCTTTTGAATATATATTCTTTATTGTAAGAAATAAAGTAGACGATTATCCATGTAAAACATACACAGATGGAACATCTTTTTCTTATATTTTGAAAGTTTCAAGGCTATATAGCTTATGAGGTCTTTCACAAATTGTTATAAATATTAAGAAAAGAGAAATAAGACTCTGCATATAGGTGGATCTTCCCAGTTCAGCCATGTGCTGTTCAAGATCAACTATATACTGAAAACATAATCAATGTCATATGTCCATTCTCTGAAGAAAGGATCTGTGTCTGTTTTATTTTAGTTAATGAAAGAGAAATCTTCCTCCTTTACTTGCCATCAATTTCTCTAAAAGTTAACATAGATATTATGAGCTAGTTTCTAGGAGTAGATTGACTGTAAGGAGGTAGAAAGCAGGGATAAGAACTCTACCTTAAAAGAGGCAACCATGGATGCTTTCCAGTAAATGTTATAGAATGCTTTTCTTCCACTTAAATTTCATTAGAACAATCAGGGTCTGAGCAAAGACAGAAAGACAGGTAAATATGAGGGACATTGTAAATATAAGGAGCTTGTATTTACTTAACTCATAGTTTTCAGACTCAAATTTACATTCCTTGCCAGATAACATTTAAGAATATAAATGACAAATCCAGAGTTCTGAATGGGATACAAGCATTTATACATACAAAATGTTTTTTTTTTTTCTGAAATCTTTACCAATTGATCTTACGTACCCTTATTTTTCAGCTACAAACTTGACCAGTATACCTATAATCCACCTTCCAATTTCTTTTAGTGAAGACAAGCCTTTTGTAATAGAAATAAATAAGCCAGATCACATATATTCAACTTAATTTTTAAACACTACCATATCTTTGAATATGATTACAAATTTTATCCCTTATGCAATGTATGCAAAGAACTAAATTATATATGTATAGTCATTCTTTATACGTTTAAGGATGAATTTTAAAGGCAGGATTTACTTGTTGAGCAAAAGTTTTGCCTTATTATAAAAAATTCTCTTAATCCCTTTATTTTGTTTTGTATGTCAATTCTTTCTATGATGTTCAGAAGCACTTGCTCTATAGAATTTTATATTTAATCTATCTGTCTATGAGAACTCCCCAGCCATAACCATCTGGGAAAGTTCATACCCAAAAAAAGATAAAAAGCACGGAATGTATGTGAAGAACTGTATTGAGGAATTCACAAAGTCAATATGAAAATAAAAATTGGGATATTTAAAGGACTGGAATCTCCACCACTCACAAAAAGAAGCAACTCCTAACTATAACCAAGTTCCTAGCCACATAAGCAAGAGTTCTCATAATGCAAAATAAGTCTAACCTATGTCAAAAAGTAAAATAAACACAAAACTATTCATCACAATTCTAAACAAAAAATAACACAAATATCTTCCTGAGACTGACTTAGTACTCAGAATGGTATCAAGTTTAATAATATCTACATGTCTCAAATTGCTCACTGCAGGACTTAAAAAGCACATGCCAGTCACATGGTTTGTTGTTCTTTGTTTTTTGTTTGGTTGTTTTTTGTTTTTGTTTTTTTTTTAACTTTTTGATGACAGTTGTTTTCATGTAGTGAGATGAAATTCCACTTTGTCTCTTATTTATATTTCTTCAAAGGTTAGAGATGGTGAATATTTTCCTATTGGTTATTTAAGTTTTGTTTATGAATTTTTAAATTTTTATTGATAATTGATTCTTTTTCTTTTTTATTAGATATTTCTTCATTTACATTTCAAATTCTATCACCAAAGCCCCCTATAACCTTGCCTGGCCCGGCTCCCCAACCCACTCACTCCTGCTTCCTGGGTCTGGCAGAGGAATTTTAATCCAGGAGTTTAGGTGCTCTGGCAAGGGATAACATCAACAATCCCTCTAGGACTATATGGTCTGGATGGAACACAGGCTTGCTCTGGATTATTTTGTATTCTGGCTGGGATACCTATATGCCCTTCATACAACATTTAATTGCTAACAAGGAAGGTAAGGTTATTCTTAGAGAAAAGCAGCCATGTTTGAAAGTCATGTCTAATTAAGGAGCAGGCAAAGTGATGAATTAGAGATAGATTTGACAGCCTGACTCAGAGATAGTATATTCCCAACTTTCATGAGAACAGCACAGGAAGGAGAGGCTACTTAAGAGCAGTGCATGGAGAGAAAAATATATATGTGTTTGGCAATTTAACTGGGACAGTTTTAAGAGACAGGTTACAGAGAGAATCAGTTAGACACAAACTAAGACAGAAAGAGCCAGAGAATGAGAAGGAACCAGAAGAATAGATCATATTGCCAAAGTTAGTATGATGCCAAGCAGAGCAATTCATTGAGAAGTTTAGAGATGTTGGATTGATTCAGTCCTCTTGGACGATGACATTGTATGGAGGCTAGAAGCTTTCAGGCCTAGGGATATGTGGAACAGAGAAAGAAATGTTTTTTGCTCAACCCACGTCATGTATCTGTACAGCTTGGGTATGAATTTCATCTCATCACATCATCTGATGAAATAAAAGCATAGCATCATTTATACATCTTTGTCTCATACAATATATTCTGACCACAGTTCACTATCATCCCACTCCTGCTAGCTCCCTCCCACCATCCATCCTTTTACTTTCCACCCTCCAAACCTTCATTATATCTTTTCTTGTTCTCTTTCAAATTTATGGCCTCATTTTTATTAATTATTATATGTATGTATATGTAAAATCTTTGTAGTATGTAATGTGTAGCACTCTGAATAAATTTACTTGTGTGTATGTCTTCAAGGCTGATCATTTGATATTGAATAACAATAGGTGTGTTATTCTCTTGCCAAGGACCATCCTTAGCTTGGAGAGGGGTTCTGAGAGAAGTGGTGTCTGGTAGTGTTGAAAGAAATGTATAGAAGACTAGAAATCTAATCCTGGGTTGAAGCTGTCAGTCTTTGTTCTGCTGGAGGCACCTTTCCAGCCTACTTTCTTTCTATTTTGCTTACTTCCTCTCTGATCTGCTTTCTCTGGAGATCTCTAGATAGGTCTCTATCTCCATGTTCTTCTTGAGATAGTTTTCCAAGCAGTTATCACTTGCTGTTCTAAAAAATTCTCCTGGTAGTTCATTTCTTGCAGATTGTAAGCCCAGTCTTTTATTTAACATATCAATTTACTCCATGTTTCCTTTTGATTATTCTATGAATCAGTATCCTTTGACCCCAGGCCCTTAATTCTTAGGAGACAGCAACCATACATTTCCTTTATTCACCTTTTTGTAAATTATTTTATTTATTTATAACCCTTTAACTTTGCAAAAGAATTCAGAGATCTGCCAGCCTTTATTAAGCACAGATGCTAAACAAGCTGGGTAGGACCCAGTCCTGACATTACTATTTCTAGAATACCTGGGCTTAACCTTGTTCTTCCCTAGGCTGCTACTGAACTCAGGAATTTGTTTGCCTTTGTAAGCATAAACAAAAAATTTTATCTGGGTGGGCTTTTCTGTGATCACCACTCCCTAAATCTCTTTATCTCCTTCTTTAGTATCTTTCTGACAAGTAGGTACTACCTCAACTGTGGTGGAGGTGGGGATCATAGGGTTACCTGCCTAGGGCATGTGTGGGCCAGGAACAGGGAGGGAGTGGTTCTTACTCCTGCCAATCTCAAGGTGAAATTTTGGGGGTGTAGTTTCCTCTGTTCTTTGAGATTTGTAAAACCCACCATATAATTCATATTATATACTTATTTTTAAATAGTCAAGAAATTGCATATTTTCCAACTCATGTTTTTAGAGTTCTTTCCTACAGCCTTAAAGGCTGTCCTGAAGGTCCCAGCATTTACCATTTTGCTAAAACATTAGTCATACCTTTGCCTCCTGGACTCTGCTGTCTCTGACTATTATGGAGTCATTAGTGTTAACAGGGAGTATATTTCTGGGAAAAATATGTAAAATATAATACAAACAAGCCTTATACCCATGTCAGACATCAACACTTGTAGATGCTTATATCCGCTGGCTCTGCCCTGGGCCAGAAACCATGTCATTCTGTCCTCACCAAAGTCATGCCAGACTTGGCATTCTCTGGTAATGACTATTTCTTCCCTTGGTTGCCCCCATTTCCAGTGGTGAAAAGTAAGTCCCTATTTTAAAAGGCAGCATCTACTTCAGAAAATGGTCCAGATGTCTCTGAGTGTGAACTGGCTTGAATCCCCTCAAATCCCCTTGAGGACTATGTTTCCTGGTACTAGCAGATTACAAGTAAGTTTCCAAAAGAAGGCAAGATGTGGGAGTGGGTGGGTAGGGGAGCAGGGCGGGGATGGGAGAGGATATAGGGAACTTCCTGGATAACACTTGAAATGTAAATGAAGAAAATATCTAATAAAAATTGGAAAAAAAGATTAATTTAAAAAAAAAAAAGAAAGAAACATTCCTACTCAGAAATGATGACTGTGAATCACAACAATGATCACCATAGTATTAGAGGCCTAAGGCTTCAGAAGTATCTACCTTGGCTGTAAGAAACAGCTCCCTAACTGGATATAAGACCTCTCAACAAGTGAAAAATTGCAGGGGTGCTTTGTTGTTGTTGTTGTGTTTGTTTGTTTGCTTGTTTGTTTGTGTACTGGGCAGGAATGAGAGGAACTAAGCTTGTCTGGGTAGGTGTGTTCTCAGAAACCCTGCTGTCTTAGTGCCCATGGAAGAAAGAATTCTCCTCTGAAAAAATTTTCAGTGTTTTAGCTCTCTTTATTAGAGGGTATGTGGCTACCTCAACTGTGGTGGAGGTGGGGAACATAGGGTTACCTGCCTAGGGCATGTGTGGGCCAGGAACAGGGAGGGAGTGGTCCTTACTCCTGCCAATCTCAAGGTGAAATTTTTTGGGTTTTAACCTCACACTTGTCCCAGGCCTGTTCCATTTGACCCCCCCCCCCCACTTGTTCCACATCACCCTTATTTTGCTTTATACAGTAGAGATGACATCATCAGTGTCTTCAGCCACTTTATTGGGAACAGTTTGTTACAGAACCAGAACTCAATTACTAGTGATTTTTTTTTCAATGCTATTTAACTGCCATTTTAGAAATTGGATGAGGCAGGATGCCAGGAAAATTATGACTCCAAAGGTTAATATATAGCTAAGAAGTGGGAGAATCCAAGATTCCAGAGGGTTTGAGTACCATGTAGTAGGATTGTTGGGTACATAGCATACAGGGAGATCTCGCTGGATACCTTTGAGCATTTTTATGATTCATTCCAGAAGGCCAGATTCATCGACCTAGAAGCAATATTTCTCCCTTAAGATAATGCAATCCCACAATAACTGGAGCGAAGCTTACTCTGATTCTGCTGCCCTTGGGATCCGTTTCCCCTACCTGGCCTACAATGTCTGGCCTCATTGGAAGGGGTTGACCCTACTAGAGCAGTGACTTGAGTTACCAGGTTGGGTTGGAACCTGTAGTGGGAACCTCCCCTTTTTCAGAGGTCAAAGGAGGGGTGGTGGAGGGAAGAGCCATGTGTGGTGAGGACTGGGAAGAGAGGAAGGCTGCCACTGAGATGTAAAGAAAATTAATTAATGAATTTATTTATTGATTGATTAATTAATAAAAAAGAAAATTTAGATGATGAAATAAAGGGATCGACATAGATATAAATAAAAAATAAAATAAATTTGATATAAATTAAATAAAAATAAATAATAATTGGTTATAAGTATATTTTAAGAATTAAAATGGACTCCCAATTTAAGAAATTGCAAATTTCACAAAGAATATGGAGCAAAATGCATGTAAGAGACAAAGGCAGTGGACAATCTTAAGAAAATATTTTCCTGACATAGCAGAAATGTTGCACCTACAAATTCATATCAATGAAGCACTAAGCAGAGGACCGGCATGAACTCAGGCTAGACCATATCCGATCTTTTAAAGAAAAGGTCTGCCCTTGGTATGGATGTACTGACAGTTGAGAACTGCTGGGAGGGCTAGAATTTGTTTTCTTTAAAGGCAAGCCTTTGTTCTATTAGCCATGTTGGATGGAAAGGCCACACATCCCATAGTTTGTGAGCTACACAATATGTACTTGAAGGGTATTGGAAACAAAACAAAATAACAGAAAAGAAGATATGTTGGGAGTGTAGAGTAGAGGGTGAGACTGCTACAGCTGGAGAAAAGGTGAATGCAATCAAAATGTTTCATTTAAATTGTCAACTTATAAATGAGAGATGAACAGTTTGAAGTTTGGCTCCCTTTATGATAATGATTTTATTTTCAAAACACAATTTTTAAAGACAGCCACAATTATATGCCTTTTACTCCATAAAGTTGAGATACTTTATAATAGTAACTAATTAGTCAAACATAAATCAACTATGTTGGACATTTATTCTAGGGCCCATTTAAGTGTGATGTACTGAGACTTCAAGTCACAGTTTATTTACATGTTTCCTAAAAATGTTACTTTATGCTGTTCATGGGCAAAACTAATGCTTCATTTCTAAAAATACAGGGAATTGGCAACCATATTTAATAAATTTTGTGAGTAGCCTCATATCTGGCATTCTTTTAGATCCAGAGATATAAGATACATTCTACCTTCTAATCATAAGTAAATCATCCTTCATGACCTTGCAGTGTATGGCTGAAAGTGAACACTGATTCTTCCAGGTAGAAACTCTTCTTGTTTGCTCTCGCCATGTGTTTATCCTATAAGGGTGTTGGTACGTATGTGTGTGTTGCATACCTGTGAGTGTGTGTTCATGTGGAGTGCACACAAGTCTACATGTAAATGTATAGGTGAGTCTAAGTGGGAGATGGACAGCATGTCTCCTCCATCCCAGTTTACCTTACTCTTACTCGTTTAAAAGTATTTTAATTAAAATTAAAAATTGATTGCATAATTTCATCTTCATTTTCCCCCTCTAACACTCCCTATGCCTACATCTTGATATTTCTAAAATTCACAGCATACTTTTCTTGAGTTGCCTAGATTTTATATATACTATGTCTATCTCTTCCTCTCTATATATATTTTTTCATATGTATATTGATTGATTCATACATACATATAGGCAGGCAATGTACATATGTACATAGGTAGGACTTAAGAGGGAAAGAAAAAACTCTATTATAGAGAATAACTTGGGTTTCAAGTAGTTATAAAATGGACAGTTCGGTTACTTGAGGTTTTTAGGTCGACACAGAGGGTTAAGGACATCAGGGAACCGGCTAAGTGACAATCGAACAAACATATTGAAGGAAATTCTTCTGTCATGTTCCATTTGCATACAAGACAATTTAAAGAAACACAGAAAATAGGGCAGTGGTGGAAAACACCTTTAATCCCAGCACTTAGAAGACAGAGGCAGGCAGATTTCTGAGTTCGAGGCCAGCCTGGTCTACAGAGTGAGTACCAGGACAGCCAGGGCTACACAGAGAAACCCTGTCTCAAAAAACAAAACAAACAAAAAACAAAAAAAAAGAAAAGAAAAGAAAATATTTTCTCATACTAGATTTATCAACACATAGACTTTCAGATGTATTTTGTTTAGGATTTTTGTTTTGTTTTGTTTTTCCTTCCACATATTTGTTTATATTTGTTCTAAATATTTACAACTCCAAAGAGAACCCATTGGTGAAAGAGACGGTTTTCCACTTTAGTGGAAGAAACACAGTGCACAATGTCTTTGCAGCAGAATTCTGAGATTCTTCAAAGTGGTTCTGTAATTTAAAGCTATCTATGCCAGTTTGAACCAACTCCTAAAGAACCGGGATCCTTTGAAATTTATGAAATTATTGATTTTCTGTGCACAACTAAGAAAGAGATTTCATGGCTTTAATGTCCAGTTCTAATGCTTTAGAGAAAAATGTCACCAGTCTAAATCTATTGTTCATGTTGAAAATCAGGTATATTTACATAGACAGGTTCCTTTTATCTTTTCCTTCCATTCTTCAACCCCAGAGTTCTTGTGTCCAACATTGAAAAATGCTTCGGCAGCAAATCAATAAACATTTTATTAAGGCTCAACTCATAGAATTCTTAAATTGGCCTTAATTTTCCTCCTGCTGCACAGAAACATTAATTCAGTTCAATGTGTAATGTTCTTATTATATTGGCAATGCCTCTCTTTTGCTACAGCTACAGTATTGCCTTGAATGTTAGGTTGTCTTTCAATTGTAGCCTTAACTCACAGATGTCCTACTCCTTGTCATATGTGACATTTTGAAAAATGACTAACAGAAATGAATGAAACATTAGAAATAGACCAGACATAGCCAAGTCTTACAGTTCATTAGCCCGAAGCATAGACTTCTACCAGACAGTAAATTAGATATGGTCTTGTCTGTTAATTCACATTTATGTCTGTTTCTCTTCCTTGTGTAGTCTCTGAATTTACTTGTATTATTCTGAGTTTGCATATTGGTTCTCTCATAGTCTTGCTTGCCACATAAAACCACAAACAAACTCCACAAATGTAGTATTTTACTAATTTAGCCAATGTAAGTAAAATGTAATGTAAAGCAATGAATTTAGCCACAAAACTAGAATTCATATTATATGAAACTTTTGAATTCCTATTATATAAACTTATTAGTTCAGGTTCTACTTTATATTGAATATGTTCATTGAAACTCTAACCTAATTACAGTGTAAACAATTCTAAATAACACACAGTCAAACTTATAAAATGCCTAAAAATAAATTATTTACATTTGCCATTTATCTGACTTAAAAAATAAAATATAATGATGTAATAACTGATTTGTATGTTCTAATATTCTCAGACTTTAAACTTGTATTGAGGATGAAAAACAGAATTTTTAGGAAAGCCATATATATATATATATATATATATATATATATATATATATATATATATATATATTGAATACAATGAAAGAAGTGCTTGATTTGCTTGAACTAAGAGGCTGTGAAATCACAGCACCCACATATGTTTTATCCTGTCCCACCATGATACTCATCATTCAGCAGCCTATGGTGAATGAGTAAAACAAGTGAAGGTTGAGTGGCCTATGCAAAATACCATTCAATTTAAGAACAAAAGTGTTTTGTTTCCCTAATCAAAATGAATAGTCACCCCACACACAAACCCTTAAAAAGAAAACAACAAAAGATAATTGCTTTATTGAGCAATAAATGATAAATGGGTTAATCACATCAGTATTGCTTTTTTATTTAATTAACAAGTACCTTTAGAGGACATCTATGCTGGAAGAGCATTCTTGATGGTAGAGAAAATTCCTCCAATATTGTAACAACAATATTAGCTTCCAGGATCTACTATATATTTTCATTTTACAATTTTTCCAACAATTTTCTTTTAATTTACATAACAACTACCAGAAATAGATTTCTCTAACAATGGCAGGATTAGAAATATACTCAAAATGGTAATGATATGTACATATATTTTTAGTAATTATTCCTGGATGAGATGATGTGAAACTGTACTCCCAGTGCTCCACCTTCTGAAGCAGGAGGATTGTAGGTTTGGACATAGCTTGCTTAACATAGAGAAAACATGATTTAAAACAAAAGCAACAGCAAAGAAATTCAAAACATTAAAATCCATGCATTCCATAAATTAGAATAACACCTTGAATTTTTATTTAAAGATTTAATAATATTTATTATTTTTAGTATTAGTTCTTTGAGGAGGTCATACAACATATTCAGATCTTTTTCATCCCTCACCAGTTTCCTTTGTAATTTCTCCCAGCTCCATTTTTACTACCTTACCTCCTCCATAATCTTCTTCTATTAAATAAAAATCCACTGTGTCCATTTTTTGTTGCCCATAATCTCTTATTTAGAGGCTACCAGTGGAGTGTTCTCAATTTATCAGGACTCATAATTTTAGAAGAAACTGACATCCTCTCTCCCTAGAAGCCATCTAGTATCTATATCTCCTCAGTAAAGAACAGAGTCTTATACACCTCTCCCACTCAGTGCTGAAATAGTCCAATGGACCAAATAACTCTCCAATGAGGTATGAGAACTGCATTGATCTATAGAGTGGACACATGTAAATCTAGAGTGTAGTTAATACTAACTCCATTGAGAAGAAGAATAGTAGGTACAAATCATTTAGAAGGCTCTACAGTCATGAGTTCTTAGCCAGATATTCCCTGTTCTTATTTGACACGTTTTAAATAATATAATATCATGATTAATAGAAATTTCTGATAACATAGCATCTATCATCTCTTTGATGATGCAACATTTCTTCATTAGTATGCATTAAACATAACACATCCTATGACAGTCGTAACAAATTTATTTGTTTAATGCAAGAGCACTGTTTTATCTTCCAGCCTGAGATATCAGGATTCCAATACTCAAAATGTTCTGGGATGACTTTCTTCCCAAGATCCAAGATGTGATTTTTTTTCTTTCTCACTTTCTTTCTTTCTTTCTTTCTTTCTTTCTTTCTTTCTTTCTTTCTTTCTTTCTTTCTTTCTTTCTTTCTTTCTTTCTTTTTTCCTTCCTTCCTTCCTTCCTTCCTTCCTTCCTTCCTTCCTTCCTTCCTTCCTTCCTTCCTTCCTTCCTTCTTTCTTTTCTCCCTCCCTCCCTCCCTCTCCTTCCTTCCTTCCTTCCTTCCTTCCTTCCTTCCTTCCTTCCTTCCTTCCTTCCTTCCTTCCTTCCTTCCTTCCCTTCTTTCTTTCTCTATTTTTTGATGTTTCTTCAATCTATGGCTCATAGACTTGTAAAGTATAACTTGGTATTTTGTATTCCTAGTTTTTTAGAATTACACTTCTATGCAAAGTAAATTCTTCTCCCTTCAAGAGAGTTAAGAGCCTTAGAAGATATATTTGCAAAGTTCTTTTGCAATATTAGGGAATATAATATACCTGCAGGTTCTAGTTTTAATCCATGACTATTGTTCTGGGGACAATATCACTGTACCCCACAATTATAGAGATGACACAAATTGGTTCAAGTCCCCATTATATTCTTCAAATTAACAGGAAAACTATCTCATTTAACTATTTCTGGTCAGTAAAATGAACCCTGGAGGCTTCCTAGAGACACTTGTTTAATTTGAAAACTTATAGTCTATATTTTTCTCTTCTTCAGGCTAAATGCCACAAATGAAGTTAATAGTTAATACTACAAAAGTTATCATGCCTTGACTCTAGTAAAGCTCTTTGATTTTATTGGCTTTGAATGTTTATTATCATATATTCATATTTTCAAAATTGAATTTCAAAATACTTTTAATACCAGTATATAATGTACTTATAACATATTAGCACTGAGTATTAATGTTGGTTGTCTTATTCTTTTAACAGTAAATTGTCTCCTTTATCCAAATATTCTTATTATGAAAGAATATATATATATATATATATGTTCTATTATATAGACATAGATATATATGTATATGTATGTGTATGTATATGTATATGTATATGTATATGTATATGTATATGTATAAGTTTTCACATTTGAAAAATCATATTTATTGTCTGAATACAATCAATTGAGTTTAATATAATAACCCATCATTTTATGTTCTTGCAAATATCGTGTGTTCTTTTTAATGATTAAATGAAGCTCAACTGTATATGAACCACATGTTCTTTCTTCTTGCATATTTAAGCATAGAATTTCAAGCTAATTTACCTTCTAATTATGAGTGTGTAAGGATTCTTTTTTCTTGAATATGCACTAGAATTTATTGTCTTTTTTTACATTGTCAGAATTTTATTTTTCCCATTATTTAATCAATTTATTTATAATTTATTTATAATATGTCAACTTATTAATTTTACATCATAATCACTGCTACTCATCCCAATCTTCCTCTCACAAGTCCCTCCACCATCCACCATCCCCTTCTCCTCTGCAAGGAATGGGTTTCCCCCTGGATATCCCTAGGCTGTCTCATCAAGTCTCTGTAACATCCTCTCCCACTGAGACCAGACAAGGCAACCAAGTAGGATAAGTGCTTGCACAGACAAACAACTGCTTGAGGGATATCTCCCCTCTCCATTCAGGACCCACATGAAGTAGACGTTTCACACCTGCTATGTGTGTGTGTGTGTGTGTGTGTGTGTGTGTGTGTGTGTGTGTGTGTGGTGGGGTGTCAGTCCTTGTATGGTCCATGTCTGGTGGCTCAGTCTCTGAGAGTCCCCAACGCTCCATGTTAGTTGACTCTGTTGGTCTTACTGTGAAGTTCTTAACAGCAATCAGGGACCTGAATTACACAAATAATTACACAAGTAAATTCCTAATAGACTTTTATTAATTTTCTAATTTATCCTTCCTCCAACTCTTTCATAAGACTCTCCAAGCTCAATCCAAGGTTTTGGTTGTCGATCTCGGCATCTGTTTCAGTCAGTGGCTGGGTGGAGCCTCTCAGAGGACGGTTAGGCTAGGGTCCTGTGTTCAAATATAGCAAAGTAGCATTAATAGTACCAGGGACTGGTGCTTGCCCATGGGATGGGTCACAATTTGGAGTGGTTTTTGTTGGCCATTCTCTCAGTATCTTCTCCTTCTTAGCGGAAGGGAGGACATAGAAATCAAAACCTTCCAAATACTATAGTGTTCCACTTTTGATTTCCTGCTATATTTTTGATTTCCTGCTACCAATGTGTTGGAGTCCTTAAAAATAAGCCCTTGCCTGTACTTTGAAGTGCTTTCCTTAGGGGTTCCTGCTTCATATCTTACATTAAGGTCTTTACGCCATTTTAGATTTCTTTTTGTGCAGGGTGAAGGGCAAGTTTCAAGCTTTCTTTTTTTTTTTTTTTTTTTTATTTTAACATATGGTGTTTCATTCTTTTTTTCACAAGTTTGGTTGAAGAGGCAGCCTTCTCCTCAATGTATATCTTTGAATCAGAGTAAAAATGTGTAGAAGTGGAGATTTACACACTGGAGTCCAGTCTGTTCCCTTGTTCTGCATGTCTGCTATTAGTCTTTACCCTTTAGTTTTGGCTACAATATTATTTAAATCAGGTACTATGAAAATTTCTTCACAATGTTTTTTGCTGGTGATTGGGTCTTATGATTTTTTAATATTAACTTTTATAATGATGTAAATAACGTACTTGACATTATGATGGAAATTGCTTTAGACTGTTGTGAGTAGGATAGCTATTTCACAATATTCTACTTACCAGTGTACATGGAAATATTTCATTTTCTATATTCTTCATTTTCTTCAGTAAATTATGTTGATGTTATTTTTCTTTGACTCTCAGTTTATTTTAGGATATTTATCATATGGAGCAAAGATGTTGGTCAATTCCTTTTTGTATTATTAAAAGGATAACTTGATTTGTATCCTTAATTCCATTTATGTGTCATACCATATTTATTGATTTTCCATATGTTGAACCATCTGGGCATCCTTGGAACTATGCCAACATTCTCATAATGTATCATTTTTTAATGTGTACTCTTTTCACAGGAATTTAATTAGCATTCTATTTTCTGTTTATCCTAAGTATCAATTTACTGAGGAAATTTGTGTGTGTGTGTGTTTGTGTGTGTGTGTGTGTGTGTGTGTCTGTGTGTGTGTTCTTGTGTTTCAGAGTAATGAATTTCTGACATGAGCTTGTTAATCCTAATACTACTTTTTCTCTTTCATAGAATTCCTACAGATGATTATTCTTCATTTTGTTTAAGATGCAGTGCTATTCTTTTTAGCTGTTTTACTTCCATCGGTGATTGTACATGTTTCAGTGTTTTGAAAATAACTTGAATCCTCTTGCTTAATTTCTGTAGGACACACTTGTCATAAGAGTGTCTCTTCTTTCTAGATTTTTCACCTTATCCATTAACATAGATTTTCAAAGTATTAGTAATGTTGGTTTGATTTCCATTCATATACATTTTTTTCTCTAATTTTACTAATTTCAATCTTCCTTTCAATTTTGATTAATTTAGCTAAGTTTTAGCCAAGCTCTATTGTTCTTACAAGGAACAAGGACTGGCACCCAGATTTCTTTATTATTTTTGTTCCTTGCTCATATTAATTTCCATATTAGTCTTATTTTTCTGTCTTCTAACTTGGAATAAGTAAGTACAGAAAACCATTATGTGTCAAGTTCTCATAGCTAATGAACAGTTTGAATACATACAAAAATAACTGTAAATACTTCATGGCTAAGTTTATTTCGACAAGAGCAAAACAAACAAACAAACAAACAAACAAAACCACAACAAAAACAACAACAAAAACAAACAAAAAAAACCCAAAAACAGGAACACAAAACCAAAACAAAGGCATTGGCTAGCTCTTTCTCTTTATCTCTCTTTATCCAAAGGAAGGTTAACTTTCCTATGAAACTCAAAGACATTGGAACTACATACTTGATTTTAGACAGAAAGTACTGCTATATTTCAATGAATAGAAGCTTTGCAAACATTTTTTATTAAAATATAACTTATATACTTTCATTTTCTTATATAATAGTTAACATTCCACAAAATCAAATATTTGAAGTATAGAATTTAATGTAGTAGTCATCTCTTAATTTAGGATATTTTCATTTAAAAGGGAAACTAAGATTGTTGCACAGTTAATCCATCCATTTCTTTATCCATCCTCCATTCAGGGGAATTATAATATGCTTTATCTTACATTTTTATTTTTATTTTTAACTTTTAAATGTATTTTGTCCATATTCTTCACCTCTCCTAGTGTCTTACAGATTCCCTGGTCCTCCTTACCTACCCAACATGATATTCATTCATTCATTCATTAATTCATTCATTCATTCATATTCTCTCTCTCTCTCTCTCTCTCTCTCTCTCTCTCTCTCCCTCACTTCGTCTCTCCCTCCCTCCCTTCACTCTTGCTCCAACCCTTCCTCCCTCCAGCCCTCCCGCCCTTCCTCCTGCCCTTCCTCCCTACCCTGTCTCTCTGTCTAAAATTGTTTTTCATTTTGCTACTTTTCTGTTCTTATTTTTACCTATTATAAATATTTCCTTTAGGAACCTCACAAGAAGTCCAATCAAATAACCTGGACCTCTGGGAGCCCTCAGAGACTGAGCCAACAACAAAGAAGCGTATGCAGACTGTTATAAGGCACACAGGATATATGTAGTAGATGTGCAGCTCAGTGTCCGTGTGGGACCCTCAACAACTGGAATGCAGGATCTCTCTCTAAAACTGTAGCCTGGTTAGTGTACATTGTTGATCTTCCTGTGGAGTCACTGTCCTGTTCCTGTCACTTAAACTTTCTCCCAACACTTCTGTAAGAAGAGTTTCTCTACCTCTTTCCAAAGGCTGAGGTTGGACCCTCTCAGAGGACAGGTTATGCTTGTCTGTAAGCATAAAGTAATATTATTAATAGTATCAGGGTTTGATTCTTGCCCATGGGATGGGTCTCAATTTGGGGCAGTCAATGGTTGGCCATTCCCTCAAACTCTGCTTTATCTCTGTCCCTGCACTTCTTGTAGACAGGATACATACCGGGTCAAATATTTGTGGGTGGATTGCTGTATTAATTCTTCCACTGGAAATCCTGCCTGGCTATAGGAAGTGGCCACTTCAAGATCCACATTTCCCCCTGCTAGAAACCTCAGAGTTGCCCCCTTAGACCCTCTGTGGCCTCTCCCCATCCCAGGTCTCTGGTGGACCCCACTCCCTGCCAACTTCCCTTCTCTCACCCCTGCTCTCTCCCTACATATGATCTCACCAATCCCCTACCTTCCCCCTCCCCTCTCCCACCTAACCTGGTCCCGTGATGGTTCCCAGAGACTGAATTACCAACCAAACAGCATGGACTAGACCTAGGCCCCTGCATGGATGTAGCCACGGTGGTCCCCCAATCAACGAGAACAGGCACTCTTCCTGAGCCTGTTGCTTCCATGCTTACCTGTGGATCCCACAACCCTAAATGGACAGCCTTGTCTAACCTCAGTAGGGGAGATTGTGCTTATTTCTGCAGCAACTTAATATGTGGGATGGGGGGGGGGTAGGGGATGGGGAGTAGAGGGTGGGAGTGAGCATATCAGGAGAATAAGGTATGGGAGGTAGGGCTGGGGGCTTCCCCTTTTAAGGGGAATGGGAGATAGACTAACATAGGAGGTACTGGGAGGGGAAAAAAGGGTGATAATTTGACAATTTTTAAAGTGAATAAATAAATATATTTATTAAAGAAAATAAATAAGCAACAACAAAAAACCCTGCAGCCTGACTGTGGTATACCTTCTCCAATAGGGCTGCCTTGTCTGGCCTCAGTGGGAGAGAATGTGACTAATTTAGCAGAGAGTTGATGCACCAGGCTGAGGAGATATGAAGGCAGACCTCATCCTCTCAAAGGAGGAGGGGGGAGAGGGGAAGGGAATCTGTGAGGTGGAGGGACAAAGAGGGTGGGCAGTGTTTTGGATATAAATAAATAAAATAGAGGCAAAAGAAAAAAATCTGTTTATATTCCATTCTCAGTGAGTCACTTAATTCACCTATGTTTTCAAAGTTCCTTCGCATTTCCGCATATACTGATATTAACAACCCCTTATGAATAAATAATATTTCATGGTATGGTTAAAGCATGTGCGTTTGTTTATAAATCAGTTAGTGGATTTGAATTCTTTCTATTTTTTTGATAGTACAAATATTTCTACTGCTATGAGCATTTATATGCAGATTTTAGTTAAGATACATTTTCATTTATCCTCAGTATGTAACTGGGAGTATACTTACTTGCCGTATAATTAGAGAGAACCTGTTTAACTGTTTGAGAAATACTCTGAGAAAGTGTTTCCCAATATATTTATATGATGATACATTTACATTATAGTGTCTGAGGGCTGCTCTCTCCACAGGCTTTTCACTACTTTCCAGTGCATGTGAAGTGTGATTTCACTGTAATTTGAATTTGTGTTTTCCTACTGGTGAATTCTGTTGAACATTTACTTAGAGATAGGTTGAACTGTGCATACCTTTTTAGAGAAAATTGTTCAAAATCTTTATGAAATTTTGAAATTACTTTCCATTTTAGTTTTGAAATGTAAATTTCTCTATGTTGTCTGCACAGTATGTTTATCAAATACATTTATTTTGGGTTTTTCATTTTGATAATCACTTTGTTGTTTGATTATTAGAATATAAAATCTCTGTTTCCTAGTGGTTTTTGTTTTGTTTTGTTTTGGTTTTTGTTTTTTTGAGACAGAATTTCTCTCTGTGCAGTTCTGGCTGTCCTGGAACTCACTCTGTAGACCAGGCTGGCCTCAAACTCAGAAATCCACCTGCCTCTGCCTCCCAAGTGCTGGGATTACAGGCATGTGCCACCACTGTCTGGCCTCCTACTGTTTTCTTATATGGTTTGAATTTTCAATGAATTATATAAGAAACGTTGGCAAATAAAAATAGGAGGATTAAAATTATTTTAACATTTTTAAATAATATTTGCTGTTAAATATTTTCTATCATTATTTTTATTACCTACTTAGTTTTTAAAAAACATGTTTACTGCTGTTCGGTTTACTTTTTGTTCCTTTGGGTTTTTTGTTTGTTTGTTTGTTTGTTTGTATTCAGCGTTTAGTATGGAACCCAGAATCTCACAAAGGCTTAGCTCTCATTGTCTTCTGCATGATGTTGGGCATCTTCCTTACTGTATTCTTGAATCTCATGAAGTATTACTTGATCCCAGATCCAATTGTTGGAAAGATATCTCTTTTCCTAATTGCATGGATTCTATGAGTATCCTCTAATATGAATGTAAGAGGGTTTCTCTCTTACTCTTAGTGTGAATCCATTGATTGATGTTTATGGTATAAGTTCCCTATCATGCTGATATCATAAATTTGGAATAACTATGTAAATAAGGAAAGACAAGTGATGTTGTTATTATTTCAATCACATTTTACTATAGCATATGGAAGTATATATAGTCTTGTTATTGTTTTAGGTAGTGGTCTTTCATGTCATATAGGCGAGTGAAATCATGATAAACAAGTCCATTTATACCGCTTCATATTTTTCCATGTACTTAGCTTTAGCATTGCCATTTGCCTTCATGGAGATGTTAGCTAATAGCTAGTATTCTTTCTTATCTGTCTGATCAGCCCTCATGAACAATACCACTTAATACCTCTTGTACATTCTGCTAAGTTATTTCTTCTAGAGTGCTTATTGGGAAATCCTTTAATGTTGCTTCATTTCTAAAGAACAGTTTGGTGAAGTATAAGATTTATGATTAAAATGGTTTTCCCTGAGCTGTCAGTCTTGCCCATACCTCTTTCTGTCCATTTGACACTCAGGAAAATGATGGCCATTTTAAAAACTTGTGTTATTCATCATCTATTTATTTCTTCAACTTTTCTTCTTTCTTCTCCTCATAATGTTCTTTTAATTAAATGAAAATTAAATAATGAGTCAATTTTAATAAAGAGCATATATATTTCTTTTGACAATATTTTTGCTTCATTTTGCTATTTAAAGATTTATTTATTTATTTATTTAATGTACATGAGTACACTGTAGCTGTCTTCAGACACATGAGAAGAGGGCATCAGATCCTATTGCAGACAGTTGTGAGCCAACATGTGCTTGCTGAGGATCGAACTCAGGACCTCTGGAAGAGAAGTCAGTGCTCTTAACCACTGAATCATCTCTCCACCCCTTGAAAATATTTTTATAACTAGAAAATAAAACCAAGAAATGGACCATGCATCTTTAAAAAGCCATGTACACATTTAATACATTTTTGCAAAGATCATAAATGTTGATACTAACGGTGGAAATATCAATGAGTCTTCAACAGAAATTCACCACCTTACTGTTTTGTACATATTAATTCATGAAACAGAAGTAAGGTTATTTTAACTTCTCACCGACTCACTGAAACAATCATCACTATAACACTTATTTTAGAAATAAAGATGCAGAAGCATCTTGAGTTTAAGTGAATTCTCAATGGCACACATAAATGCAACCATGATATTGACTCTCACAGTGACAGTATATAAGCCACAATATTGGGGGAAAATGAATGAAAGAACTTCAAATTGCCTATCTTAGATAAGTATTTGCTGTGCTGTAGTTTCAGAAAAAAATAAGATCAGTTCTATATGGTCTATCAGAGAAGTTAGGCTCTTACTTTCATGCTTCTCCTCCTACATGGAGTCTTAAAGCAAATTAATTAAGTGGGACAACTTGGTCACTGTACCATATTTTCAATTTTAAACAACTTCCGTTTGCCAGTGTTCACTTGCTCATCGTTTGGTGATTACAGTCTCACAGTGCCATTGGATATAACATGAGTTTTGTTTTCTTTTAGATATAGTTTAAAAATAGAATAAAATCTCTTCTTATGTATTCTTATTATTCTAGTTCCATATGGCATCCCAATTCTTTCTCTTTACCTGGTCATTAATATCTATTTTAGGCAAACATCTATATATTTCTTCTATTGGATCAGAAATAGAAGATTGCAACAATGCCTGAGGCCAGTACTAGAATTAATTTGATAAGACAGGGAAGGCCAATTATCAGGACTTGCACGTATATTCTTTTTTTTCCCAGTGAGATAACTATTGGAAGCAAGTCTAAGAGGAATGCTTCTTAGAAAGTCATTGCCTATCGAAGTAAACTGTGGAATTCAGAACCATTTGATGTCTTTATTGCCTACTTATTATGAACAACTGAATCTATAAATTGCTTTGCTAACACTTTTGTTTTTATGTATATGCAATCTTTGAAGTAGGATCAGTTTGTAACTATACTTATGTATTATAAATTAGATTATTTTTCTCTTAGAGCTTGACTATATGTTAATGCACATAGTTGAATCTGTATGTTTTTTTTTTATAACAGGTTATTATGAATTAGGTTGTCATGGCAAGCAATATTATTCTTCCTGATCTTTCACCCCAACACATAGAAATTGAATTGTTAATGACTTGAAGATATCTAGTGACTAATTAATAAGATTAAAAACATCCCATCTTTGGTGTCAGGTGTATACTAGGAGCCTCCTCAATAAATACAATTAAGCAAAAATGAATGTATTAACAACAAATTTCACTTCAAATTTTATCTAGTTTAGGAGAATTATGAAGCAGAAAAATATGTTGCACTTTGACTCTACAGTTTGTCAGATTCAAACTAGTCAGAGGGTAGTCATGCAATCCACAGAATAATGAAGTTAAGAAAGAAAACCAAACAAGCCATATTTGTATAAAGAGACCACTGTGAGTGGTACAGGGATGTAGGTAGCATGCAATAAACCCCAAACAGTACTGAGTCCCTCATACCAAGTTACTCACTTGGCATGATGAAAATATGAGGGCTTGACTGAGGCTGAAGGAAAGTGATGATTAGAGTATTATATTCTAAATGGAAGAAAGGAATAGATTCAATCTGACATACTGGACAAAACATTGTGCTTGGAGTACTGAGGCAATAGCAGGTGGCCAGCATAGGTGGATGAGGTAAATCAATGTGACAAAAAACCCTCCTTTGCCAAATATATTTAAGGGCCAGGCATAGTAGCATATGTCTTAAACCCTAGCACATGGAAGGCAGGTGGTCCACTGTGTGTCCAATTCCAGCCTAGCTCAAATAATGAGTTCTAGGACAGCCAAGGCTATGCAGAGAGACTGTCTCAAAGAAAACAAAAACAAAAAGCAATATGTCCAGGATACTCACTTCTTGACTTGTTCAAAATATTGAGCATAAATTAACTGAGTAAAGGATCTTTGATTAAAAAACAAACATACAAGCAAAAACATCCCTAGGTAGGAAAGTCAGTTAAATTCAAACAAGTGTCAGTTGTACAGGAACCCAGATGGACACCAAATAAAACCTCCTCTGGTAGGTTATAATTTTTATTTCTACAACTGTATATACCCCATCCTCCTGCATTCCCCTCCTTGAAGATCCTTTGAACTCTCTACAAGTTGAATGCAGTTCAAATATTTCCTCTTTCATAGTTAGTTAATAGATAAAAAGTGTTTTCTCATTTCTTAATTAGCATTCATGTTAATCTTGGACAGCAGTAGCTTATGAGTCAAAGTAATTATGTGTCATTGAAGACAAGATTAAACTAAGCCTTTTAATCTCTGATACTCTGAATTTTACTTATAATAACTTGAAAGTCTATTGAGACTTCTTTGTGCTAATAAAATGGATGATAAGATATTGCAAAGAACCCATCAAACCCATGGTAGTTGAATATCTGGTGATGGACAAATAAGAAACAGAGAGCAATTGTGAAGTCATTATTGTTGGTCTTGATAAGAGATGCTACTGTGATTTTCTTGAGATAAGAGAGGTGAAGAGTGTTTAGAAGGATATATTATGAGTATACTTGAAGACAGAATTATTGAGATAACCTTATGCATTATGGGAATTGGGTTTTCATGTGTAAGAAATATATATATATATATATATATATATATATAATAAAATATAATATAATATAAGTCAATTGAAGGCATCTCAGATAATTCTTTTGTGGAAGAAAATCATTATTGCTTAATTAACAAATCTAATATATGATATGCATTTCATATGTAGTTTCTTTTTTATCTAACTAATTTCAGTACAGTACATCTTATGAAGAAAAATTCAGTATAGTAAACAGAAGATAATATTGAAAGGAATTTGCTTTTATAGTGATCTCTACAAATGATGTCATTTTCTCTTCCCTCTAAAAGACATTTCCCTCACAATCTTTATGAAAAGTATGAAAAAAGACAATACCAATAAAAAATAAGAACATTATTTAAGTACATGATGTGTGGTTTTATAAAATGTCTTTTTATTAAAAACAGTTTTAAAAAGCTGGCTATATTGTTGTGGATAAAATTTCTTTTGTGATATTCACAGATATTGAAAACAAGCCAATAACTAGAATTTGAGTAGCTTTTAAAGAAATACTTCTTTTTTCCTTTGTTTTATTTTATTTATTTACTTTACATCCCAAATGCTGCTCCTACTCCTAGTTAGCTCCTCCCATAATCCATCACCTCTTCCTCCTCCTTCTCTGACAAGGTGAAGGCCCACCAAGCTATCCCCCAACCCTGGTACTTCATGTCTCTGCAGAGACCAGTCAAGGCAGCCCACCTAGAAAAACATATTTCACAGACAGGCAACAGCTTTTGGGATAGCCCTCTGCTCTAGTGGTTTGGGATCCACATGAAGACTGAGCTGAATATTTGCTACATAAGTGATGGGGGGCCTATGTCCAGGGACCAGTCTATGTATGTTCTTTGGTTGGTGGTTCAATCTCTGATAGCCCCAACACTACAGACTAGTTGACTCTGTTCGGCCTTCCTGTGGATCTTGAGTGCCCTTTAAAACACAATTCAAGCCAAAGAATATGTTTGGCAAGGATATTCTCATAAAAATTAATAAAAGAGAAGGAACCTATAACTACAATAATAAAAAAAAAAATTACTCTTTGAATTAAAATTGAATGGTTATCCCTTAGAGAAGTCAACCAAAATAGAGAGATAGCTTGACCTTAAGAAAATTAAAAATGAAAAGTGTAGCTATAATAGAAAATATCAGGGAGGGTCAAAAGATAAATTAGAAATACTTTAGAAATTTATATTCTAGTAAAGTTGAAAATCTACAAGAATGGGAATAATTTATAGACAGGTGTGGTCTACAGAATTTAAACAAGGGGACTCACACTACAGAAACAGGTCTATTGGTAGCAATGGAAGTAAATCAGCAAGAAATTATCTCCCAAGTTAAAGGAGCCCAGGACTGGATGGGTTCTCTGCTTAATAATACTAGATCCTAGAGAAGAATAGAGAGTAATGAATAGAAATTGTAGCAAAAATATAAAACTTATATTATGAACCTTCTCTCTCTCTCTCTCTCTCTCTCTCTCTCTCTCTCTCTCTCCCTCTCTCTCTCTCTCTCTCAAGCACACAAATTACAAGTCAATTTTTCCAGGAAAAAAAATGTACTTGAAAACTAATTAAATTACTTGTGAACAAAATACACTTTAAAAAAAAATCATACATCATGAACATGTTGGCTTCATTTCAAGGATGCACAGATGGTTCAACATATGGAAATTTAATAAATGTGATATGGTACATAAATAGAATTAAGGACACAAATCAAGTGTTTCTTTTAGTAATACAGAAAGGGTCTGCAACCAGATTCAATGGCCCTCATGATAAAGGTCTTGAAGAAAACAGAGAAATGAAGAAACATCTCTCAACATAATCAAACAAAATCAAATATAATTTCTATTTAAAAATAAAAAAGGCAATAGTACAGTAATCAGGATAAAACTTAAACCAAATCAGAAGTTTCACAAGAATGCTAACTCTGTTTACTCACTCAATATTGGCCTTGATATTCTAGCCAGACATTAAAGCAAAAGAAAAAAATAATAGAAGAGATACAAATAGAAAAAAAAGAAAAAAAAAAAAGAATAAGATATCCATGATTGCAGATAATGAGATACTATACATATGAGATCCTAAAAACCAAGTTAGAAGAAGAAGAGGAGGAGGAGGAGGAGGAGGAGGAGGAGGAGGAGGAGGAGGAGGAGAAGAAGAAGAAGAAGAAGAAGAAGAAGAAGAAGAAGAAGAAGAAGAAGAAGAAGAAGAAGAAAGTAGATTTATTCAGTTTTTAGAAATCAATCAACAATACTTAAAAGTAAACTTGGCAGTTTCTTCCAGTCAGCATCAGCACCGGGCCACTTTGGCACAACTCATCTCCTGAGAGATCGGGTGTCCGTAAGATCGTACGAGTCTTTGAATCCTAGTAACCACTCTCCTCGTGTTGTAGATAAGGTCACCTCGGTTACCACGGACCCCTGTCGACCTCGTGTCTGTGACCTTTCGACGAGTTAGTCACCTAGTCCAAGGAAGACCAGTCGTGACCAGATGAAATCAAATCTTGAGTTGTCTCTCCCCCACAGTCCCCAGAGGAGGTACTTCCAGGCGCTCTAACATGCCCAGGATCTTAGGATCCCATAATCCAGGATCTCAGGAGCTTGAACACACTAGAATCTCAGGATGTTAGAGGAAGCTTGACTGCCAAGAACTTTGAAACACCCATAATCTCAACATCACAGGATTGCAGAATCACAGGACCACAGAGAAAGCTGGACTCTGAGAAGTTCTGACTCAACTGGGAATAGAAGACGAACAGGTTCCAATCAGATATATTGAGGGCAGGGAGCACTTGAGATAATCCGATGGCAGGAGGCATGCAAAAGAACAGAAGCAACAGAAACCAAGATTACTTGGAATCATCAGAACAAAACTCTCCCACCACAGCAAGTTCTGGATATACCTTTATACCAGAAAAGCAAGATATGGATCTAAAGTCACTTCTCATGATGATGATGATGGAGGACTATAAGAAGAACATAAATAACTCCCTTAAAGAAATACAGAACACATCCAAACCTGTGAAAGAATTGAACAAAAACCATCCAAGTTCTAAAAATGGAAGTAGAAACAATAAATAAATCACAAAGGGAGACAACTCTGGAAATAGAAAACCTAGAAAAGAAGTCAGGAGCCATAGATGCAAGCCTAAGAAACAGAATTCAAGATAGAAGAGAGAATCTCAGGTGTTAAAGAGACCACAGAAAACACTGACACAACAATAAAAGAAAGTTAAAATGCAAAAAGATATTAACCCAAAACATCCAGAAAATCCAGGACACAATAAGACCAAATCTAAGGATAATAGGTATAATTATATTACAAGAAGAAAAATTTACAACTCAAAGGGCCAGTAAGTATCTTCAACAAAATTGTAGAAGAAAACTACCTCAACCTAAAGAAAGAGATTCCGATGAACATACAAAATGCCTAGAGAACTCCAAATAATTTGGACCAGAAAAGAAATTCCTCCCATCACATAATAATCAAAACATGAAATGCACAAAACAAAGAATATTAAAATCAGTAAGGGAAAAATGTCAAGTAACATATAAAGGCAGACCTATCAGAATTACACCTGACTTCTCCCCATATACTATCAAAGCCAAAAGATACTGGGCATGTGTCATACCAACCTTAAGAGAGCACAAATGCCAGCCCAGGCTACTATACCCAGCAAAACAACCCTGAAATTCCATCTCACACCAGTCAAAATGGCTAAGACCAAAAACTCAGGTGACATCAGATGCTGGCAAGGATGTGAAGAAAGAGGAACACTCCTCCATCGCTGGTAGGATTGCAAGCTGGTAGAACCACTCTGGAAATCAGTTTGGCATTTCCTCAGATAACTGGACATAGTTCTACCAGAAGATCCAGCAAGCAGGGTAGTTGTGGCTCACACCTTTAAGTCCAGCAATTGGGAGGCTGAGGCAAGCAGATATCTGAGTTCGAGGCCAGCCTGGTCTACAAAGTGAGTTACAGGACAGCCAGTGTTATACAGAGAAACCCTGCCTCAAAAATAGATAGATAGATAGATAGATAGATAGATAGATAGATAGATAGATAGATAGATAGATAGATAGATAGATAAATCCAGTAATGCCACTTCGTGGCATATGCCCAGAAGATGCTGCAACTTGTAATAGGGAAACATGCTTCACTATGTTCATAGCAGGCTTATTTACAATAGCCCAAAGTTGGACAGAACCCAGATGTCCCTCAACAGAGAAATGGATACAGAAAATGTGGTTCATTTACACAATGGAGTACTACTCAGCATTAAAAACAATAAATTCATGAAATTCTTAGACAACTGGATGAATCTAGAGGATATCATCCTAAGTGAGGTAACCCAGTCATAAAGAACACCAATGATATGAACTCACTGATAAGTGGATATTAGTCCAGAAGCTCTGTATACCCAAGATACAATTTGTAATACACATTTAACTCAATAAGTATGAAGATCCCTTCGATCCTTCTAAGGGAATGCTTGGGCCAGGAAGTGTGAGTGTGTGGGTGCGGAGAGCAGGGGGAGAGGGGAGAGGATAGGGGATTTTTAGAAGGGAAACTAGGAAAGAGATTAACATTTGAAATGTAAAAAAAAAAGAAAATATCTAATTTTTTAAAAGTAAACTTGGCATAAATATGAAGAATATTTAAAGACATCTACAAAGATACCTTCAAAACACTGAAGAACATAACTGAAGAGAACATGACTTTCTTTAAAGAATGAGAAAAGTTAATAATAACTCCTAATTTAAAAAACACACAGCTAAAATAACAAAATTAGCACTTTACAGACAGGAAAGCAGACCCGTGGAACAAGGTAATAGACTAGAAGACCAACAGAAAATTCCACACAGCTATAGTCACTCAGATTCTAATACCAGGTCCAAAAATACACATTGAAGAGAGGACTGCCTCTTCAATATATGGTGAAGGACAATAAACATTCATATGGAAAAGCATGATACTTTATATACTCCCCTCACACTATACTACACACACACACACACACACACACACACACACACACACACACACACACACAGAAATCTAAAATGGTTTAATGACCTTAATGAAAGATATAAAAAGGAAAATAAGGAAAAGACTTGAAAGTATAGGCAGGACCTTTAAAATAATGCAACATCTCAAGAAAGCCTAGAAGAAAAACACAAGTCAGAATCCAACGAATCAAGATTCCGAGTAGCATAGGAAACAACTCATTTAATAAATGATAACCGATATAAGAATAAAAACTTTTTGCCATATATACTTTTGACACTTTGTTAATATCTATAGTATATATGGTTTTTAGGAATTAAATAATAAATAAGAAAACAAAGCATTCAATACATGGGACAGAGAAAGAAAATTTGAAAAAGTAAAAATATAAATGTCATATTTACATATGTATATTATACATATATAATATACATATAAAATACATAGAGATATTGAATATATATATGGAAAATTTCAATATCCTTACTCATAAGCAAACTGTAAGTTTAAACTATATTGACCTTCCATATTGCTCTAGTCAGGATGACAATCCTAAGAAAAGAAACGAAAACAGTCTGGTACAAATTCAGGTAGAGGAGCATCCTCATCCACTGTACCTTTCAATGTGTTTTAGGCAGTACTAGCTAAGGAGAAATAATATGTGCTATATTTACATTTAGTTTTACTCAGTCATGTAGAATACATATGTTATTTGCAAAAACATAGAATATTCTATTACCTTTTTAAACAAACAAAAAAAATGTTATACTCAAAAAGGCAACATACATGCTTTCAAAACTAATGACTAGAAGATGTGTATGTCTGTGTGCATATATACATATGTGTGCATGTATACACATGTGCATGTGAATGCTTGTATGTGTGTGTGCATGTGTGTGTGTGTGTTTCATAAAAGTATACATGAGACTATTTTGAACTTTATTAGTTTGTAAATACAATGAACAAATAGCAATGAAAATTCAAAAATGACAAAATGAATGTGTTTGGCTAAAGTAAAATCTTGAAATATTATTATAGTATTAGCTATTATTAACTTCACTGATGACCTTTTCACAGAGAAAGCAAGGATGAGAAGAGGCTATCCATTTCAAATGTTTAGCAATTATTAGGATAAGAATGACAGGGCTCATTGTACTACTTTATTAGACTATAGATCTATACATCTATATTGTACAATATATATTAGACTAGACAGATCATACTGAGGTAGATTTCATGTTGTTGTGAAGAATAAAGGGGTCTTTTTTCAGTTTCTGTGTTTATAATGTTGTGGTAGAGTGGCTATGATGTCACAACAATATCAACATTTTAGACAATTCTATAGATATTTATATTCCCTTTTATCACAAAAACATTTTTTGTTAAAAATAATCTCTTATCTCATTTGGTGAGATTTTCGTCATTTTAGTAGGTCAATGCAATCATAAAGAATTATGAGTACAAAACCAAAGGTCATAGTTTGCATGTCTTAGAGTCAGAGAATGAAAGAACACCAAGAGATTGCAGAGTATACAAATTACTTTTTGGATCTTCGTGGGAAATTCATCCCAGCAGCACTTTGGGTTCAAGAGTCCTGACCCCTCCAGCTGGAAGGTAAAATACAGCTCTTCCACTAAACAACTAAATGTGTGGCAACTTGTTGAACTTCAATAGAAATGTCTTATGATTGCATACTAATTGAATAGAGGATTGGACTACCAGAGAGAAAGGTATTGTTATTATGTTATGAGAAATATCTATTAGTCATAAGATTCAAATCACAAGTTCAATAAATAAGAACACTCAGACTTATGTGCCACCAAAAAAAAAAACGTAAGATAGCATCACATAATAAAATATTTTTCAAACTGTGGTTCGTTTGGATTTTTCAGTTCTACATGCAAATTGAAGAAAGTCTTTTTTTTTTTTTTTTTTTTTTCCGTAAATCAACTCATTTATTTTCACCTTGCAAGGTTACCTTAAGGGAAAACTTGATCCATTTTTCAAAATGAAAAATTATGATCAACTTTTGAGAAGCTGAATATAATTATAGAAACAAAAAATATAAAAATTATGCACAGCAGGTGGTCTTGCAGTAAATGTGCCTTTCATTTAGTGCTTAAGACGGACAAAGACATTTCCCACCTTGGTGTCTTTCTTCTTGGTTTGAGTGAAAAGAAATAGAGGTAAGAACTTCTTTGATGCCGGACGTGGTGGCGCACGCCTTTAATCCCCGCACTCGGGAGGCAGAGGCAGGCGGATTTCTGAGTTCGAGGCCAGCCTGGTCTACAAAGTGAGTTCCAGGACAGCCAGGGCTATACAGAGAAACCCTGTCTCAAAAAACCAAAAAAAAAAAAAAAAAAAAAAGAACTTCTTTGATATCAAAGTCAGTATTTTGGGAAATATATGTGATCTTCCTCATTAGTGTCCCCAGTGGTTCACCCACCATATTTTTTATAGGTGAAGAGTCCTTGTTCAAAATTGTTTTATCTCTATCAATCCTGAAATCCCTCACGATGACTTTGCTGCTCTGTATTCTAATGTTTCCTGTGATGATTAAGAAGTATGTCCTTTTCTGGTCATTGTATCCAAGATACAAACAAAAGAACCAAAACAAAAACACAAAAATGTGCCCACCTAAAACAAAACAAGGACAAAACCCCAGATACCAACCAACCAACCAACCAACCAACCAACCAGACAAAAAACTTGGAAATTAAACTTAAATCCTAGGAGTTGGAAACCAGTTTTGAGTTCTTTATAAAGACATCATTCATTTCTTCTTTAAAAGATGTTGGAAAACAAAGGTTTAAACATTTGTCAATAGTCCATAAACTTTTTATATAAAATACACTGTGAGCAAATGGAGATAATAGAATACACTAGGTTCTTAAGAGATGGCTCAAAGTTAAGTGATCTTGCTCCTCTTGCAGAGGAGTTTGGTTCCTAGCACTTTTATCACACAGATCAAAAGTAACTGCAATTGCTATCACAGAAGACTCAATGCCCTCTTTGACCTTCATGGGCACCTGCACACATCACATACATATCACACACACAGACACAGACACACACAGATACACACACACACACACACACACACACACGGGGGGGGGGGGACACATAGACATACAAACATGGACACCCAATTAAAAATAAAATAAAATTAAATATTGTAAGTTTAATTCATCTTTGTTTATATAACAGCTATGATAGTATCTGAACTAAAAAATGTACTAAAGAATGTTTGTGAAATAGTGTAAAGCATGTCCTTGGATTTTCTTATTTAACATATCACTATGATGCCAGTCTGCTTTAACAGATCTGCAGTCCAAATTTGAGGCCCACAACACATATCCAGCAGAGGACTGCTTGTTCTGGGTTCAGGCACAGAAGATGTACCTAAGCCTCAAGAGACTGGAGGCCCCAGGCAGTGGAGAGTTCGGTTGGGAGGAGGTTGGGAAGTGGGGTCTTCCTAGTGGAGACAAGATTGGAAGGGAAGGTATGGGATGTAGAACAGTCAGAGTGTAGATCAGAAGAGGGATATAAAATCTGGAGTGTAAAAAAGAAAATTAAATAAAAATTAAAAAATAAATTACTGCTTATGATTTAGGAGGTATGAGGAGTCCAAAACAATTTGATGGTGCAGCTTGTATCCACAAATTCATGGAGGACTGCTTTTTTTTTTAATTTAAACAATTTTTATTAGATATTTTCTTCATTTACAATTCAAATGATATCCCGAAAGTCCCTTATACCCTCCCCCCTGCCCTGCTCCCCAACCCATTTTCTGTATGCTAATAAATAATTCTGAGAGTGTGAGAGGTAGCCTGGGAAGGAAATGGAACAGGAAAGAGATCAAGAGAAGGAGAAAGAGGAGAGGAGAGGAGAGGAGAGGAGAGGAGAGGAGAGGAGAGAAGAGAAGAGAAGAGAAGAGAAGAGAAGAGAAGAGAAGAGAAGAGAAGAGAAGAGAAGAGAAGAGAAGAGAAGAGAAGAGAAGAGAAGAGAAGAGAAGAGAAGAGAAGAGAAGAGAAAAGAGAGAAGGACAGGGAGAGGAAAATAGCATATTGTAGAGCAAGATGGGGAGAAAAATGTAAACAGGAAAGGAGAGAGAAGGACAAGACAGTGTGAAGACTTTAGTATATATAGTGATTATGTGGGAGCTCATCACTGGAGGAAATTGATTCTCTCACTGGCTGCAGACCTTCACCCTCCGTTGCCTTTTATCTAGAGCTGGAACCATGTATAGTTTCCTTGATAGGTTGGCTGGTGATGTCCCTATGTTACTCTTTTCAGACAATCTTATTGTTTACAGTGCAATGTGCATTGTCCCTGTCATGTTTTATGACATCATTTAATTACAGTTGTCCCAAGGCTCTGACTCTTGCAATCTTTCTGCTCCTACCTTCCACTATTTCTATAAAGTTAGGTTTTAAAAAATATCAATCTAGTCATGATCCACCGCAGTTTTAAAACAGATTCTCATTTAGAGCATGGGGAACTCTTTATGGGGACATTTAAAATTCTGAACCAGTCATTAATAACCATTTTTTTCTAAAGAGCTACATGGCAAATATTGTAAGTTTTGTGAATTACACAGTTTTATTTTAAATGTGGAAGTCTATCAGTAACAGGAAAACAGCTGGGAAAAAAGGTACTATAGGAACAAATGAGCATGGGTCTGTCTCAAAGAAATCTCATTTATGAATAGTAAAATTAAGTTTATTATATTTAAAAAGTCATAAAGTATCTGTATTTTAATATTTTTTTCCTATTATAAACTTAAGACAAATTATTTCATGCTTTTGAATACAAACATTTAAGAGGAGGTCACACTGTATGTTTAATTAGGAAGTCAAAATTAGTAGTCTGGGAAGGGCACTGAAGGAGGGTAAGTCATTGTCTTCAGGCCTGTTACCACTGGTAGACTATTCATGCTCAAGTAGGTAGCTTCACACTTATATCCATGTGAGCCATAAGAGTGCTCATGGTTACACTTAGTGTGCCCAAAACAAAACAAAAGAAAATAACACATAACAACAACAACAACAACAACAAAAAAAAAACCAACAACAACAAAAACACTATCATATACATTCAAAAGCAGATTATGGAGATGTAAGGAGAATAGATGGGAGAGAAATGATTGTGACTAGAATGCATCATATGCACGAAATAAATTGTGAAAGTATAAATATTTAATCAAATTAAAACCACATTTCTCCCATGGGTCCGGCTCAATAACCTTTGCTAATCTCCTAATTGAAACTAGGTCCCTTTCTTCTATTCATCCATGGGATCCTGCACTGTCCCCTTCCTAGCCTTTTAAAGTGGATAAAGTTATATTGATTTTATAATTATTTTAAAACTATTTTCTTATCATTGAACTGAAAGGTAAAGAAGAGCAGGGCTTCTGACTTCCCTGCTCAATACCATACATATGAGTCCCCTGTCATGTGTTCAGCACAACCTAGAAGTTTTATGGAAATTGTTGAAGATTTATCAGGCTCTATTCTATGAAACTGCTATAAGGAAACTGGGAAACGTTTTACATGAAAATATACAGGAAATGGAAAAAACATAGATTTCTGAAAAGAAAAACAAATTAGATGTAAACACATTAATGATGCCAATCTTTTCATCCTTTTACGTTTCCTGGCATTCTGCATTACACGTTTCACTTTCTTGACCGATTTGGCGTAGGTTCGCACATAGGCATTCCACCGAGCATCATGCTCAGTGTCTCCAGGGATGCAGAAGTTCCTCAAGCCACAGCCCCCTTAAGCTCCATGGCCTTTATGCAAACAAACGTCCACAGAGTTTCATCACTTGTCCATGAACTAGCTAGTTAGTACCAGACCTGAACTTCATCCCAAATTTAAATATTGACAATAAGTTGCATGTGCACTAACAGTTGATATGCTATCTTTTTTTTTCTCGTCATCTTAGGGTTTTCTTTTGAGAAAATTAATTCTATTTCCACCAAACAGTCCCTGGGTAAGTCATTGGGTGTGGAGATGGCAATAGCATCCTCACATTTTAGACATTTTCACTTATAGCAGCCAGTTTCTATTATAGAAATTCCCTCTTTGAGCTCCTTCTAAGGAACACATACATTTTCTATTACAAAGAGATAAAGAAAGCTGCAGCAAGCTAAATCATGTTTCTTGAGCAAAGGCAGTAATTAATGTTTCAGACAAGAGGTTTCAATTTACGTATCTGTGGAATTTTTAGATGCACCCCATTTATATTTGTCTACAGCCAGATAAAGAAAGATACCAAGATAGCAAGCCAATTGGGACAAAAAAAAAATAATTTGGCTTTTTCAAGAGTCTGAATTTTGATTGTTAAGATGTTCCAAGGGGATATCAAGTTGAATGCTATTATCACTTGTGAAACTACTTAATTGCATTTTTCTATTCTTACATATCTTTCTCAAACTCGAGATGATGAGCTATTGCTTTTCTTTGTCATATTTTTTTTTCTTAGTTTACTGCTAGGAAATAAGGCTGCTCAGAATTTGCATGTTTATAATTGTGTGTGGGCTGGCATACATGTGTCCCAGTTTGAATTTTAAATATAGCTTTAAATGTCTTAAGGGAATGTCGGGCACAGTTTTGCTGTATTGCAATGGAGATGGCCACTGTATGTAGGGGGACGACTGAAAGAGAAACAGATAATAATGATTCTTAAAGGTGAAAGTACATCACTGGGGGATTCAAGAGGGAAAAAGAATCAATATTTGGAAGAGGTAAGAAGGAAACTAATCCTTATTAAAGTGATGCATAGTGAAAATTATTTTCTTTTTTGTAAGAAGAGCATTAAATCCAAATAAATCTAAGTAAAATTGACTGTTACCAATTCAATACAATTTCTATGCAAGCTATACCTATATGTACTCCAAAAAATACATCATATATATAAAATCAAATTAAGACATTTTCACAAATCAGCAATTTTGAAATACTGAAAATTTATATAATATAGTCATTATATCCAGGAATCCAGAATGGCATAGTCTATCTTGCCACATGTCTACTCTATTGCTGTTCATTCAGTTGACATAAAATATTACCATCTCAACTTTTAACATGAAATATCTGTGGAAAGTACATTGTATGTCACATGTCTAATGTACTGTGTCTAATGTACTTGAAGGCAGAGGTTTGCAATAGCTATGTATTAAGTCTGATCACACATTTATTTAGTAGAAATACTCCATATACAAGAATCAACTTTGTATAGTAGTAATATCAGTATATCTAGATACAATCAAGTATGGCAAAAATAGGTCAGGTTGTGAGAACACTGGTTGTAGAACCAGACAGTAGTTATTTTAATTATATTGTCATCTTTTAAGCAGGTGCATGTCTTCTCTCAAAATTTATGTCTTATAATTTCTGTATTTAATGAGCTGCTGTTGGAAATGCTTATATCTTAGTATGTTCTGAGAGCTTTGCAGTTGATCTGGACAGAAACCATGTACTCAGAAGTACCTGGGAGACATGGTTCAGTATACAAAGAACTAGCATAAAAACTTTAAATAAGTCCAGAGTATCAGTTAGTTCCTATCAGTTTATACTACCATTGGATCTTAACTGCTTCCCAAGTGTCTGTATGTTAAATATTTGGTATCTTAAGTGGCATTATTGGGAGGTATTAGATCAATAAATGATTTAAGTGTTTTATCCTTTTTTGAAAAATCCTATTGTGAGTTTAATTCCTGCTCAGTAAGTTATTTTAAATAAGAACAGTTTCTATAGGTCTATATATTACATCACTAGTCCTGTAGTTGGTGGAACTGTTTAGAAAGAATTAGTAGGTGAGGTCTTGTTAAAGGAGATGGGATGATGGCCTGGCTTAAAGAATTCAAATGCTTATATTGTTCCAAGGAAGCTCAGTCTCCTGGTTATTATTTCAACATGTTATTCCTCAATTACTGCTCTAATGTCATGCTCCTTGTCATGATGGACAAAAACAATTTTTCTATAATTTACCTTGGCCGTGGCATCTCTTCACTGCAATAAAAATATAACTAAGACACTTAGCTTTGCTTTTGCTTTCTCATTTCATTTCTAGTTAACAATATATGCTTTCCATGGAGATATTTTTATTTTGAATGATGATACTAGTATGTATGTGATAATTAATTGAGACTGCTTGAAAATGTATCTAAAGACTTGTTGGCTGTGAATTGTGGAAACTGGTTGTTTCCCACATATGCATGCTAGAGAACTGAAATCAAGGTGGTGGCTGAATAATGTATAGATTCTGCAGAAGTAGGGTTTTTTTTTGTTTCTTGGGTTTCCCAGTATTATCTTTAGGTGTATCTTAGTTTATTGTAGTTCCTTATCAGTTGCCTGTTTTTTATAATTATACTAATTTCTCTTTGTGGTTTTTCCTTCTACATATTTTCTCTATTCTTATTTATCTAACAGTTTACATTAAGATAAATAAAACTTCTTTCACACTCAATTTTTTCTTATAAAATTTTTATACTATTCAATGCTTAATATAACCATGTACTATAGCAGGAAAGGTTATAGGATTAGGTTTTCAATGTATTTTAAGAACTCTTACTTTATCTATCTATCTATCTATCTATCTATCTATCTATCTATCTATCTATCATCTATCTATCTATCTATCTATCTATCTATCTATCTATCTATTTAATACATTTAAAATATTTCTGAGACAACATTTCTATTTGTATACTAACCTTCATTTTAATATTATAGCTGATGTCTGCTTTGCCATTGGCTCTGTCAGTCACTGTATACCCTCTGTCATACTTCCTCTCCTCCTACGATATCTTACCTCAACAAAAATCCCCCTCCCTATGTTCTGAACTTATTTAAGTGAGAGGCTGTTGCCATAAAGTTGAGTTTCAGCTTCGACAAGACTCCAGACTCAGTGAGTTTCTTTTGGGCACTCACTTGCTATTCTGCTCCACCCCGGAGAGACCCTGGGACCTCCCTCCTCTTACCTGGACCTTACAGTAAAGAGCTAGCAGTAATCACTCTATATGTAGATTAGATTATGACAGTTATTGAGAATGAAATAAAATAATTGAAGTTTTTATATTATGTAAAACATCTTTACTGACTTTAGAATGGTAGAATTTTTTGGACTTTTTTGTACAGGCAAAAATATGAACTAAAAACTTCACATATGTAGTTGTGATACAGCAATTGTCTAATTTATAAAAAGTTTAATTTCCTTAGTCTAAACTTCATTAACTATAATACTGCATTACAATGTAGTTATTTGTATAAGTTTGTTAATTCATTAATATATAGAGATAAACAGTAGAAATCAAGCTATATATACTCTTGCATATATGTCCAGACATATTCTTTATTGTATGCAAAAATATTATGTGTTTGTTGAAAACTCTATTCATTATTTTCTCTTTATCTCTTCTCCATTATTTCTTTTCAATGGAAAATGTTGAATTTTACATAATAAGTTCAGTGTGTCTTTACAAAATTCTTCATACTACATGTGATTCAGATTTCAATTTTTTTTCAGCCCTTGGTCTTGCGAAGATCATATGCCCCAGTACAGGGGAATGCCAGGGACAGGAAGCGGGAGTGGGTGGGTTGGGAAGGAGGGTGGAAAGAGGGTATAGGGAACTTTGGTGATAGCATTTGAAATGTAAATGAAAAAATATCTAATAAAGAATAATAATAAATGAGGTTTTTTGATAGTTGTAGATTTTGTTAGTTGAATATCTGTAATCTTTACATCTAAAATTTTAAATGTTTTCTATCCAATTCTTTTTGAGTACCAATGTATACAATGTTAAAAATTTTTAGAAGATTTATTTATTTATTTTATGTATGTGAGTACACTGCTGCTTTCTTTAGACACACCAGAGGAGGGCATCGGATCCTATTACAGATGGCTGTAAACCACAATGTGGTTGCTGGGAATTGAACTAAGAACCTCTGAGAGAGTAGTCAGTGCTTTTAACCTCTGAGCCATCTCTCCAGCTCCCATGTTAAATCTTTTAAAGAATTTTTTTTTTTTACTTCTCTGTTTAAAACGTCTATTTTTTAATTTTATGTTTATGGTTGTTATACTGGCATGTATGTCTTTGCAGCAAGCACTTATCTGGTTCCCTTGGAGGATAGGAAGGTTATTAGGTTTCTCCTGAATTACATAGCATTTTGATCCACCATATGGGCCAAGAAATTTAACTTGTTTCTCCTGGAAGAACAGCCACTGCTCTGAATTGCTGAGCCATTTCTCTGGCCCTAATTTTCTCTATTATAAATTTGGGATTAAAACTACATTAAAATTGATGTAGGAGAATATGGGTTAGTACAAATATTCCCTCCTTCTTTTCTGGTAAATGGCATATTGGTGTTAACCAGCTGTGCTCATCTACCCCTCATGGCATGGCACTTATAGAAAGTGAGACTGGGGTATATTTTATGGATAGAAGGTCACAGTTTTAGATGCTGGTCATGTCTTCACAGATTGAATTTTCACTAACTTGTTGGTCTACATTTGCTACGCCATCTGAAACAATCTATTGTGCAGTGAGGAATAAGATTTTTATCTATCTAAAACAATTTGATTTTAGGTTTAACTAGTTTTTTACATCAGAGCTTAGCCAAATCTGCCTCAGGACAGTCTTGAGAGGTTAAAATTTCTAGTCAGTGTGGTACATGTGTGCAATCATAGCACTTGGAATGTGGAGGAGAAGGATCAAGAGTTCAAGGCTAGCTTGTGTGAGACCAGCTTGGTCTGCATGAGACCAGGTCTCAACTCTTCCACCTAAACAAAAGATAATATGCATTGTATAATGTCCTTTTACATAAGTAATGGTGAATAGTGTTTGAAGTATTTCTTTACCTGGAATAAATTCAAGTTTGTCAATGTCCATAAAAATTCATGGCATTCTGGTTTAAGAGCTAATATTATTTGCATATGATTTTATAGTTCAAAATAATAATAAACATAAGTTGGTAGCTTAAAGTATCCAAGCTGCAAGTCATTAAAGTGGAATAAGCTCTTGAAAATGAACATAGACTCTGATAAATGCATATATTTAGTCAAACATTTCTGAATGTACTTTCTCTAACGGGCAAATTCAGAAGCATGGAAATAAATGCAAGTAATTTGAGTGCTCTGCACTGGCATTTAAATACAAGAGAAAAAAATGTTAATAGGATAAGTACCAGAAAGGATTAAGTGTCGCTAAACACTAAAGAGGATTAGTTATTATCCTGACTTTACAGGCACCCAGGTTTCATGTGGCCAAGTAGATACGAAACAGAGAGCCAAGCTTAGAAATTGGATTTTTTTCCTTTTGCAGCAAGCGTATATTAAAATCAGTTTTATTATGGCATATAACTAAACAAGTAATATAACACCTGAGCTTTCCTGTAGATAATCTAAAATGTAGTAGGCTTTTAAATGTACATTAGGAGAATTTCAAAGATATTTTTATGCTAAATATTGCCTTTAAGATAAGCACCTGGATTTGGTATGAAACAATATTCAGCCTTTTTCAAAACTATCTTTCATACAAACACAGTAAGTCTTCAGTATTGATGTCAATGGTAGATGCATATTGGCAGTTTTTATTTCATTTATTGCATACATTTCTTTGCAATAAGGTGAAAAAGTAGTATGGAGAGCTCTGACTGAAACTTATTTCATATTATTATAACTAGGCCTAGGTTTCAGTTTCCCAAAGAAGCAGGTAAGGCTTTTATGAAAAGCCACAGAAAAATGGGCCATTAATCAGTAATGGCCTCTGACATCTAGCTGAGAGAGATAGCCAGCCCAAAGCTTGAGACAATTCTTGAATTTTCTCTAAGACTTAAACAAAAATGGTAAAGCTAATATAGCAACCAATTAGAAATGTCCACATGTAACTGCTGCTTACCTAGTCAATCTTGTTAAAAAAAATGATCCTAACCATTCCTAAAATTCCTATATTAGGTTTAAAAAGTGCCTATGAACTCATCTCTTTGTCGCCATTTTGTATGAATGAATGAGTCCCACATGCTGGTTCTCTCTGTAGAATAAATGCTCTTGGCTTTTTCAAACTGTTTGAGTGTGGGGACTTCCTTTAGATACTCTCAGATCTGGAGTGTCTGGTCCATGGGCCTGGAATATTAGGCTTTCCCTGACTTGATAGTAGAGCAATTGGCTTTCCTCTAATCAGTGAGTTGGGCCATGCCTCTGTGTTGTATGTCTCTGTCCCATTTTCTGCTCTTTGTTTTTTATCTCAGCACATTCCTTGATTTGTCTAGTATCCTGGATATAACATGGAGACTAACATAGGTGGGGCAGAGGGTCTAAGAACTCTCTCCTGGGTGGAGGGTTCAAAGAATGCTCTGGATCCTCTTCTGCTGGAGCTAGAGAGATCTAGTCTGACTCAGCTTTTAGTGGATTACAACTTGTCTTTCCCTCCCAATGGAGCCTGTTTATGAGATAGGCTGTTACATGCATCATTTTGATTTCTTTTATTATCCACTAGAGGCCTGTTTCTGCATTTGTGTATTTGTATTGTGCTTAACTTCTTTTACTTTCTTGAAAGGCACCATGGGACAGGCTATACCAGGTAAAGAAGAAAGCCTTGGGGGCACTTCTCAAGAGGTTACTGGAAGCCTACTGCACCTACATGCCTCTTGACCCTGAGGCAAGCGAAAATCAGTATGCAGTAAATTTAGCCAACTAATTGGCATCAGATATTTGCGGAAAACTTCAGACTAAGGAAAGATTCAAAGGTAAGTGGAAGGCTGAGCTCATGGCAATAGCCAAAATGGTCTACAACAATCAGGTGTCTGAACAGGACAGAAAGACCAGGAACTTGCCAAGGCTTTACTGTCAGTGAATGTAAGAGAGATATCAGATATTTGAGAGCTGAAGAATATAGCATATGGAAGAGGAGGGCGAAACAGACCCTCTCAGACTGCCTCATCTTCAAAAATGAGCAATGTGCCTATTGTAAAGAAATGGGGTGTTGGAAGAACAAATATCCCAAAAGACTAAAAGGGAAAGAGCCTAAAGTTCTGAAAAGAGAAGAGCTCAGTGACTGAGGCCATTGGGGCTCACAGCCTCTCCATGAGTCCTGGGTAACCCTAAAGGTGGGAGAGAAGCCAATAGACTTCCAGGTAGACACAGCAGCACAACATACTATCCTGAAACAACATATGGGACCCCTGTCCAACAGGAGAATATGGATTGAAGGTCCATTTGAACTAAGCTATATTCATGAACTACCAGAAGAAAGGTGGACTTGTAAATGGGATGGATAACACATTTATTTGTGGTCATCTCCAGATACCCATACCGGCTCCCGAGCCAAAAGGTTCTGACTAATTTGGAAGCTCACTTTGGCACCCAGGGAGTTCAAGTTGTTAATAATGGTTCCATATCTTGACTGTGGCACTAGAAGAAGAATATAAGCTCTATACAAACATGTCCTTTGAATATAGACAAGCACTATTCCTAGAGAAGATATGGGAAGAGATTCCAGGGGTAAGGCAGAAAGAAATCCCATAAGACTAGCAAAACACCCCAATCCTGGTGCAACTAAAGTCCAATGTCAGCCTGGCCAGAGTCTACCAATTCCACTTGACACAAGAGGTAAAATTAGGAATAACATTATATACAGAATGACTCTAGGAAGAAGGAATACTAGTCCCTTGCCACTTGGTATGGAACATGCTTCTCCTGCCAGTAAAGGAGCCACATTCTAATAACTACTGTGCTGTACAGAACTTACTCGAAGTCAACAAAAGTGTAAAAGGAATCTCCCTACAGTGCCCAGCCCTTACACCTTGCTGAGCAGCTCCAGATTCAAATGAGATATTTACACCATAATCCTCAAGGATGCCTTCTTTAGCTCTCCAAGATTCCAGCTAATCATCCCATGTTTGCCTTCAAATGGAGCCACCCAGAGTACAAGTTTAATGGACAGTTAATTTGGACTAGATTGCTAACAGGATTCAAGAACTGGACTACCATCTTTGATAGAACACTATATGAAGACCTCAGTGAGTACTGGCAGGCCCACCACCAAATCACTCTCTTGCAGTATGTTGATGATCTCCTTTTAGCTGCCCAAGATGAAGACATAAGTCAGAGATCTGGAGCAGAAAGACTATGAGGTGTCCACAAAAAAGGCTCAGCTAACCTGGCAGTTATCAGGTAGAAGAATGCGAATTGATCCACTCTTATCTCCTTGTACAAAGCTCAAGTCTAAGTGGATCAAGGAACGCCACATAAAACCAGAGACACTGAAACTTATAGAAGAGAAAGTAGGGAAAAGCCTCAAAGATATGGCCACAGGGGAAAAGTTTCTGAACAGAATATCAATGGCTTGTGCTGTAAGATCAAGAATCAACAAATGGGACCTCATAAAATTGCAAAGCTTCTGTAAGGCAAACTACACTGTCAATAAGAGAAAATGGCAACCAACAGATTGGGAAAAGATCTTTTCCAATCCTAAATCCAATAGGGAGTTAAGATTATATATATATATATATATATATATATATATATATATATATATATATATATATATATATATAATTCAAGAGGTTTGACTCCAGAAAATCAAATGACCGTATTAAAATGGGGTTCAGAGCTAAACAAAGAATTCTCAACTGATGAATACTAAATGGCTGAGCAGCAACTAAAACTATGTTCAACATCTTTAATCATCAGGGAAATGAAAATCAAAACAACCCTGAGATTCCACCTCACACCATTCAGAATGGCTAAGATAAAAAACTCATATGACAGCAGATGCTGACAAGCATGTGGAGAAAGAGGAACATTCCTCCATTGTTGGTGGGATTGCAAGCTGGTACAACCACTCTAGAAATCAGTTTGATGGTTCCTCAGAAAAGTGGGCATAGTTCTACCAGAATATGCAGCAATACCACTTATTGGCATATACCCAGAAGATGTTCCCACAGGTAATAAGGACACATGCTCCACTATGTTCATAGCAGCCTTATTTATAAGACCCAGAAGTTGTAAAGAACCCAGATATCCCTCAACAGAGGAATGCATACAGAAAATATGGTACATTTATAAAATGGAGTACTACTCAGCTATTAAAAACAACGAATTCATGAAATTTTTAGACAAATGAATGGATCTGGAGGATATTATCCTAAGTGAGGTAATCCAAGCACAAAAGAACACACATGATATGCACTCACTGATAAGTGGATATTAGCCCAGAAGCACAGAATACCCAATATACAATTTGAAAAACACATGAAACACAAAGAAGAAAGACCAAAGTGTGTATTCTTCAATCCTTCTTAGAAGGAAGAACAAAACACCTAATGAAAAAGTTACGGCTCCAACGTTCAGAGCAGAGACTGAAGAAATGACCATCCAGAAATGGCCCCACCTTGTAATCCATCCCATAAACAACCACCAAACCAAGACACTATTGCAGATGCCAACAATAGCTTGTTGACAGTAGCTGGATTTAGCTGTTTCCTATAAGGCTATTCCAGTGCCTGGCAGATACAGAGGTGGATACTCACTGACACCTATTTGATGAAACACAGGGTCCCCAGTGAAGGAGCTAGAGAAAGTACCCAAGGAGCTGAAGGGGTTTGCAGGCCCCTAGGAGGAACAACAATATGAACTAACCAGTAACCCCAGAGCTCCCTTGGGCTAAACCACCAATCAAAGAAAAAACATGGTGGGACTCCTGACTCTAGCTGCATATGTAGCGGAGGATGGCCTAGTTGGTCATCAATGGGAGGAGAGCCCTTGGTCCTGTGAAGGTTCTACCCCAGTATAGGGGGATGCCTGAGCCAGGAAGTACAAGTAGGTGAATTGGGGAGCAGGCAGAGGATGGATAGGATAGGGGGTTTTTGGACAAGAAACTAGGAAAGGGGATGACATTTGAAATGTAAATAAAGAAAATATCTAATTTTAAAAAAATGGCAAAGCCTCTGCCTAAAGAAGGTAACATTATCTCAGGTACTCAAGGGGTGTCAACACTTCCTGTCTAAGGATCAGAAAGAGTCCTTGACTCCTATTCCTGAGATTCAGTGTTAAATTTGTGAGTTCTTGGGCCCAGTAAGGTTCAGCATATTCTGGGCGCCAGGATTTACAGAGATTGCTAGTGGGATCTATGATACCACTTGGGAACAGGAGATTACCATAAATTAGACTCCTGAAATGGACAGAGCATTCCACACACACAAGGAAGTACTTCTTAAAGTCCTGGCACTCCCAATACAAGGTAACTATAAGCCTCTCCACCTGTATATAGATGAGGATTAAGGCATATCCAAAGGAGTACTGACCCAGACCTTAATTCCTTGAAAAAGACCTGTAGCCCACCTGTCCAAAAAGCTAGACTTCATGGCACATGGATGACCAACTTTCCTACATATTTTAGAGGACACTATACTATTCGTTAAGAATGTAGTTAAAACTTAGCATTGAACAAGAACTGATCATAATCACCCTACATGGCATTGAGGTAGTTCTTATTTTTTATTATATTTTCTTTATTTACATTTCAAATGCTATCCAGAAAGTACCCTCTACCCCCCCCCCTGCTTCCCTACCCACCCACTCCCACTTCTTGGCCCTGGTGTTCCCTTGTATTGGGGCAGATAAAGTTTGCTAAACCAAGGGCCCTCTCTTCCCAATGATGGCTGACTAGGCCATCTTCTGCTACATATGCAGCTAGAAACATGACCTCTGGGGGTTCTCCTTAGTTCATATTGTTTTTCCTCTTATAGGGTTGCAGATACTATTCTCCTGCCAACACATATACACCTCTCTGGTGAATTACTGTGTTGGGTTGTGTGTTTGCCTTGCTGCTGGTATACTAGAGTACCACCTGCATGCCATTCAGGAAAGGCACAATGCAGTCCAAGATAGGAGGTCCCAGGCTGTCTTTTCCTGCGTGTGTTTTTGTTTGTGTGTGTGTGTGTGTGTGTGTGTGTGTGTGTGTATGTGTGTCTCCTGGTTCTCAATCTTATGTTTACCCAGACATTATTGGTGAGATAGAGAAGTTTAGAATGGAGGTTAAAAGGTACATGCCTCTTCTGTACACCAAGCTGAAAGGGCATGGCTGTGCCCAGGATGAGGGTCAAATCTGGTTTGATTTCAAGTGAATGTTAAGAGTAAACAGAGGTTTCATACACAAATACAACCAGGAGAGAGTGAGCCGCCCAGTAGTGGGGTCAAGTCTATGATTTCAGGTAAGACCAACACTGTTGCTCAGAGGAACCCACCCAGAACCCTCAGGACACAGGTACTGCCTGGGACAGAAGCCTTCCATTCTCCATCTACACCTGGAGCTGATCCTGTACCTCAGAGCTATACATACAAATTCCACCAGGAGAGAGCTAGTCTCCCATGAGTACTTACACACCTCTGCGTGGAGGTAGGTCTACCACAACTCCTCAAATTCCTGAGCTAAACTCTTCAAATTCCTGAGCTAAGAGGGACCCTCCCAGAGCCATCAGGTCAGAGGAACCAAAGATCAACTAAACACATGATCTTTCTGATTTCTCTCTGCACCCCAGAACTGACCATGTACCACAGCACTCCATACCTAAATTCCTCCCAGAGAGAACTGAACTCCCAGTAGTACTGACATGTAAATTTTAGGAAGGACAAGCCATAGTCAGAGACAGCAAGACCAGCTAACACAAGAGATATCCAGATGGTGAAAGGCAAGGGTAAGAATATGAGCAAAAGTAACCAAGGTTACTTGGCATCATCAGAATCCAGTTTGCCCACCACAGTGAGCCCTGGTTGCCCCAACACACCAGAAAAGCAAGACTCTGATTTAAAATCACATCTCATGATGATGATGATGATAGAAACTTTAAGAAGGGTATAAATAACTCCCTAGAAGAAATACAACAGAACACAGGTAAACATGCAGAAGACACTAAAGAGGAAACATAAAAATCCCTTAAAGAATTACAGGAAAATATAAGCCAACAGGTGAAAGAAATGGACAAAACCACCCATGATGTAAAAATGGAAATAGAAACAATATAGAAATCACGAAGGAGAAATCCTGGAGATAGAAAACCTAGAAAAGAGATCTGGAGTCATAGATACAAGCATCACAATCAGAATATAAGAAATAGAAGAGAGAATCTCAGGTGCAGAAGATACCACAGAAAATATTGAAAAAACAGTCAAAGAAAATAAAATGCAAAATGCAAAAAGCACCTAACCCAAAACATACAGGAAATCCAGGACACAATGAGAAGGCAAAACGTAAGGATAATAGGTATAAAAGCAATTGAAGATTCCCAACTTTAAGGGACAGTAAATATTTTCAACAAAATTATAGAAGAACACTCCCCTAACCTAAAGAAAGCAATGTCCGTGAACATAGAAGAAGCCTATAGAACTCCAAATAGATTGGACCAGAAAAAAAAAAACTCTTCCTGTCACATAATAGTCAAAACACTAAATGCAAAAATAACAAAGAAAGAAAATTAAATCAGAAAGCTAAAAAGTTTAGGTGACACATAAATGCAGACCTATCAGAATTACACCAGACTTCTTACCAGAGACTATGCAAGCTAGAAGGTCCTGGGCAGATCTCATACAAACCCAAAGAGAACATAAATGCTAGCCCAGACTCTTATACCCAGCAATACTCTCAATTACCATAGACAAAGAGACAAAGATATTCCATGACAAAACAAAATTTTCACAATATATTTCAAAAAATCCAGCCATACCAAGGATAATAGATGAAAAAATGTCAACACAAGGAGAAAAACTACACCCTAGAAAGGGTAAGAAAGTAATCTTCTTTTAACAAAACCAAATGAAGATAACCACACAAACATCAAAAATAACATCAAAAATAACAGGAAGCAAAAATCACTATTCTTTAATATTTCAATGGATTCAATTCCCAAATACAAAGATGTAGACTAAAAGAATGGATACATAAAAAGGACCCAGCATGTTGCTGCATACAGGAAACACACCTCAGTGCCAACAGCAAACACTACCTCAGAGTAAAGGGCTGGAAAACAATTTCCCAAGCAAATGCTCCCAAGTAACAAGCTGGAGCAGCCATTCTAATATTGGACAAAATCAACTTTCAAGAAAAAGTCATCAAAAAAGATCAGGAGGAACACTTCATATTCATCAAAGGAAAATTTTACCAAGAAGAATTCCCAATTCTGAATATCTGTGCCCCAAATTCAAGTGCACCCATATTTATATAATAAACTTTACTAAACTCAAAGCAAACATTGTACCTCACACAATAATAGTGGAGGCTTCCAACACCCCACACTCATCAATGGACAGGTCAGAGAAACACAAAATAAACAGAGTCATGGAGAAACTAACAGAAGTTATGGACCAAATGGATTTAACAGATATCTATAGACCATTTCAACCTAAATCAAAAGTATATACCTTCTTCTCAAAACCTCATGATACCATCTCCAAAATTGACCATATAGTCAGTCACAACACAGACCTCAACATATATAAGAAGATTGAAATAATCCCATACCTCTTATCAGATCACTATGGATTAAAGTTGGTCTTCAATAGCAACAAAAATAACAGAAAGCCCCCACACACATGAAAGCTAAACAATGGTCTACTCAACGATAACCTGATTAAGGAAGAAATAAAGAAAGAAATTAAAGACTCTTTAGAATTTAATGAAGATAATAGTACAACATACCCAAACTTAAGGGACACAAAGGAAGCAGTGCTAAGAGGAAAAATCATAGTTCCGAGTACCTCCAAAAGGAAACTAGAGAAAGCATACACTAGCAGTTTAACAGCAAAATAGAAAGCTCTATAACAAAAAGAATGAAATACACCCATAAGGATTAGACAGCAGGAAATAATCAAAGTCAGGGCTGAAATCAACCAAGTAGAAATAAAAAGAACCATAGAAAGAATCAGGAGCTGGTTCTTTGAGAAAAATCAACAGGAAGGGTAAACACTTAGCCAGACTAACCAGAGGGCACAGAAAGAGTATCCAAATTAACAATATCAGAAATGAAAAGGGAGATATAGAAAGAAAACTTGAAGAAATTCAAAATATCATCAAATTCTAATATAAAAGCATATATTCAACAAAACTGAAATATCTGGATGAAATGAACAATTGTCTAGGCAGGTATCTAATACCAAAGTTAAATCAGGATCAGATAAAACATCTAAACATTCCTATAACCACTAAAGAAATAGAAGCAGTCATCAAAAGTCACCCAACCAAAACTAGCCCAGTAGCAGATAGATGTAGTGCAAAATTGTATCAGGCCTTCAAAAGAAACCTAATACCAATACTCTTCAAACAATTCCACAAAATATAAAGAGAAGGAACACTATCCAATTCATTCTATGAAGCCACAATTATGCTTATACCTAAACCATACAAAGACCCATCAAAGAAAGAGAACCTCAGACCAAATTCCTTTATGAATACCAATGCAAAAATAGTCATTAATATTCTTGCCAACCTAATCCAAGAACATATCAAAGTGATCATTTACCATGATGAAGTAGGCTTCATCCCAGGGATGCAGGGATAGATAATTCTATGTAAATACATCAATGTAATCCACTACATAAACAAACTCAAGAAAAAAAAAAGTTCATTTCAGTTGTTGTTGAAAAATCAGTGGACAAAATTCAATATCCTTTCATGGTAAAAGGCTTGGAGAGTTCAGGAATTCTAGGCCAATACCCAAAGATATACAGAAAGCCAGTAGACAACATCAAACTAAATGGAGAGAACCTGAAGCAATCCCACTAAAATCAGGGACAAGACAAGGCTGTCCACTTTCTCGCTACCTATTCAATATAGTACCTTAAATTCTAGCTAGAGAAGTTAGACAAGAGAAGGAGGTCAAAGGGATGCAAATTGAAAAGAAGTCAAACTATCACTATTTGCAAATGATATGATTGCATACTTAAGTGACCCAAAAAGTTTACCAGAAAACTCCTACAGCTAATAAACAACTTCAGCAAAGTGACTGGACATAAAATTAATTCAAACAAATAAGTAGCCTTCTTATACTCAAAGGATAAACAGGCTGAGAAAGAAATTATGGAAACGATACCCTTCACAGTAGTCACAAACAATATAAAGTATCTTGGTGTAACTCTAACCAAACAGGTAAAAATGGCAAGAACTTCAAGTCTGTGAAGAAAGAAATCGAAGAAGATCTCAGAAGATGGAAAGGTCTTTCATGCTCGTAGAAGGTCAGGATTAAAATAGTAAAAATGGCTATCCTGGTGAAAACAATATGCAGGTTCAGTGTAATCGCAATTAAAATTCCAACTCAATTCTTCATAGTGTTATAAAGAACAATTCTCAAATTCTTCTGCAGTAACAAAATCCCAGGATAGCAAAAAATATTCTCAACAATAAAAGAATTTCTAGGAGAATCAGCATCCCTGACCACAGGCTGTACTACAGATCAATAGTGATAAAAACTGCTTGGTATTGCTACAGTGATAGGCAGGTTGATCAATGAAATAGAATTGAAGACCTAAAAAATGAACCCACACACCCATGATTATGTGATCTTTGACAAAGGAGCTAAAACCATCCAGTGGAAAAAACACAGTATTTTCAACAAAAAAAGGAGCTGATTCAACTGGAGGTCAACATGTAGAAGAATGCAAATTGATCCATTCTTATCTCCCTGTACAAAGCTCAAGTCCAAGTGGATCAAGGACCTTCATGTAAAACCAGGTAAACTGAATATAATAGAAGAGAAAATTCTTGAAAACTTTGGGCACAGGGGACATTTTCCTTTATAGAACACCAATGGCTTATGCTCTAAGATCAAGAATTGACATACAGGACCTCATAAAATCCCAAAGCCTCTATAAGACAAAGGCCACTGTCAATAGGACAAAATGACAACCAACAGATTGGGAAAAGATTTTTCCAATTCTACATCTGATAGAGGGTTAATATCCTATATATACAAAGAACTCAAGAAAATAGACTCCAGAGAACCAAATAACCCTATTAAAAATGGGGAACATAGCCAAACAAAGCAAACTCAAAGGTCTCAGAAACACCTAAAAATTGTTCAAGATCTTTAGACATCAGTGAAGTACAAATCAAAACAAACTTGAAAGTCCACCTCACACCAGTCAGAATGGCTATGATCAAAAACTCAGGTGACAGCAGATGCTGGCCAGGATGTGGAGAAAGAGGAACAATGCTCCATTGCTGATGGGATTGCAAGCTGGTTTAACCATTCTGGAATTCAGTTCCTCTGAAAATTGGACATAGTACTACCTGAGGACGCAGCTATACCACTCATGGGCATATACCCAGAAGACATTCCAGCATGTAATAAGGACACATGCATCACTATGTTCATAGCAGCCTTTAGCCAGAAGCTGGAAAGATCCCAGATTTTCTTCAACAGAGGAATGGATCCAAAAGAGGTACATTTACACAATAGAGTACTACTTGGCTATTAAAACAATGACTTCATGAAATTCTCAGGCAAATGGAAGGAACTTGAGAATATCATCTTTAGTGAGGTGACTCAGTCACACAGGAATAAACAAGGTATGTGCTCACTTATAAGTGGATATTAGCCCAAAAGTTAAGAATTCCCAAGATTCAATTCACAGACCATATGAAGCCTTAAAAGAAGGAAGATCAAAATATGGTTGCTTCAGTGATTTTTAGAAATGTGAACAACAACAACAAAAAAAGCTGGGCAGTGGTGGCACAGGCCTTTAATCCCAGCACTCAGGAGGTAGAGGCAGGCGGATTTCTGAGTTTGAGGCCAGCCTGGTCTACAAAGTGAGTTCCAGGACAGCCAGGGCTATACAGAGAAACCCTGTCTCAAAAAAAAAAAAAAAACAAAAAACAAACAAACAAACAAACAAACAAACAAAAACAACAACAACAACAAAGAACAAAATACTCACAGGAGGAAATATGGAGACCATGTGTGGATTAAAGACTGAAGGAAAGGCCATACAGAGACCGCCCCACCTGTGGATCCATCACATATACAGCTACCAAACCTGGACGTTATTGTGGATGCTGGGAAGTGTTTGATCTTAGAAACCTGATATGGCTGTCTCCTGAGAGGCTCTGCTAGAGCCTGGCAAATACAGAGGAGGAATCCCACAGCCAACCATTGGTCTGAGTTCGGGGGTCCCTAATGAAGGAGTTGGAGAAGGGATTGAAGGAGCTGATGGGATTTGCAGCCCCATGGAGGGAGCAACAGTTTCAATAAGCCTGGAGCTCCTGGAGACTGGACCACCAACCAAAGAATACACATGTAATGACCCATGGTACCGGCCACATATGTAGCAGAAGATGGCCTTGTTGGACATCAGTGGGAGGAGAGGCCCTCTGGCCTGAAGTTGTTCAATGCCCCAGTGTAGGGGAATGCCAGTGTGGGAGGATGGGAGTAGGTGGGTAGGGGACAATGTCATAGAGACATTGGGAAGAGGAGAGTATTGGGGGTTTCTGAAGAAGTGTTCTGGAAAGGGGAAATAATTTGAAATGTACATAAAGAAAATATCCAAGAGAAAAAAGAAAAGAAAAGAAAAACTGAAGAGTAAAGAGAAGGTGAAAGAGAGGAGATATATAGGTGTGGCTTTTTACTTTTCCTAAAGCCATTCTTGATGAAGGAAATTGTCCTTGCTTGTTCAAATTGCTTTATTCATGGCAAATGTGAATATATGCCTCTTACACAGGGTAAACCAGGAATTCAATCCCTTCTCTAGGTTGGTATGTCCAAGAAGAGAAGCTCATTTTCTAAATAATAGGTATCTATCTAGATACCTTATGAGCATGAGGAACTCTAGGATTTTATGATAGGTTAATGGATGTCATGGTCCTCTTAGTGGCTATGTGTTCCAGGACAGGTAGAATTTGGCTAGCAGTTTGTTTCAAAGTCTGACATTTTCAATTATGAGATTTACTGGAGTTTTTGAACCATCTTCAACCTTATCAACTGTTCTGTCAGGTAGTATGGCCTACTTGCCCCACATTAATAGTTTCTGCTCCTGAACTTGCCCAGTATCTGGAAGCACTCAGTCTCAGCCCTTAAGCTGGTTACTTTGCTGCTGGATCCAGATCTACATGTCACAAGGGACTGCTTGGTAGTATTGAGCCACATCTAAAATCAAAGGCCAGATATGACAGATATCCCCTGGCCAGATGTAGAGATGGTCTACTCCCTGGATAGGAGCAGTTTCACGCAGGACATAGCTAGGTATTCGGGTGTGGAAGTGGTTACTCTTGACTGTATGACATGGGCTTTGGCACTACCACCTGAAACATTGGCCCCAAAAGTTGAATTAATTGTTTTGACTCAGGCCCTAAAATTGTCCAAAGGTAAGAATGATAACATCTACATGGACATCCAGTATGCCTTTACCACAAACCCATGTCCATGGGCTCATCTATAAGGAAAGCAGGTGGCTCATATCAGAGAGAAAGACTATTTAAAATAAAGATGAGACCCTGACCTTATTACAGGCCTTATGGCTATCTCTCAAGGAATCCATCACTCATTGCCTAGGACATCAAATGGGTAGTAGCTATCATTCACTGCCCAGGACATCTAAAAGGCACAGAAGAGAGGGCAAAAGGAAATAGTGTCTTCTAAGGCTGCTAAAGGTGCATTAGACTCCACGGCCAAGGACATGGTAGCTATGATCTTGCCAGGGCTTTCCCTGATACCACACTACTGACCAAAAGATAAAAAATATCAAGCCAAAAGTCAAGGATTCTTTTGGAAAGCAGAGATGGTTTTGTATGACAATGGACCACATCATCTTTCCCTTGGAATACCCTTCTAAGCCAAGGAAACTTAAAAAGCTACCATGGTATGCTATATAAATAGTTTTCATTTTGTCCCCTTGATGATTTTCTCACTGTTCTGTCTGTAAGGCAGTAAATTCCTTGACAATAGGGCAAGGGACCCTAGGAAACAGGGTACATGGATAAAGGCCAGGTACAAGCTGCTAAACAGACTACACTGAAGTCAAGCCAGGTCTATATGGATATAAGTACCTTTTAGTCTTTATAAGTACCTTTTCCATTTGGGTGGAAACATACCTCACCAAGAAGGAAACTGCCATTGTAGTAGCTAAGAAGCTGATGGATGAAATCATTCCCAGGTGTGGATTGCCTTTATGGTTGAAAACTAACTTCAGTATAGGCGACATATGCAGGTAAAGGAAAATTTCATGAGTAAAGGATGAACCAGAATCGTACATAATTCAACAAGAGTAGAGATTATGGTTTATAGGATAACACAAAATGGTTTATGATAGAAATTCAGTTTAATGTTCAATATGTGGATAAGTGATGCATAAAACAGATCAGGAGGTCCATAGTGGTAGTTCCTATGCAGTTATTTATATTTATCATTTCTATCATTTTCTAAGTTCAAAAACAGTTTGAATAATTTTATTTTGTTACTAATAATATCTTATTTGTTACTAAACTCATGTTTTATTTAAAAACTCACCACTCCTGAAGTTGTCATATCTTCCTACCTCTGCCAAAGTATTAAAATCTTCCTGAATTCAATTTTGGAAACAAACATCTAAAATTTGTTTCTGCACAACTCAGCAGTAAAGGTCTCCAGTGCTGACTTTATAGAAACAATAATCTGAATGAAACAAAAGGTACCAGTTATCTTGTATTCATAAAGAAATGTACTATGAAGAAATGAAAACTCCTTTTCCATGTGTGTAGATACAGGTGAATAAAGGAGCATAGTGTCCTCTCCCATGATTGAAAAATGACACCTCTCTAAATTTCAAAGAATTGTCTGTGAAAAGCACTGCTATAAAAGTCAAATACAAAAATCCCGTAGTGGGAGAAATTACTCATTAAATACATGCAAGTCTATATTTAAAACAAACACAAGAAACCCTTAAGGTCCAGGAACAGTAATAAAATCATAAACTAAAATATCATATAATAACCTCTTCATGCTGTTTCCTGAAAAGACACACAAATACACAGCCATCATTCAAAAATGAAAGATCATTTAATATAATTTTTCATTAGGGTATTTTGAGTTATATTAAGAACATAATAGTATTTAAATGTATTTAAGTGGTTAAAATATGAAAATAGTTAATAGCCATGCAAACATGGGTATATTTATAACAAAGTTAATCTCAAAGTCTCTAAATTAAAGAAGTGTTTTAATCTGCAATACTTGCAATGAGTCACTGTATTAAAGGGCTACTACTGCTATGATCAAACACCATAACCAGAGGCATCTTGTAGAGGAAAGGGTTCAGTTTGCTTACACTTCTATATCATATTTTGTCATTAAAGGCAACGAGGAGAAAACAGCATACAGGATAGGACTCTGGAAACAAGAGGAGTAGCAGAGACCATCGAGGAGTGCTCTTGGCTGTTTTGCTCCTTCTCACTAGCTTAGCCAGCTTTTTATAGAACCCAGGACTAACCAGAGTCAGAACAACCCTCCCACATCAATCAGTATTTCATAAAACATCCTACAGCTCTGGCTACAGCCTGATTCTATGGAGCCATTTTTCGCAATTGAGGTTCCCTCTTCTCAGATGACTTTAACTTACATCAAGTTAATAAAAAATTAGTTTAACATTAAAAGACATAGAAATTCTTTAAATGCAAATATGAGTGCAACAAACTAGTCTGGGCAGTCTTCAGGGGAATATTGTGGTTCTAAAGCCTAATAATAGCAAAACAGTCAATTATAGGCATGGAGCACATATTTCAGGTTCCAGGAGTTAAGGTAAGAGAGTAGAATAGATTGAATATAGAAATGGTATTCAGAGTACTATATGGCCTATAGGGATGTTAAGGTTTTATTAAAATCATAAGTATGATGACATAAAACAGGAGGAAAATCCCAAAGCTAGCGAATTAAAAGGAATATTAATTCTGTCAAGGATTTGAATTTTTCTTGAAGAGTGAGCTACAATCTAAATGTATTAAGATTTCTAATGCCAAGACACTGAAATATTGGTGAAAAGTTGAGAATCTAAATAACTTTAGGAAAAAATGGAATATGTAAAAGAAAGGGCCCAAAAAGTTACACATTAAATCTTGAATTTTCTTTAATTAATTGTGTTGGGGTCAATATTTGGGAGTTTCTATGTCACCTTAAATAATTTACTTCCCAAGTGAAAGACAATCTTTATATTTATAATAAGCCTTAAAAATATAGAGCTGGACAGATATCAACCCTCTATGCTATTTTGTCTACTTACCTAAGAGTAACCCTGAGATATCACTTGATATATTCTGTCTAGGCCATTTCTACTCCATTTGGCCAGGCATCTTGGGCGTGTGCTCACAAACTATCTACCCCTTGGAGACTTCACCTTCTCTTTCTTGGTCTCTGCCTCACACCACAAGTCCAGGAACCAAAGTTCTACCTACTGCTCTTCTACCTAGCTACAGACTATAGGCATTTTTACTCAACTAATATTTTGAAATTAAAGAACAATTTTTGCACAACAAAACTGAAATATATGAGAATTCATTCATTTTGAGCCAATTAGACATTGGGATACGAAATTTAGCATTGCAATATATAGCAACAGACAAAACCTCAACAATTCCTCTCTTTCTCTAAATAAAAGAACTCCTTCTCTTACAAGAGTAATAACATACAGTCGGAACAGAAATGAAACATTTATGAAACTTATTATGTTGTAGTTACATTCATAATGTCCAATCCACTTATATTTGGCAACTTAGATAAAATATTCTATCATCGATCCTTTCGTGGTGAGTTTAGAATTCTGTATCTAAGTCAATTTCTATCCTAATTTTTATTACAATCCTAAAAACATCTTTTTAAGCCTTAACAAGATAAGCTTAATTGTGGGACTGTAACTATCTAGTCTTCAACCCCACAGAAATTTAAAAGGAATTACACATTATCAGAGTATGCAAAAAGTTCAGGTAAGCACTTCCAAACTTATATAAATGACAGACAGTTAGCTGCCTGGACAATTACCCAGTATTCTAAAACATTGGAACATCTGCAGCCTTCTGGCATAGACTATCTGACAGACCTTTTATGAAGCAGAAATTGTGAAGGACTTGGTTACTCTATCTTGGCAGAGCTGGGCAATTGACTTCCCTATGACTGTCTTCTCTGGACAGCATTCATTCTGCAGATGAAATTAGGACCTCTTCTCCCCAGTGACTAGCTTGCTATAAATGAAGTCATCTCTAAGTGGAAGTCATTAGATGCTCATCATCTTACAAGTCAAATGGAATGCTACCAGGAGCTGACATAGTTCAATGCCAAAAGTCTTAAATTAATAAACACATCTTTAAATGCCATATTCTGGGAGTCTCTGAGGTTTTGAAGACCATCTATCTATTTATAGCATAACTGAACTAGTAAACATGCCTCTTTGAAGCTATTTATTATATGTTTAACCCAGGAAGCATATTTCTGTGAAAATCCAGGTTAGTATCTGACATGACAATGAGTTTAATTGTCTAAAAATTAACCTGAATTTTTTTAACCATCTCTAACAGCTTTCAGAAGCAGCTATTTAAGGGACTTGGACTAAACCTTCTATTTTTAAATGAGCTTCATATGCATAATAACTTTCAAGAATAGAAACATACATACATTACATTCATTACTAGATTCCACTATAAATGTACAGTACTATTAGGAATGTGAAATCTACAACATGGGTCAAGAACTTACTTATAACACAAATTGAGATTTCAGATTCCCCAATAGATGCACTGTATTTCCAAATGACATCATTTTGTTCAGACTTACAGACTGACCAATCAAGACTTCATTAAGCCTGAACTTTCACAGCACTCTAAAACTGGGGAACAAATGCCCACTAGTTTTCTTTTAACTTAACCATTTTTCCAATTTCCTTTGGGCCCACAAAAAGAATACTTTGCACCAATTTAGCAGGAAACACTTATAAAAATATGGTTGTCCTGCTCTCATAAATTGGGTGAATAGTTTTGGTCATTTTATAAATTGTAGATATATTGCCATTTAAGGAAATGGTTACAGATAGTTATGGTCTTGGACAGGAATGAAACAAAAATGGGGAGCTTAGACTCTGGGATTTATCTTTTCTTTCCTTTTCTGCCATCACTGTCTTTGATGATAAACTGCTTCAAGAAACAGTGAGTAAAATAAATCCTTCATCCTCAAGTTGCCTTCAACTCTAGTGTTTTATCACAATAAAGCATAGAATCATGTTTAGCTTAGTATAAGTAAAAGATGCAATATTTTAATTATCAAAAACTATTAATTATTTAATATAATACAAAATATTTATAGATTTTTGTTATAAATTTTCCAATATTAATGAAGACACCTAGCATTCAGGTTATGATTCTTCAATGAAAAACATTTCAATCAAATTAAAAAATCTTGAGTTACTTGGAGACTTACCTAACATTACCCATGTTTGATGTGTCTAATATGATATAAATAGAAAATAGAGAATTTGATTCTAATCTCACCAAAAGATGTATAGGCCAAAGTATATGTTTCTAGTACTTTGAACAACTTGAAA